>CM041000.1:9226963-9240513 GCA_022985145.1 Pangasius djambal | reverse complement strand
CTGTGTGTAAAATCAGTAATGTGTACTGTGTGTAAAATCAGTAATGTGTACTGTGTGTAAAATCAGTAATGTGTACTGTGTGTAAAATCAGTAATGTGTGTACTGTGTGTAAAATCAGTAATGTGTACTGTGTGTAAAATCAGTAATGTGCGTACTGTGTGTAAAATCAGTAATATGTGTACTGTGTGTAAAATCAGTAATGTGTGTACTGTGTGTAAAATCAGTAATGTGTACTGTGTGTAAAATCAGTAATATGTGTACTGTGTGTAAAATCAGTAATATGTGTACTGTGTGTAAAATCAGTAATGTGTACTGTGTGCAAAATCAGTAATGTGTACTGTGTGTAAAATCAGTAATGTGTGTACTGTGTGTAAAATCAGTAATATGTGTACTGTGTGTAAAATCAGTAATATGTGTACTGTGTGTAAAATCAGTAATGTGTGTACTTTTAACAATTGTTCTACTGAGTTTATCAGTAGTAGAGTATTATCATCAAAAAAAAAAAAAGAACCTACCTTGAAAGTAATCGAAGCACTATCAGCGTGTATGAATGGTAACCATATGCATTGAGGTAGGAGGAATAGAATGAAAAAGGGTAGGAAAAAGGGCTTTCCAAACATTAGCCCACATGGCTTGCCCCAGCTTTTGTCCAGAGGCTTTCAGTTTACACCCTAAAACAACAAATGGGTCTGGCTTCAAAAAAAAAAACACCAATATATATCACCTAAGTCCATGTTAGGGTACACTGCTTCATTCACTGTGCATGACAATAAAGAACTGTCTTACATTTAGGTTGATTTAACACTATATAATAACAATAATAATAATAATAATAATAATAATAATAATACATCAGTTAGCTACTATGATGATCATGATCATATTGAGAGATTCCATAAGTGCTCTGAGAATTAATCAAATTCTTGAGAAAGTAATCAAACGAACTGCAAATCCGTGATGGAATAGTAGTAGTGAACTGAACTGTTCAGTTTTCATCTCAGAATATGAAGCAGGAGAACATGGAGAGATAAGAGTAGAGATAAGACAGGAAAGCGAGGGCTCAGGTGAGAGAGAACAGATAACAGAGGATAAAGGATATTTATTAGGATTAGGTCTGTTCTTGATGTCGGCAAAAGTAACATGCCATGAATATAAATGATTTTTCTATCATTAATATCAGATCCGAATAGCGAAAGTCCATGATATTAGAAAAGCTTAAAAAAAATACTGATATGTGTCCTTCCAGAAGTGCCCTTTTATTAAATACATCCCGAATACCCTTTTGAAACACTTCAACCCCTACCACTGAAAAATTCTGTCCACGACACTGGTTCACATACTCCCAAGTAGCAAGCGGCAACGTGTCCAGCCTAGTGTAATGATTAGTGATTATAACGATTATATATACGTATATTCTTTCACTGTATTAAGCCACAGCATGTTATGTTTATGTATTCCCATATCTACTTACATTAAAAAGGGTAATATGAAAGGGTAATATGAAAAAATCTGTTAGTACTTGACAAATAATTATAGATCTAGGTTTTCCTGACAGGGGTAAAAAGATTGAATTCCTTTAGTAATAGTAATAGAAGACATGTATATAGGGAGAGGTGCCTGGGAATAAGCTTTCCACTGCTCTCAAATGCTTGTGTCTGGAATAAAAACAAATCTAATGAAAAATGTTCAAAATAAGCAGGTTGTAAGGTTAACAGTAATTAACCACTATCTGTTTTCTGATGTGCGTGTTTCTAATATGAGCTTTTATCTTCACTGGTGCCATGTAATAAACCTATTTTCAAGTGCCAGTTTTTTCACCAGAAATATTTTAATAAAACATGTAATATGCAAGTAGTGGGTTTCCATTATAAGAGAGGTTACAATGCTTCATACTGTGTTAAAACTTTAAATGGTGAAATTATTGGTAATGGTAAACTCAAAGACATACTGTGAAGTGCAAGTGGAATATTTCAAAAGACATGGCATTATTAAAGTACTGAGAGTACACAGTAACTTGTGTCATTTGAACCCTTTAACTGACTTCTCAACCATGCGGTAGAGCTGACTTTGACAGTGAAAAAACCTTATGAGAAGAAAAACAATCTGCCCAGCATCTTGAGTGGTGTGGGGCTCCAACCTCCCTTAATCAATGTGCATAAAGAGTATCTTATTTCAACACGACTGTGTGGAGCAGCAGTTCCCACACTTTCCCCACTCTGACGATAGGTGCAGCACCACCAATCACCCCCCATAGATTAGGGCGTAAAGCAGGATTTTGGTAGGTAAGGGATAAACCATGTTTTAAGTCCACTGTGCCAGAATTTTACAAAAAAAAATTTTTATGTCGGTAAAAGGTAGAAATGACCATGCGGCAGGGCAGATGTTAGCATAGTAGTTAGGATGGTAGAAAGATGTTTGAGTGGAAAAAGCAAACAAATGCAATGGAATTAGATTATATAACTAAAAGAAAATATAATTCTCTTACATTATATGTCAGCATATGCCTTATTATGCACATAAATATTATATAACATAGTTAGCAAACACAGATGTTTGTTCCAAATCGCAGTTATTGATATGTTCGATATGAAATATATAATCGAAATTAACTCAGTGATACCTGGAATTAATGTTTTTTTTTTTTTTTACAGTTTTGTACATTGAATCAAAATAGTTTAAACGTATAAAATGACAAACAATGCCTGATTTTAAAGCAGAAATGCCATTATGACGAAGTATATGTCAATATATACAGATTTGTGTACCTAGCCATTGTAACTGATGGGACATTTAAAGGCCAAAAACATGATGGGGTGTAAAAGAGCAATAAACTGTTTTAAGGTTTTGAAGAGAGATTAAAATGATTGTGTTTCACGAAAAATGTTACGAAATATAGCAATTTGTGAATAGCATCCTTTACCATAAACTGACGTTTCAACCATACAGCAGAGGTCTATAATTTCTAAAAAAAAAAAGGGTCAAGTTATGAACAAAACTGTCAGACATTGTTATTTGGTGCTCTAGTAATAGGTATTTATGGTTAAATCTTTTTTTCATCACCTATTTTAATGAGGAACAGTTAAAGGGTTAAAAAAGAGAAAGAAACAATTACTTATTTACCAATGTAGTTCAGTGTGGAAAAAGTTTATTTTAAAAAAAAAAATTGATTTTGATTGAGATGACAATGAAGATTATTCAGATGACCACTGGAAGGCAGAGCCACTAATACACCGTTCACCTTCTTGCACATTCTTGGCTTTTAGTGTTAAAAAGGCTTTCAGGAGCAACCAACTATATTCTTGGACTATCGCAGGTCCTCAGCTTCCTCCATAATCTCCATTATCAGCTGCCACCAACAACCTAAATCTATATTTCCTGTGCATCATGATTGTTATTTATTTGTTTGTTTGTTTGTTTTAGAAAGACACAGGGCAGGTAGTCTCCGGTCGAGACTACAGGTGTGCATTGGGACGAGGATCCTGCAGGCTGTAAGAAAAAAGTCACATGGGAGGTTTTGCTTTCATGTTGGTGCAAGCAAGGGGTGAGATATGAAGCTTGCAGGACAAAGAAAGACCAGCACTGTATGATTTAAAGCATTGTTAGTAACTGCCTACTCATGGTTGCAGTAGTTTAAATTTGGCTACTAGTTTGTTTATATTTTGGGAAATAGAACAAATTAAATTACACTCATCGTCCACTTTAATAGGAACACCTGTACACCTGATCATTTATGCAGTTATCTAATCATACAATCATGTGGCAGCAGCGCAATGCATAAAATCATGCAGACACAGATCAGGATCTTCAGTTAACGTTCACATCCAACATCAGATTGAAGAAAAAGTGTGATCTCTGTGACTTTAACTGTGGCATGGTTGTTGGTGCCAGAGGGGCTGGTCTGAGTAATTCAGAAACTGCTGATCTCCTGGGATTTTCACACACACCAGTCTCTAGAGTTTACACAGAATGGTGCAAAAAATTGTCTGGTTTCAGTGAGTCTGTGCTCATGATAGCCTCAGATTGTTATTCTTGGCTGACAGGAGTGGAACCTGATGTGGTCTTCTGCTGTTGTAGCCCACCCACCTCAAGGTTCGATGTGTCGTGTGTTCTGAGATGCTTTTCTGCTCACCACGGTTGTAAAGAGTGCTTATTTGAGTTACTGTAGCCTTCCTATCAGCTCAGACCAGTCTGGTCATTCTCCCCTGACCTCCCCTGAGGTGTTTCAGCCTGCAGACCCTCTGCTCACAGGACGTTTTTCATTTTTCACACCATTCTGTGTAAACTCTAGAGACTGTTGTGTGTGAAAATCCCAGGAGATCAGCAGTTTCTGAAATACTCCAACCAGCCCATCTGGCACCAATATCCATGCCACAGTTAAAGTCACAGAGATCACACTTTTTCCACATTCTGATGTTTGATGGGAACATTAACTGAAGCTTGTGAGCTGTATCTGTATGATTTTATGCATTGTGCTGCTGTCACATGGAGAACTGCATAAATAAGCTGGCGTACAGGTGTTCCTGTTAAAGTGGACAGTGAGTGTAATTAGAAAATATCGCAGGATAGGTACAACCAAAAAAAACCTGCACAAGTGGGATTTAAAAAAACAAACCTGCGAACATCTTTTGTTGAAATGAATTATGAACTGGAGTGATGTAGCTGAGGTTGAGGAACTTTTCTGATTTAAGGTCACACCTACTTCAAGTTTAAGTTCAAATACAGATAATTCGAGCATTAAATAGATACAGCTGTGTAGAACGCATGTATTGTATCTTAAACACTTTACTCTAGAAAACATTCAGTGGTACTGAACATCCAATTACATACCATAAATCATTTTTAAAAGTACGCTATATTCACATTTCCACGTGAACTAAAAGAACAAAAGATGCAACCTTGATGGTAACACCCCAAGAACAAGGAAAGGTGAAGTTAAGCGCCATGTTTTTTCTCTCTGAGAGTGTAATGATTCACTAAGTGCATCCTGCTATGTAATAATAGATTTATTAAATGCCAGATGTTGGCTAGGTAGGACAATTAGCCTAATCAGAGGACATTTGAAAGGATGAAAATGTTTTAATAAAGGAAACCAAAAAGTAGTAATTGTACTTTGAGGAGAAATAGTAGAAGAGAAATAACATCAGAATTACACTCAAATAATAAGAAAAAATAGTGCTACGTGCTTCCATGTAAAAGTACTATTAAACTGTTAATTACTATTTAACTGCCATTGAACTGTCATCACCTTACATCCTTGATAAATACAGTATAACATTGTACAGAATATTTTTGATTCATATTAAGTTAGTCTGATGTTAGCTTTGTATTCACGTCACTGAGTGGCAGTACGAACCTGTAAACTTTTAAAAGCAGGCTGTATTCTTCTTTATTATTTATAGGACATTAAACTTATGCAAGTGTTGGTGTTTAGATCACACTGTACTTGTAATGAAACTCTAAAACCATCTCCTTTCCCAGTAATGCAGTAATTAAGGACTGCAGTACTGAAATATCAGTCTCACAATACACACAACTGGGAATATCATATGATGTGGATTTGATTGCAGAACAGCAAAATGTGTATTGTGATGCTTTACTCTCTATTTTGTAATATGCACAGCTGCATTCCTAGTCAAGCAAATTTGGTGTTATAATGCATTATGCAGATAAAATAATCAGTGGGAAAATGAATTTCAGAGGAGGAAAAAAGATTAATTTTCAATTCCACATAGAAATCAATGCCCACTTTGGCGTAACAATAATCTGTTTGTAAAGTCCTATAGGCAAAGTTATGATATTAGAGTTGTGTTATTGAAATATATATGTAGACAAGTTTCTGTACTGTAAAAAAGGAAGGTCATTATAATATTCTTAACAAATCTAAACATAGTCTTATATTCTTATCAAGTATATAAGAAAACGACAGATTTTTATTACGTTGTTATTACATGTGTAATAACATGGTTATAAATCATTTACAACATTGTAGCAGGGTGGTGCAGTGGGTAGCATTGCCATCCTGAGCTCTGGTGATTGTCTTTTTTTTTTTTTTTTTTTTTTTGGAGTTTTTATGCATGTTCTCCCTGCATGGGGTTCCTCTGGGTTCTCCAGTTTCTTCCCACCTCCCAAAAACACACACGGTAACCTATGATGATCCCATCCATGATGTATTCTCATCTCTTTCCCTGTGTCCCCAGGACGCTCATAAGGATAAACTGGTTACTGAAGATAAATGGATTACCATCCATTTCATATTATTAATACATATTATTTATACTCATTATTATTTATTACTAACCATTTACATTAATATGTGTCATGACCACCTGAAAGTGCTGAGTAAAGCTCATATGTTTGTGGCTTTGCTTCTGAATTGGTAATATACCTTATTACATGAACAGTATTTTTCATGTCAGATCTTAATGTAGCATCCAAAAGCTAGCAGGCTTCATATAAACATTGTAACACAAATAAAAAGCATGCTACCTGTCACCTGTCAGCTGCTCTAGTATAGGGCATATTTGGGAGAATTATTTCTTCAAGTGTCTTTTGTATGTCCTTAACCTCGCCATTGGATCCGAACACACCTTTATACCAGTATATTAGTGTTGAATCCTTCTAATCTGTATATTTTTCCAGTCAGTATTCTGAAAGCGGAGGTAAAAGATAATCAAACACTCTCTGACCTGGCAGTTGAACTTACCAATGGTATGTCATGAGTGGATGGAGCTTATACATAAAATGCCTCACGGAGCTAGCACTAGGGCAGTTGAAGCAATTTTCACTCATAACACCATAAATCAATAAGGATAGATGATACCAAGGTTCAGCGGAGAAGTAAAGAAATAAATTAAACATGGCTGTGCGCCTTTTAAGGCAGCACTATCTGTTTGAAAGGGTTATCAGGGCTAGCCGATTGAACAATACGCGAGGGTCATATTTTTGTAAGCAGGCTAAGCTTGAGGTGCTATAACTCTCTGTACAGTATGGTGTAATTGAAACAAGTTTAGGGCATAGGGCTCTGTTCAGAGTTGAGCTTGTGAGGATTTAATACCGAAACTGTGCACATTGGTATTCAGACCTCAACCATAACTATGGACTTAAGTGTCATACAAAAGTTATGCGAGGGTTATGCAGGTGTAGTGGAGTTTGATGTAAACAGAGGTGTGGACTTAAGCACGTTATTCTTGCGCAATATCAGCTGGAGTGAGGAGGACATTGGAGGAGACAGCATTTATATCTGAGACACTGCTTATCTCAAGGACAGATTTTTTTAATGTATAAAATTATGACTGATACGGAGCTGTACCGGTCGAGTGCTCAGGCATCTTATCCTTCAAACCATGGGCATGTTCTCTTTAAAGTAAAGTGCACTGAATAAACAAAAACAGTGGCAGTGTTTTTTATTAATTCAACAGCAATGAATTAATAAATGAAAGCTGTGATAAAATAGCCTACATCCTGTACACAGGCTACGATTTCACGACCTTTTATATCTTGTAGCTTAATCAATTCGTATGCATGAGTAAATTTCACTGCATGAGTTAAAAAAAATAAATAAATAAAGGGAAAATATTAAGTTGTGCTGGATCAAGTGCTATTCTATAGGCTGCTGAATAAGCCATATTGTAGTGGAAGCCATATTGTACCAATTTTGCAGTGATTAAGATAATAATGACAATTATGAGTCATGGAGCAATATACTGGTAATATACTGTACACCTTTATACACCTTTTCGATGTTTACTTTAGAGTTTGTCACCTTCTCATAGTCATTGTCTTGTTTTATTTTTCATTTTGTCTTTTCTTTTTTTTTTTCAACTACACACAGACAATTGGCATAATCTGAATGGGGAGCCCAGGAAATCAGCTTAAGCCACTGTGTAACCTGGGCTAAAAAATAAACACATCGTTTCCCCACATAAATATTTTTTGGACAAAAACTCAACTTACAGCTACTGACAACTCGGCTGTAATGTGTCTAACTATTAATCTTCTCATAACAGAAGGGTTAAAGATTTTGGGAAAATGCACCAAGGTGAGCAGTTTAAACCTGGAGCCATTTATTATGAAGCTCTGCCTTTCATTCCCAAAGCATTCTGTGCTCTTCTCTGCAGATTGCATCTGATAATATAACTAGCAAGGAGCTTCAGGCAGTAGTTCCTCTAGTAATGCATTGCTTTTTTGGGAATGCCAGTGGCTACTAGCCAAAAACAGTGAGCGAGTCTCAATCTGTAGGCTATAGTGTTAATGAGTCTATCGGGGTACCACAGGGCTCAACACTAGGCTCTGAAAGGTTAGACTGCTTCAATTATTTCTAGTATTTAAAAAGGTCACGGCTCCGTGTGAAAGGCTAGGGAAATCCACCAGGCACATATAGACCAAGCTAGCTCATTTCTTAAGCATGAGCAAGGCTCATTAAAAAAGGACCAGGCATTGTTTAAACATCAGACACTGGTTTACAGGTCATTGAGGTGTATAGGCCAAATCCAACACCTAATGGCTAAGAGCAGTTTCCTGGATTAAAGAGTTTTGGACTTTAAGGGTCAGAGGTCATAGTCTCATTAGTAGACACTACCACCATATCTCCTGTTCCAACAGAAAGCCCAGGCTAAATCATAAACTATCCTGTTGATCCAGGCTAGTTGATGCAATAGCAAGACATCTGTATATGGGAAATGACCTGCAAGAGAATTGTTCAAAATCAAACATAAAGAAGCAGAAGATTCGATTAACTGCAAACAAAGTGGTGATATATTACGATCCAAATCAGTTATCGGTGTCACAACAATTTCATGTTTGATGCTTAATTTTATGTGTAATGTCTTTATATGCTAAATATCCTGTCTGTTTCTCATTTGGGTACATCAGCTGAATATCCGTCCTAATGAGACCCTTACCTTAGCGAAGGAAGTGTGTCACTGTTTTCCTCCTCTAAATTATGCTCTTTAAATTGGGCACCTTGAGACAGACAGGGCGAGAAGCAAAGATCAAAGGCCAGCACCTCGGATAATTACACCCCAATCCACCGTCTGGCTTTGAAAATGAATCCATCACTTTCGCAGGATAAGTGCTCAGCCACAAAGCCCTGCACGGTGACACCGAGCTGAAAGAATGACAGCACTTTCGGTTAGCTGCTTTCAAAAGCACTGATGAAAATAAAGCAATTAATGATGAAAATGCTAATGAGAGGGTCAATTAACCTCTATTCATCTTTTATTAGAGATTTCACTGTCATCTGAATGTACTTTACTGAGTGGCTGTTTGTTACTTGTTAAGCTTTGATGCAGAGCGATCTTAAGTAAATTTGTTTTTCTAGCCTTTAACAAGCTAAGTGTAGCAGGTGAAAAGGAAATACAAGAGGATGCAGGAGACTGAACAATGCTCTTGCTGGAATATGAACTGATTAAGATTTTGTAAGGAATTGGATTTGGTTGGATTTGGTGGAATTTTAATATGGAGGAAATCATAAGAAAAAAAAATGAAACACTAATCCTACAATTAACCCTGATCTTAAGCTGTGTAGCATTTTATTCAAATTCATTCAGACTTTAAAGATCATGTTGGTTGTTTTAGTGCATTCAGAAAGGCATGTCATTTCTCACCAAATGCAACCTACAGAAACCTTACAGAAAAGTCACATCAATGTCATATATGAATAATCACTGTAATTATTCATAGGTGAATATGTTTATATGTTTTTTTAATACATTTCAGAAAGTAATAGAATCAGAAACAGCTTTATTGACCAAGTGTGCTTGCACACATGAGGAAATTACAGGTGCTTCCGGTACATGCATTTAGTGCAACACACAATGGGGTATAACATTAAGAGAAATATATTAAAGTAGAAAAAGTAGGGGTACAAAAAATAGAGCAATATAAAAATAATCCTGACCAATTGCACATGCAAACCAGGGTTACAAAGTAACATAAGCAGTAATATACTGCACTAGCATAAGCAGTAATATATTGCACTAGCATAAGCAGAAGTATATTGCACTAGCATAAGCAGAAGTATATTGCACTAGCATAAGCAGTAATATACTGCACTAGCATAAGCAGTAATATATTGCACTAGCATAAGCAGTAATATATTGCACTAGCATAAGCAGAAGTATATTGCACTAGCATAAGCAGAAGTATATTGCACTAGCATAAGCAGTAATATATTGCACTAGCATAAGCAGTAATATATTGCACTAGCATAAGCAGAAGTATACTGCACTAGCATAAGCAGAAGTATATTGCACTAGCATAAGCAGAAGTATACTGCACTAGCATAAGCAGAAGTATATTGCACTAGCATAAGCAGAAGTATATTGCACTAGCATAAGCAGAAGTATACTGCACTAGCATAAGCAGAAGTATATTGCACTAGCATAAGCAGTAATATATTGCACTAGCATAAGCAGAAGTATATTGCACTAGCATAAGCAGTAATATATTGCACTAGCATAAGCAGAAGTATACTGCACTAGCATAAGCAGAAGTATATTGCACTAGCATAAGCAGAAGTATACTGCACTAGCATAAGCAGAAGTATACTGCACTAGCATAAGCAGTAATATATTGCACTAGCATAAGCAGAAGTATATTGCACTAGCATAAGCAGAAGTATATTGCACTAGCATAAGCAGAAGTATATTGCACTAGCATAAGCAGTAATATATTGCACTAGCATAAGCAGAAGTATATTGCACTAGCATAAGCAGAAGTATATTGCACTATAGCCCAGTAGTTACACATTAGGGAAGATTAGTGTCCATGTGGCCTGTGGGAAAAACATGTTCATCTTCACTTGTTATGTTTCACACATTTTTTACATGCATGGGGTTTTTATTTTTCACATAATTTTTTTTCACATGATTCTTTTCACTTCCACGTGATTTGATCGACATTTCCATGTGATTCATTTATCTTCACATCATTTTTACATGATTCATTTATGTTCACGTGTATTTTTTTTTTACATGGTTAATTTTTCACATGTGATTTTTACACATGATTCATTTATTTTTATTTGTGACTTTTTCCATGTGACTTATTTATCTTCACATCATTTTTTACACACAAGTCATTTCTTTTCCATATGATTTATTGAGTTTCACATGATTTTTTTTTCACACTATTCACTTATTTTCACATGCAAATTTTTCAGCATATTTGAATATTTTCACATTCTTTTTTTTCCCACATGATGCATTTATTTTGTGATTATGTGATATTTTTCATGATTCATTTATTTTCAAATTATTTGTTTATTTCCACTGGTATTTTTCTCCCCCAAAGGATTAATATCTTTACACATGTGACTTTTAATGTGGTTCCTTTATTTCTATGTGATTGATTTTTTTTTTTCATTTTCACATATTACTTTTTCACATGGAGGATATGTAGTTTGGTTTATCACAAATTATAATAGTATATTAATCATAATAGTATATTACTCATATAATCACATGTTTAACTTTGGAAAAAAGATTTTTCTGAAGGCTGTAGACATGCTAAATCTGTCTCAGGAACATGACTAGTCAAACCTCACTTTAAAGGCTAATTTAAAGCATGCTACATTACTTAGGTTAATAATAAGGTTCAGTTGAATGGTAGGGAATTCGAGAGATGTTTTGTAATCAGTATCCTCACCCTGGATCAGTACAGTGATGCATTTCCAGCAGATTTGGTTGAAAAGCTGAATAGTTCTGTTTTGGCAGATGTACCCCTTCTTCTCAGAGCTAGTTGTTTCCAATTGTGGGAGACGATAATGAAACTGTCTTGTCTTGGCCAGCGTCTTCTTTGAGAAGGTCAGTTGTATAGGTGAATTATCTTTATCAAGAGCACTGATGGTGACTCACTATGGTGTAAAGGGACTGATAATTACGTATAGTATTTCTTTGTATATTGGGAGAAATGAATGGTGAAGAAGTTGTATGTAGGATATTTGACAGGAAACTGATGAACTTAGCACAGTGTTATTAAGGAGAGCTCTATGAATGAACAAAAGGACAGGGAAATAAATCGAAGAGAGTAAATAATGATCAGAGACATTATGGCATCTCACATTAACACCCTGACAAACATGGATATTTAAATATGAGTAGAGTGCAAATGTCCAAACGTTGATGTGTTTAAGAGTCACTAATTACTCTGATGGCTACATGTAATCATGCTCTATTCCAGATGTTCCACCTGTTCGCACTGATTTAGCTCTGTAATGAAGCACTCGATGAGCAAACAGTAAACAAAAATGGCGTTTGTAGTGTGTGGCATGCAGGGATGGAGTTCAATAATAACACTGCAAGTTTAAAAAGAAACCCTGCTTTACTGTGTTATAAATATTTATGGCTCAGCATGAATATCATGTACTCCTCTCTTTTCACTTCCCCTGTGTTCTCCAGTCCTATATTTCTGAGTAGATCAATCCTAAACCCACATCTGCAAACACATACAGCCTCTAAGCCAGGTCTATTTTGAAATGGGGACTTGAAAAATATATATATAAATTATGGTATGGCATTGCGGAATAACCAGGGCATCCCTGCACCACTTCCTGTCAAATGATTACAGTCTTAGGCATCCTCCTAATGCATACGAATATTTTATAAAATGTAGTTTTAACAGTCTGTTTAAAAAAAAAAAAAGTCCACATGAACAGCATGTTCGAAAATATTTCTGTCCACATGAAAACGCAAAACAATTTGAAAATGCTCACATGAGCACACCAGCCTAGTGATATTACATTATAAGTAAGAAATAAAACACAACTGTTATAGGAAAATAATCCATGATGGAGTGATGTGAAAAGTTAGGGTTACCACTCTGAAGCTGATTATTTACCTAAAACAGCACATCCTAAAATGGTTTATTCCTCTTATACCACAATGACTTGCCAACTTTTCTAATTGTTCATTTAATAAATGACACTTCTTGCTTTTTTAACCATTTATAGTTATAGTCAGGTCCATAAATATTAGGACATCGACACAATTCTAACATTTTTGGCTCTATACACCACCACAATGGATTTCAAATGAAACGAACAAGATGTGCTTTAACTGCAGACTGTCAGCTTTAATTTGAGGGTATTTACATCCAAATTAGGTGAACGGTGTAGGAATTACAACAGTTTGCATATGTGCCTCCCACTTGTTATGGGACCAAAAGTAATGGGACAGAATAATAATCATAATCATAAATCAAAAAACTTTCACTTTTTAATACTTGGTTGCAAATCCTTTGCAGTCAATTACAGCCTGAAGTCTGGAACGCATAGACATCACCAGACGCTGGGTTTCATCCCTGGTGATGCTCTGCCAGGCCTCTACTGCAACTGTCTTCAGTTCCTGCCTTCAGTTCTTGGGGCATTTTCCCTTCAGTTTTGTCTTCAGCAAGTGAAATGCATGCTCAATCGGATTCAGGTCAGGTGATTGACTTGGCCATTGCATAACAGTCCACTTCTTTCCCTTCAAAAACTCTTTGGTTGCTTTTGCAGTATGCTTTGGGTCATTGTCCATCTGCACCGTGAAGCGCCGTCCAATGAGTTCTGAAGC
>CM041000.1:9209556-9226863 GCA_022985145.1 Pangasius djambal | reverse complement strand
GGAGGCACATATGCAAACTGTTGTAATTCCTACACCGTTCACCTGATTTGGATGTAAATACCCTCAAATTAAAGCTGACAGTCTGCAGTTAAAGCACATCTTGTTCATTTCATTTGAAATCCATTGTGGTGGTGTATAGAGCCAAAAATGTTAGAATTGTGTCGATGTCCCAATATTTATGGACCTGACTGTATGTTTAATGTTGTGTAACATCCATGAAAAGTGTTAATTTCTGTTATCACTTATGTTATAGCAGCTATAAACATTTGTTCCCTCAGTTTATTGTTAGTCTTGTATTATGTGGAGCATCTGGCATACAAGTCCCTGTGTTCTATAGCTGTTACTGTTTAAGCAATATCGCACAAGCAAGAGTTCTGTTATATGAAATATCGGCACAGCTGTGAGTTGGCCGTAGGCGCGAGCCCACAGGGTGAGTGCTATAAGTAATCAAGGTATAACCACATGATTGCAAGTGCAATATTACTTTTATACATCAGTTCTATAAGCAAGAAATTAATATTGAGTATGTGACATTTCAGACACAATATGGCCAAATGTTCTGTTTATTGTTGATCCACACTCACTTTATAGCACGTCGGCTAGCTGGCTAGCTAGCTCACATTGATTTGTACATTACCATTAAAGGTGCTTCCAGTAAAATTGGTGTCCCTTCTTCCTTTTCATCTTCATCTGATGAGCTTTCATATTTTAAGCCAAAAGTATCATTTGCCATTTCTGCTAATGATGTTGTTAACACTACTGTAGTAACCGTTTTGAACTAGGAAGTGGAATTTTACGTGGTGAACACAGACGAGCGGAGTGATGCACACAGTGAAACACTGCAGTACAATTATAGGAAACATAAGCACTCTTGGAACGCCGCCTGACCAATCAGATCCAATGATTGGTCGAGAACAATATCATATTAGAACAACTGCACACATTAAAAAAAAATTGCTGTAAATTTTTTCAAGTACTGTAAAATTTACAGTAAACGACTGTAAGACATATTTACAGTAAAGTACTGTAATCTTAATGTTGAATAAAACAACACATAAGCCAGTACACTTGCTCATTTGGCTGATGCAGGACTGAGCTGAAGGTTAAGGTCTTGCCCAACCATGACAGCGGTGGGATCTGAACACCCATTCATCTGATCTGTGGTGGCTCAGTGGTTAAAGTTTAATATCACAGATAAGATGTTCATGTGTTCAAATCCCAACACCACCAAACTACCTTGATTGGGTCCTTGAGCAAGACCCTTCAGCACAGCTGTGTCCTGCATTGAGCAAATGTAAAGTTATGTGTCATTTTAAACTATGGAACATATAACAGTTCTTTATTGCAAAAAAGTTTTTACAGTCGTTTACTGTAAAGAGTAAATTTTATATTGTGCATTGATAGAAATCATTTGCACTAGGGCCAGAACTATTGTCAAATTTTAGAATTAAGCAGTGTGTTTGTATGAATTGTTATGTTAAATGCATCAAGAATAATATTAACAGTATGCGTATATAGAATGGTAGAAAAGAAAATGTGGAAAAACAACAACGTGGCAAAAAAAGTTATAAAAAAAAAACAAAAAAAAAAAAACAAAACAAAATGGATGAGGTGGGACTACTGAATATAAAATAAACAAAAGCCACGAGAATGTTGACTGCAAAGTGGGGGATTTAGGAGCTGTACGATGTGTATTATATGATGGCACCTCCACATGATGGTGCAATAATAAAACAAAGTGAAATTAAAATTGCAGAACATTTTCATGTAAGAAATTGCAGACGATAACGGAACAACAAAGTCCTAGCACCTCCAGGACACGTGCAAAACCACAATGC
Organism: Pangasius djambal; assembly: GCA_022985145.1. Taxonomy (NCBI): domain Eukaryota; kingdom Metazoa; phylum Chordata; class Actinopteri; order Siluriformes; family Pangasiidae; genus Pangasius; species Pangasius djambal. The sequence goes on along the minus strand of CM041000.1, from coordinate 9,225,025 downwards.
GCATGCACAGGTTGAAATGGTGATGTCACTTTTCACAAACATATGTTTTTCCTGTTCACCTAAAAACAGTGAAAGGGGAGTTTTAAAATTTCTCCACATTTGAGGGTGTTTTTAAATTCATTAATTTTCAGTGACCCAAAGAACAAACTCTTTTTTAAAAAAAAATATCTGTATAAATGTGGATGGGAACTAGATCTTCTGTTAAAAAATCTCATTATTTTTACAGCTTCAACATTGCTTAGAATTGAAGTACAGTCAGCTGAAACTCGTGCTTTTAAAATGTTTGTACAACTTCAAATAATCAGGAGTCTAAAGTGGTTGGACTTAAATGTTTCAAGTTAATACGAATGAAGTCATAAGAAAAGGGATGAATGCTACCGTCGCCACTTTCTCTTAAGCTGAAATTGTTACAAATCCCAAGGTCATGATAGTTTCAGGTCCCCCTTAGCGCACACAAGACCATTTTCACATTTTAGGTCGTGTTATACCAGAAGATTTATTCTCACACCTTGGAATGAATGGAGAAGAGACAGACAGTGAGAGAGAGTCGAGGTGAAGACAGAAGAGTAGCAAAGTCTACAAGAGGAAAACTTCCCAACTGGCTGTCTGCACAGTTTTCCATTGGGGTGATTTTTGTTTTTCTTTCCCTGGAGTTCTCTCTCTCTCTCTCTCTCTCTCTCTCTCTCTCTCTCTCTCACACTCTTTTCATCACTCTCTATTCCTTTCTGTCCCACTCTGTTGTGTTACTGGAGTTAGAGAGCATCATGTCCTTCTCACAGAGGCAGCCACTGTGAAAGGGTTGCCTTGCTTTCGATGCTGCTGAAAAATGCATAATAAATAATTCAACGCTTCGAAATAACACCCTTCCACTCATTGGCTTCCATCCATAAACTAAAGGTGGAGAGCAAAGACAAATGAACAATGAAAGGCAGGGATTATGAAAATCTCTCTCTATATGGATACAGAAATTATTTCTGAATGTTGCTGAGTGTGGGTGCTCTTTTCGCATTTCGAATACAAAGAAAAACTTTGGTATGCTGCTATGATATATGAAAATATGAAGGGGTGGGGTGGGGGTTCTCTTTCTCTCCATCTGTATATCGCTATTTTTGTCTTTGAGATTCTCTCTGGATGCCATTTGTGACAGAATTGTTACAGTATAAATGAACGAAATGCCTCTGGTTAGGTAGTGAGGCAATAAATGACAGTTTGGGCTTCTCAAAGAGTGGAAACAGTGGACCTCTGACAAATTTCCATTTTAAATATCTCATTAAAGACTTTAAAGGTGCAATAGTCTATTTTTTTTACTAGTACAAATAACCCAGAAATTATGTCCAATATGATTTTTTAAAAAATGTTTAAGCAACGGCATCAAGCCCTTTCACTCCATCCCAATCTTAGTCTGTTTGGAAAGGATAACATGGCTGAATCTGAGAAGCACCCAATGGAGACAGATACTTTCAGTCAGAGCAAAAAAACATGTCATGCTTACAATAACTTTTTTTTACCAGAGGCCAAAAAATTGAATTTCTGCCTGTTTTGGAGATGCCCTGGTTCAACATTGAATTTATCTGTGATGTCACACTCCACAGTAGTGGTTAATAGCTCATATGAAATAGACACTCAGGGCTTTAAGAATTTGCAGTTTATCATAAGTATTTCTTTTTTTTTTTCACCTAGCCTAATAGGTTTAAATGTTATAATTGTATTGTGGCAGTTTTATACAGTGTTTTACTCTCCAAAAAGCTTTAGTTGTGCTGTCTGGTTTATCTGTGTATCAATGTTATTATGGAGAGGTGTGAATTGTTTGCCCTCCCCTTTTCTATCGCCCAGCTCACCAGCAGCTAAACACAGAGTCAGAGATACTCAACACACAGAAACCCAACAGTGTCCTGACTAATCTTAAAACAGACGTGCAGCATACTGATTGAAAAGTCGATTTCCATTCTGCCGGCGGAATGGAACGCCAGCGTACTGTGAGAAAAGGTTAATAACAAGAAACATTGGTAGCTACTGAAAAGGTTTAGATCAGTATGAAAAAGAAACTCTGTCAACACCGGAGAACATATTAACTGTTTACAGAAGATGCTTTGTAGTTCATATCCTTTTATTGGGGCTTCATCGTCTCACAACTCATAAGAAAGCACACTTGAGGTTAGTGATAAACTTGATGGTCTTTTACTTTTACTTTTTTTTTTTTTTTTTTTTTTACAAGCGCTACAGAAGCTCAGAATTCATCTCAGTCACATTGTACTAAAAAGGAAATGTAGGAGTAGGAAGCGTGTCCCATTATCCTTATTTATTCACAAAGGTATCTTTTGCCTTCCAGTGATATTTCATTAATAAACATCCTCTTCCAACACCAGTGCAGTAGTTATTATAAGGTTGTAAAGCTAGCTGCTAGTACAGAAGTGCAAGATGTTCAGTCATATTAAGTCTGTACAGACATACTTAATATTTACTAAACTGAACGAACATGACAAATACAGTCAGGAAAACAACTGAACATGCAAGACGAAGAAACTAACAGCACAGAAAGGCATAAATACAAAGGTGAGTCAAATGAAAATCTTATGGTGGATTGTGGATTGTTTATTGCAAATAGGTGCCACATGGAGTTAAAACCAAATTTTTGCTCAGCAGAAGCAAATAGTAAATATTATATACCTACAGTATAGTTAAGTATAAAAATTCTACATTTACTTATTTAACTGAAGATCTCCCAATGGTTTGGAAGAAGGGGGTGAAGATATCTATTAGATAGTCTATTTTTCTTCTGGTGTTTATTTTAATTGACACCAAAGCAGTCAGCAACCGTTAATACTAATAACACACCTTGACACTGTTATGTACAGTTGATTAAGTACTGTTCCAGTCCTAAAATGGAGCATGTGGCCACGAGGGACAAATGGACTAAATCATTTATTACCTGAAGAAATGTGAGAAAGTAAACTCCAATGTGACAAATGGAGACGGTTCAGAAAGTATTACAAGGTAAACATCTAGATTATTTAAAAAAAAAAAAAAAAAAAAAAACTTGTCATATTACTAAGAATACCTCAAACCTCAAAGCCCTCCATCCTGAAGTCCTAAAATTACACCTTAACGTCTGACTGTTACTAAGTGCTGACACTGGAGACCCCTTTCAAAAATACTAAAAAAAAAATCCCATCACAGAAAACCTCACCATTTTAACAGTTACACATGGTTTTCAATCTGTTTATGTCGAGCATCAGTCATACAAGTCTCTGTGAAAGCTGCTAATATCGAAACATATTAATTTAATATATTAATATAAATAACCATGATTTGCTGTGCTGCTGTCCAAACCTTGTTATTATAAAATACTAATCTACACTGTGGTATAAATTCATTTAAATTTGACAGGTTTGTTAAAAATGTTATGTCATAAATAATATATATATATATATATATATATATATATATATATATATATATATATATATAAATACTATAAAATTAAACATAAAGATTTTTTTTCTGATTTTTTCAGTTATTGGTAATTTCTCTCAATTTAAGCCTAGTTGGTAACTGGTGATTTGCACTCTAATTTTACTACCATAAAACTGTTTGAAAGTCAAAGTCAAACTTTATTGTCAATTCTGCTATATGTACAGGACACACAGAGGAGTGAAATTTCGTTTCCCTCAGACCCATGGTGTGAGACACCAACATAACAAGACAAGTAATTTAAAAAAAAAAAAGTAAAATAAAGTACAATGTGTACATTGTAGACATGCACGGCACATGTGAGTGTGTAGATATTTACATGTTAGTGCAAAACAAGAGAGAGCAGCAGTAGTAAAAGTGGCTTGTGCATATTGTGTGATTTGCGTGTGTGTGTGTGTGTGTGCGCGTGTTGGGGGGTTACAGTTCGGTGACTCTTAGGGCAGAGGGCAGAGAGGGGAGAGAGTTCAGCTTTCTGACAGCCTGGTGGCTGAAGCTGTTCTTCAGTCTTGTGGTTGGGGCCTGGAGGCTGCGAAATCTCCTCCCCAATGGCAGAAGACTGAAGAGGCCTTGCAAGGGGTGGGTGGGGTCCCCCGCTATGCTGAGTGCTTTCCGGGTTAACTGGGTGTTGCAAATGTCTGTGAGGGAAGGTAATGTGGCACTGATGATTTTTCCTGCTGCATTCATTATGCGTTGCAGTGTCTTCTGGTTTTGAGCAGTGCTGTTCCCAAACCACCCAGTGATGCAGCTGGTCAGGATACTTTCAATGGTGCCACGGTAGAATGAGTACATGATGGATGTCAGGGCTCTTCTCAGTTTGTGGAGGAAATAGAGGCATTGTTGTGCTTTCTTATGTGCACACCCAGAAACTTGGTGCTGCTCACCCTCTCCACAGCAGCACTGTTGATGATCAGAGGAGGGTGCTGGGTGTGTGCTCTCCGAAAGCCGACAACAATCTCCTTTGTCTTCTCTATGTTTAGAGAGAAATTGTTGTTGGTGCACCATATGGCCAGTTGTTGCACCTCATTCCTGTAGTTTGTCTCATCATTGCTGCTGATGAGACCTACCACTGTTGTATCGTCCGCAAACTTTATGAAGAGGTTGGTGCTGTACATTGGCGTGCAGTCGTGGGTTAGCAGGATGAAGAGCTGGGGGATGAGAACACATCCTTGTGGTGCCCCTGTGTTCAATGTTATAGTGCTGGATGTGTTGTTGCCAACCCGAACTGCCTGGGGTCTTCCGGTGAGAAAGTCCAGCAGCCAATTGCACAGGGAGGTGCTGATGCCAAGCCGGTCCAGTTTCTGTATTAACTCATCATGAAAAATCAAAATTTACATTTTGTGTAGCTGTGGAAAGGAGAAGACGCTGGGGATATTGTATGGATGAATATTCTTTTCTGAATCCACAATAACTGTCTCTGCAACTAAGCCTAGTCTGAGTCAAAGTCAGGACCAGATCCTCACTCTATCGTGTCCCATTGTGCTAGTGTAAAACACCAGTGCAATTCAGTGCTGCCTCAATTACCATCTTATAATGGATGATCTTTGTGGGGTGTTAGCTTACAGGCTAGTGTATAGTGCTAAAGAGGTGTGAACCACAGCTGTGTTAATGCCAAGGCCCTGTTGGAATCATCATTTATGACTCAGAGCATTTAATTAGCTTTAGTTTGCCGCAAGTGGGTGGTTTTTTTTTGTTGTTGTTTTGTTTTGTTTTTTTGGAAGCCATATTTATTAGACTTAAGTGAGAGTTGAGAAGGCGGCACTTATATTTCACCAAGCGTTCTCATTTGTAATTGGTGCTGAAGATTGCAGAGGCTTTCTTGCTGACTGTCTTTTGCTGATATATACTCATTAAATTTGACCCACCAAAATAAGTGTTTTCGAGCTAATAAGAGTGGATACAAGAGGTAATGGGCTGATAGGGAATTTTACACTTTCACTTCTGCTAACTCAAGGCTTTCCAGAGGCGTACATCAAAGTACAGTGAAGCGGCAAAGACCCCTTTGTGACGGCGAAAGGAAATTTGAATAAAATGAGTCACAAGGCTGGATGACTGAAGAAGATAACCATAAAAAGGGCTCAACTTGTCTGAGTGAAGCCTACTTTGCAGTTATTTTATTCATGAGCCTGTGAATCAGAATGATTAGAAATCATTACCCATCTGTCACTTAGAAGGGAACAGTTGGGGGTACCTTTCGTACTAGCAATACACTGGCTGTCCAAAAAAATTTATGGGTATTGCGAAGCGTTCATGTAATTCGCTAAAGATTGTTTTCACCTCAAGGGCTGAAGTCACTTTGCGGTGTCCCTCAAAAACTCCTCCAAATGATATTTGTCAGTTTAGATATATAGCCTCTGTAATGGCTACTTCTTCTTTTTAGAGTAAAAAGACCTCGGGATGTTCTTTGAGGTGTCTGACATGATACAGTGTCAGATTTATTTTCCATTTTCTTTATTTTTCACTTCCCTTGGAGAAAAAAAAAGCTTATAAGCAATAGGAAGAAGAGAAACTTGAATGCAAATGAACAACAAAATTTTGGAGTGACTAATGACAGGAACTTGTCTGCTTTTAGGTGCAAGATGGAAATTACTGGTGGGACTTCACGCTGCTTAAAAAGCCTCACGAAGGGAAAAAAAAACCCACAAAGAAGAGAAATACATTTTAATAGAGAGAGCATCGTGGAGGGAGAATGAGCAGAGAATGATTTTTTTAGATGGCATGATTATTATGGCAGTTTCTTGTACATTCGAAAAGACACAGTTTGGGCTAAGAACCGTTCTTGATCAATGACTGGGGGATGACAAAGAGTCCAACTTTGTCCATTACATTTGTTTGTCAGGTTCATTCAAACCCCACTCTTCTTAGCAATGAGAAACCGTCTCCTTCAAGGTTGGCTTGGCAGGGCTTATCAAGGTCTTGATTGGGCTGTCAATACTATTAGCATGAGAACTGAAGGTTGGTGGCTTGTAATCATTCTGATACTGATCTGAATAATGAAGCTGCATGAGAAGGAAAATGATGAAGAATAGTATTTGGCTTTTTAACTCATTAGGGTTTGTTGTTTGTTTGGCATAGGTCCTGTACCTCACTACCTACATTTGAATTGAGCCTTGTGTCATAAGACTGGCATGATCCTGTCATAAACATGTCATGACAAACCACATATGCTGGCAGGAGCTATCATGACATTTTATTTTTAGCACTGCCACGTTACCATTAGCTGTAATCAGCTCCGTAACAAGGATCAAAAAAGGATCTTCCGTAAAAACTGCTCGGACTCAAGTTAGATCATTTAATTGTACTGAGTTAAATATCTTGGTTTAACAAGACAGCCTAAGTTACCTGTTTGTTCCATTATACTATGATATCAGTACAATAATTAATAATGGGCTTTATCATGCTCATAGTATGTTATTAAGGAGCAATGTTAAAATTGAAATAATATTACATGATATGGTTTAAATTGGCTTTATTTTATTTATTTATTTATTTATTTGAATGAATAGATGGATGGATGGATAAGTATATAAATGAACATTCATTTCACTTATTTGTTGTTTCTATTTTTGGTTTTGCTTATTTAATGTAAAATATTTTTAACTTTTCCATATATAAAGTGGGGTCCAAAAGTCTGAGAGCACTAGTGAAAATGCTTCTCTTTTGCATTCTTAAATTCTAATTTAATACAACAATTTTCATTACAAATTATATTATTGATAACAGCTTGAGTGAAAAGTAGAATCTTTGGAATATTTACATAAATTTCAGAGTTGCTTAGTACTTGGTGTTTCTCCTTTTCTGCTTTAATGACAGTGTGCACTCGAGCTGGCATGGACTCCTCAAGTTTGTGCAAAACCTTATGATCCGTTTTAGATCAAATCCATCAAAGTGTCGTCTGAACACATGCTTCAGTAGAAGAGATTAGGCATGAGGAAAATCTGACCTTTTGTACAAAGCAGTTAACATGGTCAATATCACACATTTGCTTACATTTAAATAGAAATAGTGCAGAATTTAGAAAATTAAATAATCATGATATAGAACGTTTATTTTCTTTCTCGCTCGGGCGGTACCTCAAGGGTACATCGTTTGTAAAGTGAAAGACAACACATCAAAGGTACAAAAGATAAGAGTACCACTCCAGTGGAAAGTAAAAGTACAGTTTACTACCTTTTGTTCTTTTTTTGAGAGTATAGTTAAATCGCCAAACTGTCCTTGACTCTCATCCTCCAGGACTGGAGTTGTTCATCTGGTGCTCAAATGATTAAGCAAGGTTCTTAACCCTCAAGTGCTAAATTATATTCTATTCCATTCCTATTTTTTAGTCCCCTTGGAAACAAGCATCTGCCAAATGGATAAATGTTCATCTGCGACAGACATGACTGTGTAAGCATAAAGCATTTCTAAAAATACCGGTTGTAACTGGAAATGCTCAGGTTCTAGTATTCTTAAACATTAGGCACAAGGCTGGAACAGTAGAGTTTACCAGTCTCTGACCTTTAGAGGCATGATTTTTTTATTTATTTTTTTTTTATTCATCATTTTTGCTTTTCTTAAGCCTTGACAGCTCACATTTTGCAGAATTTCTTTGAGGAAATTTGAATTACCACTTTGGTTTTTTTTTTTTTTGCTTGGCACAAAACAGTGCGCTTGTTGCTTTTTTGCTGGCCTAAGGCTCAAAGAAAATTTCTTCAGGGGGCATTCATTGCATGGAAAAGCAGCTAGACAGGGTAAAAAAAACTGTGAAAGAACTCCGTCAGTTCAGCACTGGTTCTATAGTAACACGTCCACAGGGATTTAAATGGCAGGTGATCTACGAATAATAAACGGATTAAGAAAAAAATGTATAATCATTCATATGGTGAAATGTTCTGTAAGAACATGTTTATTTAACATTAATGAAAGGCGTCAGCTCTTGGTCACATTCAAGAAGTTTTCAGCCATGGGGAAAAAAAAGTCTTGTCACTTTAGCTGCTGGAAGAAGTTTATTCATAAAGCTAAGTTTAATTGCAGAATATGGCACCAGACAGCATGGTGATATCCACAATCAAGAATAAGGATAATGAGCCTTGGGTTTTGAACAAATCTTCCAGCTCTACCAGATTAAGTGTTACTCAATCTTATGGAGAAAAAACAAACATAGTGATTCATTGGATTACAAATAGTTCTTACATTCCTAAATGTTGGAATCCAAGGGAATCCTCTCTAACATGAAACCACACTGTTGTAGGGTTTTACAGCTCTCAGCACTCAAGGCTCTAGGCTACTGATCAAAAGGTTGTGAGTTCAAGCCCCATCTTCACCAGGCTGCCACTGTTGGGCCTTTGTTAAGGACCTCTGCTCCAGGTATGCGCTCTGACCCCAGCTTACTAACAAGCGAAGATATGTGAAGAAAAGAATATCACTGTACTGTACTTGCTGACTTCAGGGATTATATATAAGTCCCTGTGAATTAGGTGTTACTATAGAAACAATCCTTCCGACCAATCAGATTTGAGAATTCAACAGTACTCTGGTACTGGACAATAAAGGTTGTCTTTTCTCACTATTACTTTCTTTTATATGGAATATTTTTCCCCCCAAGAGAGATAGACTCTCTTGAAAAAAAAGGGTTCCAGCATTTACGTTTTTCCCTCCAGGATGCTTAGTTTCCTAAGAACTGTAACTTGCAAACACTCTGTTTCCAACCCATAAGTGTTTCCATGAGAGACGAACCAAAAACCTATGTCTTATGGACTTAGCATTGTTTTTCAGGAGAGTAGTTAAGGTTGCTTAGCTTTTTAATGAGGTTTAAACGTGGAAGGTTCACTGTAGAGTTCTATATTGAACATTTAAAGGTTGCCAGTAGAGAGAATGCAAAAAAAAAAAGTGTTTTACCTTTACCTTTTTTTCAGGACTGTTGTTGAGTGCTTAGCTTCGTAAACGTAGACCCTCTTGGATAGGAAAGCATCCTATTCTACATAAAATCTTCGAAGGTTCACCTGAGGGGCAGCTTGAAAACCTAAAGGGTTCGAGATTTATCATCTTTTTTCAGGAGTACCTGTACTAAGGGTACTTAGCTTCCTAATCGGGTTTATCATGGAGCCCTATCTGATAATTACATTTTAGGGTTCTACACAGAACATTTAAAGCTTCCCAACATTCAAACAAAAATGGAAACAAAAAAGGGCGTTCTATATTTATTTTCTCAGCTTAGTAGTTAGTAGGGCTTAGCTTTTTAAAGGTGTTCTATCTGAAACACTCTTTGATAGGAAAACTCTCTAGGAAACCTCTAAAACACTGTTTTGAGGTTCTACATAAAATCTTTAGTGCTTTAATGCTACATTTACCTTTTTTTGGTGTAGCTAAGAAGGCGTCAGTCCCTAAATGGGTTTATTTTAAAACCCTAATTGATAAAAATAAAATAATAATAATAATAAAAAATAAATAAATCCTTTAAATGTTCCCAGAGGGGGAAATATTCTAGAGGTTTTTTTTTTTTTTTTTTTCCCTAATAATATAGTTAAGCATCCATAGTTTCCTAAAATTACTCAGGTGCGTATGAGGGTTGCATTTAACATTAACACTGGAACAGCTTGGATTAAAGAGTTATGGTAGTAAGATACACCTTGCCCATGCAACAGCACATTAAATGTAAGCTCCGGTACCCAACATGACTCAGTTGTGTTTAAAACCAATGAAGTGTTCCTATTGAAAATCTGAAAAGTGCAGCCAATATACCAGCACAATAAAAGGGCACTATCTACCGATTTTTCAGTTCTTCATAACTCCTAACAGCTGCATGAATTTCATATTTATTTCTAAATATACCTTCTGTTGTGAAACATGAAAACCTTGATGTTCCTATGACATGGAGAAACCTCCATATTCATCTAAACATGAATCATGTGGTTATAAAAAAAAAAAAACCCAAAAAAAAAACCTGGAGCCGTTTCCGTAACATACTTGTGTGATTATGATGACTTTGAAGTGTTGCAGAGTGTGAAACACACTTTTCCAGAATGTTCAGTTTGGTTCCTCCTTACACAGATAGAGAGGCTGAATCACTGAGACAGAACCCTGCATTTGTCATCTGGATTTAACCTTGGATGAAATCAATAAAGAGTGAGGGCTTAGCCATTAAAAAGTTAGAAGTGCCTTTTAAAAAAACAGCATGCTTTGTTCCAACACAGGAAGCTTTCAACATCCTTACTGAAATGCACAACGAAATAGGGATATAGGGATGTGCCATTACCAGCATGAGTGCATCCGTTTGACTGCAAGATTGTTGCAGGTTCAGTGATTATGTAAGGAATAAAACATGATCTGGAGAGATGTTTTAGGAAAATAATAATTGGCGTGACGCTGTAACCACCACAAAATAGATTATTTTCCTGCAACAACACATCCTGAAGTATTTTATCTCTCTTACAGCACAATGATTTGACAAAGATTATCATTTATTAATGAACGACATGTATGTTTTATCTATGCATAGTTCTGTGAGACAAGTTAGCTCCTGCTATCACTTATATATTAGCAAATAATAGAACACCAGAAAGTCCTCTGTCCTGAGCCTTTCCCGTGCCAGACAACTTACCATTAAACGCCCATTACAAAGCACTGACACTGGAGACTCCTTCCGTAAATGTTAAATAAACATCGCTGTACAGAAAGCTTCCCCATATCCACAATGATCCTTTTTCTTTGTTAAACAGCAACACATTTTTAAATCCAGTTATTAGGGTCTACTATACAAGTCCCTGTGAATGTGCAGTTTCTATAGAAAGGGTAATGTGTTAGAAAAAGTGCGTTAATATAATCCTGTGATTTGATTGCACTTGGCACTACTGTCAGAGCTGTTGTTATAGAAAAAAACCATCACCACCTTGTTACCAATCACACTTGAGAATCCAACAGCCCCGCATAATAGACATGGTTATCCAAAATGGCCTTATAATTGGATATACGTGTAACACTGTATCTGAAGGGTACCTACATTGGACCTTCATAAAACCTCATAAGCAATCCATGAACGTTTTATAAAGCAATACTGGAAGATTTATTTCAACACACGTGAGACGAAAAACTTTTTTTAGTTTAAGTATCTTGCTTTGTCTTTAGCTGAAAGAGAGAAAAGAGAGCAGTCTGCTGCTATTACGGGTCGACTGACTGATGCCGCACCTGTAAATCTCTTAACCTTATCCTTTTGTCTTTACTAACAGCATGTTTACACACAAGTATTGAGAAATTTTAATAAACACTATAACGTATGTACATGTACATCTTGCCTTTTGGAGAGGTGTGCCTACAATATCTACTACATATTGGAGATTGAATGCTGAGGTGATGGTGGTCAATTTGTATTCAAAATGATCACTCCAAAATTATTACTATTCCAATACCATGTATTTATTTACAGAGCGCATATGTTAGTGAAATGAAAGAGTTTAATGCTCTCAGCTGCTGCCCATCAGGCATCTCTCCCCTATTACACGACAGCTACCAACCGAAAGAGGTGGTTTCACATGCTTGCTCCGAGACACATGAAGCCAGCCGACTCCATCTTTTCAAACTGCTGCTCATGCAGTGTCAGGGGGCAGAGTAACACACTCGGAGGAAAGCACTCTGCCCACTTCCGCATGCATGAGCTCACAGACACCCATGATTGGCTTGGGTTGCTTTGATTGATAGGTAGTGGACTCCGAGCAACGGACAGCTGTGGCGTCAGTGGAATTCGAGCTCGCGATCTCCGAATGATAAGGCGAACGCTTTTCTAAATTTGCATCTATGTCACTGTTAGGAATCACTACGAACAGTGATTCTACACCTTTCTCAAAGTGTCATGAATGCGCCGTTATTGAAAACAAGTTACTAATTTGCATGATAAGGATTAAAAAGATTACAGTAACAAGCTTTTTGGGGCGATCCCTCGTGATAATCTTCGCTCTTCTTTGCTGTAAAGACAAAGTCTCATAAAAGCTCTAATACTGTCTGCTTTAAAAAAAGAGTTATACAGTGCTTATTAACGTGTTATAAATGCCCTATGTAGGCACTAGTGGTGTAACCGAATACAAGCGGATACAAATACAGATATGAATAATATGCACTTTTTTTTCTTTCTTTTTTTTTTAGAAAGCTTGTCAGCAAGGTATACAGGGCATCTAGAGACTAAAGCGTGAGCAGCAGGTCTTTAATGAACACCTTGTTCATATATAGTTGCGCTATATGTTTATTAATGATATGCTATCAATGCTGTCATTTCTACTTCTGTTTTTTTTTTTTTTTTTTAATTCAGTGTCTTCTAGTGTTGCTGGGGGCATAGTGCTAGAGTTCATATTTAATAAATAAAAAAAAAAACTCCTGTCGTAGGCCACGCCCACTTCTGGTTTAAATATGAATAAGGGCACGGACATGAATATTTGGCACCCTTCAAATAAATAATGCAGTTTAGTAAGAATTTAAACCTATTAAAGTGCAGTAGAACTTGTAGTTAAAGTTAAGGCAAGACACAACGTGTTTAAGATTTTTATGAAATTGCTCTTTTTTTGTTCGCATTCTTTAGAACCCTAAAGAGAGAAAAAAGCTATGATGCTAACTGTGATCCTCACCTCAGCCTTAACTGTTTGTAATTTACGGATCCATGAGGCCATGAAATAAAAATCTGCCATAGGTTTCCTTGGGTCTCATTCTAGAGAGTTTATATTTAGATCTATCTGAATAATGAATCAGAGCTTGTGAGAAAATTACTCAGACCATCATGAATTCATGTAAGCTTTTGGAAAATAATAGCATTTCTCTGGGAGACACAGTGGCTGGGGGGGAAATGCACTTGTGGTTACATTGTCTAGGGATGCTTCGGCTCTGTCCAAATTCCAATAATGAGATAATAAAAATGAACTGTCGAGGCTTTTTTTCCCCCTGCTAGTCTTGAGCGACGGTAATTTTAGAATCGCAAAGTGAAACTGATTTATTGTCATTTACGATGCAGCTTAATCAGCGTTAGCATAAATAACACCTACATAATGTCATCTGTTTATTGGTGGGTGAGTCGAGATGAGCTTGGAGAGTAGCCTAAAATATAATTCTTCAAATTTCAACGAGTGTCCCTTATCCAGTGTAGACATTTGCCAGCGTAACTGAAATAGAACATCTCAGCAGGGTAAAAGGATGAATCCTGCCCTGGCTTGTAGGAAGAATAGGAGTGTCCAGGCAGTGCAACATGAAAAATCTATCGCACCATTAATTTGAATGAGGTATAAATCATATACTAAGCCTCTTGCGCTAATCAATATGTCTCTTCAATTTCCTCAGAGGCTGAGAAAGCAAATGTGTGAGTGTGTATGTGTGAGAGAGAGAAAGATCATTCTGAAATGCTGAGTGGCTAAAATGCCTCTGATGGGTGATGTCATTCAGTACCATTTTGGATCCTTGACTTTGATCCTTGACCAAGATATAGAGTTGAAGCGTACTGCAGGGCCGTTGGCTCATACTCATGGGTGGAACCCTTACAATAAGCCCTGCCACCCCAATTGCCACCCAAACTCTCTTATAGACAGCATAATATTCCAGGCCAAATATGACGTTTAGACACATGAGCAGCAGTTACAGCAAGGACAGATGCATTGGTTGCCAAAAGTAGTCGATGCTGCCAAATTGAACGTTTTTACGTTTTAATATTTAGAATTCATGTGAAATGAGTGCTTGCAATACTGCATTTCAACTGCATAAGCTCAAGTCTGGAACACAGGTTCATCAAGGTTGAGCTGTGGGTGTGTTCTGGCAGATTAATTTGCATGAGTTTATCGCAATCATTCCAGTACCCTATATGTGGGCCAGATGAAAGCAATAAGTTCGGGTCAGTACCGGGCCATGACTCATTTGCTATCTGGACCACTGTAGTGTAGCTCCACCTGGATATATCTGCAACATCATGGCATAGATCCACCTGGATATATCTGGACTATCGTGGTGTAGATCCACCTGGATACTATAGTTCATATTATTTCATATTATATATATATGTATATGAACTATAGTATCCAGGTGGATCTACACCACGATAGTTTTTTGGTTTTTTTTCAGATAGCCTTTAAGAATGCCTATGACAACAGAAGAACGTATTGAAATCATTCTCATGGCTGGATCAGGAAGCTGTTGCAAGGTTGTGATGGACTTTATCAGGGAACATGGCAAGCACATCACACACAACACTGTTGCCAAACTGGGAGCCAAAAGCTAGGAGAGACGTCTCCATTTGTGTTTAATGTATGGAGACTTTGGGATACCAAAGTGTATATACATATATATATATATACATATATATATACACACACACACACACACACACTCACACACACATTTTCTTAGTACAAACTTTGTTTTAGAGTCTGTTATCGAGTCAGTACAAAAACACTTTAGAGTTCCAAACATTTTAGCTTTCCGGCACAAAATTAAATGTTACAGAAGAATGTTTGTATGTCAGTAAAGAAAGCAGCACATTATGTAAGAGACACTTTTCAGACAAAAAAACATAATGGAGGCTGCTGGGGTTTGCTGCAAAAATAAGAAGCAAGTGCAACAGTCAACGTCTCCAGAAGAGCCGTGGCTGCTTCTGCAAGATGCTCAGTAACACTTACAGCTCATTTCCTTATAAACCTGCACACACTGCACCCGAGACTACTGTTTTTTAATGCAAAGGATCCTCACACCAAATATTGACTTTGTTTCATTTATTACTGTTTACTGCTCTTTATAGTATTTTTTAATGGGGAAACATTTAATTTCATTATTTCTGAAGGCATCTTTGCTCTACAGCATTTCTTTGCATGTGCCTAAGACTTTTGCACAGTACTCTGTGTATATATATATATATATATATATATATATATATATATATATATATATATATATACACACACATACACACGGTATATGTATGTATGTATGTATGTATGTATATATATATATATATATATATATATATATATATATATATATATATATATATATATATATATAT
>CM041000.1:9149556-9204556 GCA_022985145.1 Pangasius djambal | reverse complement strand
TATTCTGACAAAGCCTACAGTAATTAATCACGATATTGCTATTATATCATACCGCCCAGCCCTAAGGCACCCCTCGGCTTCTAGAGCAAGGTAAAATGAATGAAAAAGGCTACACATTTTTTAGTGTTTTGACTAAATAATCCTGACGCATCATGGTATTATTAATTCACGGAGCACTGGAGAATAATGACTAACGTCAAAAAAGTGATTACATTAACCCACTGCTACACCCACACCCCTTTCCCGAATCCTTATCCCATCGTGACATAGAAAAATGTACCCAGGCAAGATGACAGCCAGTGTAATGAATACTAGGTGAACGCTGCAGTATGTCATTTAGCTAGCAGCAGTCTGCAGCAGTGAGGGGAAATAAAAGCATGTTTTTGGGCTGATTTTTTGATCTGCCACTGGCTGCCACCTTCACCCAAGCGTCATTATCAAAGCAACCGTAATTCGACATGTGTGTTAAGGGCACTGGTACTGACTGTGGCTTTATTATCAAAGTTTCTGGCTGCTATTGCTGTTTTTCTGTAGCACTGGCTACTGTACAGGTTTTATGTCAAGATTTGTGCCTTCACGTCACCAGGGCTTCACGGCTAACATCATTATGTAATGAAAGCTGCGATGTTGATCCGGTTGCTTTAAAAGAAGACTGATAGAACGTTTAAAGGTTTCTGTCTTAAAATTACATGGTCAGGATTTCTGTAGTCATGGGAGTTGATGCCTGACTTTGCCTTGGCTTTTAGTGAAATGACAAAATCAATTTAGCTACATTTTGGGTACATATTGTTAGTCTTGATTTTGCATCTCAGTGCTAACATCAGTCCTCTGTTTCCTGATCAAATTGACAGGTTTCATGTGAAAATATCAGAAATAGAATCATAATAGCAGTTTGTGTGAGAGTAAGGATTAATAAATCTTTTTTTTTTTTTGCCTGTTGTTTTATCTGTTGTTATTTTCAGCATGGTAAAATAGGTGCGAGGATTATTTCTGGAATCGGTCTGATACCATTTTACAATTTCACAGTTGTAGCGGATTTAGACACCTTCGTGAAACTCACAACCCAAATGAAAACCAAGTCTGTGTAAATCAGGAAGGGGGGGGTGTTAAAATCTAATGTCTATCAATAGCTCAACATTGAACCTATTAGTGTTGAGCAATTCATTATATCCCAAGGTCTTACTGATGGCATAATGATGTGGAGCAAACTGATACACACACTTAAAAGCAGATAGGCAGCCGTATTCATCATTTATTATTATTATCATTATTATTATTATTTTGTGTGTGTGTGCGTGTTTTCATGCGATGCTCTGAATATGAAACATGAAACAAAGATTTACTTTTTTGTAATCACCTGACACAACTGTCTCTGATAGGCTGCATGAATCTACAGTCGGAGCTAGAAAGAAATCAGCCCCGGCCTCTCTTCTTCATAACATTTTGTGTATATTTTTTTTTTTATAAACAATGGTGATGTTGTTGCACTTGCTTCCACAAGAATCCAATATGATCCACATTTGTTAACAGCAAATAATCTGTGTGCATTAGCTCACAGACGCCCGTGATTGGCTAGTGTCACTGTGATTGATAGGGGAGAGAGTAAAATTTTGCTCTCTTGGCTCCTGGGTGTGGCGATAGCTGTGGTAACTCCAGGATTTGAACTCATGATCTCCAGCTTTTCTGTTGTGCTACTTGATGTCTTTGTATGTTTGGAAGCCGAGGATGCTTATCTCTGCTAGCCCATTAATAGCCACCTCTGCTGAATTTTGTCCCCTTAAAAACAGCCGGTCATTGATGTGAAATGAATCAACCTCATTTAAGTATTTTTTTCCCTGTAAATGTCGAAAGTCCTTCCGATGGCTTAGCCTTATCAACCACACTCCGTAAATTGTTATTATCCTCTTATCCAACCTTGAGCCCTCAGAGTCAGGGATCTATCGTAAATCACCACGGCATCCTGGTTCTGTCTAGATTAAGCTAGTCTTTAGGACTTCGTTTTGCAGCCGGCATGGCACTTTTGGGATAGCTTAATGCCTGATTGTTTTTTTCTTGCCTGTAAATTTTCAGTGTCTTGAGCCCTGGAGCATCTATTATGAAAGAACTTTGCTGGCCATGTGGTGACTGATTTTTATTTGTCTACGTCCTTTGCAGGAATACATAGCGGTGTTCACTTCACTATGATTTATTCTCCAGAGCAATATGCCCACCATGTTCTCTCCTAATTTGTTCTCTTGTCAACATGGCTCTGTTTTGGTCTCCTTTTGATTTGTATCATTTGCCCTTTCTGAGATCCAGCTACATTCTATTGCTGTCACTTCATCCACTTTCTTTTCTTCTCCTTCACTACCTTCACTACCTTCACTGTTACTCTCGTGGACTACGACTTACTAAAGCCCTCTGGCATCCCATGATCTTGACAGCTTATGAGCAATATTTCAGCCTCGGTTGTTCTGACGGACGTGAAGTGACAGCCATTACCTCGCTCCTGTTCTGTGTCATTATCACCGAGCACTGGTCTTATGTACACTCTTTAGTTAGTTTGGAACTCACTGGAGGGCAAGCCAGGAAAGTGGAAAGAATGACGCACACAGAGTAGCTTATCAAATGTATTCATATTTTGACGTCTCTGCTTTTAAAAATTTTTTATGATGCACAGACTGTGCTATTGTTTGATATCACACATTCAGTGAGAAAATCAAAACTGCCGATGTGCATAAAAGGCTAGGTGATGCACCGGCAGCTTAAATGGAGCTTAATGCAGATTCACTTCACAGAGACGTGAGTCATTCTTGGACATTCAAGGGTCATGCACTTTAGGGCTTTCTTTGATGCTCCTCAAGTCTCAGTGTATTTGTAGGGCCAATGCAGAAATTTTAGTCACCTCATACTTATTAGCTTTGGATTTAAGGAAAGTGTTTGGAGTTTAGATATAGTATGTGTACATGTGTATGTTTAACATTCAAAGCAAAGTAAGCAGCCTCAGGTTTGTCTCATTAAACGCAAGGTTTTTCCAAGTGCAAGCCTTTGTCTAGTCACGAAAAAAAAAATTCTAACAAATATTAACTGATATATTAATACCAATATAACTAATAACTAACTTATAACTAATACTAACCTAAAGCTTACCTTTATAAAATAGTCTAATGCTCTATAAGTCACATTGTTGAACAGTGAACTATGTTTAGGTCAGTAAGGTTGTCAAACTGCACATTACCAAGCAAGTTCCTCAGGGGTTCCGAAAGAAATAAATAAAATAAGGTTCCTTAAAGGAAAATGTCAAATGGATTTAAAAAAAAACAAAAAACAAACAAAAAAATTTACTAGCAAGGTCCTCTTAAATGTGTTTGTTAATCTGCATTTATCTGAAAGGTGCATTCCACAGGCACAAATGGATTGATCACATTTCCCCTACAAAACTGATGGACAGACTGTAATTCACTACCAAAAAGAAACACATTTTCCAAATTATGGCTTTACTATATAGCCAGTGTTTTGCATAAGTACTGGCCCCCTTGAATTGTGATTTTATATAGTGAATTTACGCAAAGTAATATTGAAATGGTGGAAAAATAAATGTAGTTTGCAAAATTATTTACAAACAATCCTCTAAATTAGTTCTTTTGGAAAGAGACATGGTTACAGTGTGAAATTTTCAGCTTGCTCTATTTTGCCCCCTAGTAGAACAGCAGAGACTGGCCCTAACTCTTAACTTGACTTAAATTCTACAAAGGTCTGTTGCTACACGGAGATTGGCAGTCTTATATATCAGTCATAATTTATTGGATTATATAAAACTGCATGTGTTAAACACTGCCTAAACACTGACTCACCAGAAAAGCAGACGGATGTCATTAATTATTTACTCCCTCAAAAACATCGCTCTACCCCCTTCTTAGTAATTAGTGTTTACAAATTCACTTTCCGGCCCCCTTTTGCTTTCCTCTGCGTGTTAGTAGTAGCGTGTGGCCCGATGCCACGCTCCAAGGATTTATCTCCGAGTTGCCCTGGGATCCTGGTATCTTGGCTGAGGTTGTTTCCGTGGTGGTGCCAAGGAAATGTGTGCGTGCAGAGATCACTTTCAGCCCACTGTGCTTCTGAGCTCCTTGTGAGGCTTCGCTTATTCTTTTGGACAAGAGAAACTAGGAATATCATTGGAGGATTTGTGGGCTTCAGACCTTTTTTTGTGAAAATGACAGTGTGATGTGAAATGGGCACATTTCATCACTCACTCGTATTCAAGGCTCATTCTCTCCAACATTACTCTTTCCTGGCAGGCGGCGTTCTGTATAACTCATATGTTTTAAAGGAAGAAATGCTTCCACTGGATGAAGGATTTGGAGAGGCAATATTCACAAATCTAGGTGTCCTTATTACTGTGACTGATTCTGCTGGAACCCTATTAGCAAAGAACGTAGTTCCCTTGTGTTAATGACATTGATATAACAGAGTGTCACATTTGATTCTGCTTAATTTCTATTGACCTCCACTGTTATCTTTTTTAAATCGTTATTGCTTTCTGCTATTCTCTCTTGCTCTCTGTGCAATGTGATGATTAGAACCGTGTCTAAATTCTCAGAAGAACCACAAATCAGCACAATGCAGGGGTGGACAAATCATAAATTAAAGGTCTACACTTTTGTCCTCCCCTCTTCATTGTTTTTGTTAGTTCAGTCTATTATTTAGTTATGTGCAGTTTCTATATTGCAGTTTGTATATTTCAGGTTTATGTTCCTGGCTTTGCTGTGTTTCTTCTTTCTAGCTATCCTAGATACTTTAGGGCCTTTCGCACCGGGTTAGTTCCAGAACTAAATGTACAGTACTAAAAGTACTGGGCGATTTTGCGCGAACTATTTCCCAGTACCATTTAAAGGGTTGCATTCGCACCGACAGTGGGCACTAGGAAGTGACATGAGCCGGTCGACAGCGACATCATTTGTGCGCGGCGTTCAACAACGGAAACAAAGAAGAACGACGTAAACACCCGGAGGATGGAGGACGCTGTGATCGGAGCTGTGTTGCACTTCAGCGTCCGTCCATCTATCGCTGTTCTCCATACTTGCGAAATAAGTTGACACTACAGTATGTTTACACGGCGTTTTAAATCATGGCGGGTGAGGGCGTTTTCGTACGTGTTTGGCCAGTCAACGTCTACTTACGTCACAGATAGTACCAGTTGTGCTGGTTAGACCCTGCTCTGGAGTAGGAGCTAATTTGGTTCTCGAAAAAGGCAGTCCGGTACTAAAATCACACCCAGTTCCGGAGGTGCGAAAACGCCAAACAGTGGATAGTTCCACATTTAGTTCAGGTACTATGAAAAGGTTCCCACGGTGCGAAAGGCCCTATTGTGTGTGTTTCCCCAGTATTCTAGGTCTTTGTTGTATTTATTATAAAAACCTTTAGGCCATGACAAAAATTCCATATAATACTTGAAGGAATTTGTGCGATACACAATCTATATGACAATATAAATGTTTATGTTGATAAATATAAAGAAACCTCCAGCAAAAGAGGAAGAACTGAAAAAACTGTGAAAATCTGAATTGGATTTAAATTTATTTAAAATGTTTGAAAATAAGATAACGTAAGCGAGAAGAGAAAATAAAAATAATGTGTAATTTTTTAAACATTTTACAGTTTAAAGATTCAGATTCCAGTCAAAGGTTGTAACTGTAATTTAAAAATATTGTCAAAATGTTTTTTAAAAAAGGTTTTTTGACAGTGAAGATATATCAGAAAAGTGTATTGTGACATAATTTATCACAATATTGATACTATGTCATCATACTGCCTAGCCTAAGTTGTCACACACATGTTCCTGATTCTGAAGATCGCTGCATGCTGTTAATTTTTTTACTAGTAACAAACCATTCTAATGACATTAGATCACTTCTCGGCTGCTGTGCATAGCAGGTGGTGGGATTTGAAACATATACTATAGTTACAGCATCATCGAGGTGCCAGTGTGAAGCATATTAACTTTAAACATAGCCTACATACTAAATAAAACTTTTATTTTGCGAAAGTCAAGAAGTAGGGTTTTTCTTCTTTTTCTGCTTGAACATACTTGTCCACTGGGCAACTATGAATAAAAAATGAATAGTCCAGACAGAAAATACGCTTGTCCCGGGCACTCGGGAAAGTGATTTTTCCACCCCTGCAATGAGTAATGATCAGTGGAAAACTTTTTCCCTGGTCAAGTGCTGATATTGTGTCAAGTGTTGATATTGTTAAGTTAGGGTTAGAATGTATTTAATTTCTTTTATATCACCATTGAATTTTGATTAATCCCATTTGTGGATTTTTGTAAAGTAGCTTTGCTTTGAGCTACTTTCATGAAAAGTTTGTACATCAAGGGTCTCTTTATTGTTCTATGTAACTTGGCATGAACTGGCCACTTGGGATGCGATTTGCAAAGACTGCTTGGACCCCGGAGATTGCTGGTTGTAGCTATATTTAACATTGGTTTTGCACATCAAAGTAACTGGTAATGCAAGTCCCGAATGGAGATGTAATTTTGTAATTTTGCATATAAAGAGAAAACTTTCATTGGCAAGCCAGATAATCTAGATAAGATGGTTGGATTGGAGCCACAGGTTGCTGTTGACTGACCCCTATGCTACAGCAAAAGAAGCGCTTCCATTCTGAACTCCTCTGAGTTAATAAAAAAGTTTTTCAGCCTTCACATTTACTATGCTGCAACAAAAAAGTTGCATAAGCAGGGGACTGTATGATGTTGAATCCTGATACACATCGCTAGTTGCACAGCAACAATAAAAACAACAAAATACTGTGTCTCCTATTCAAATATGCTTAGAAACCATTATCTGATAAATTCGAATAATGTATTAATTTCTGATGACATCCCTGGATTTTTCTACTTCTGAACAGACTTTTCCATCCACTTCCTGAAGCAAATGAGGCACTGCAGTTGTCCAGTTTAAAGTGGGACAAAATGTGTATTCGAGACCAAAATACCATGATGTTCCTCAGTTATTCATGTTTTTGGGGACAACTGAATTGGGGTTTGGTTTTCAGGCATTCTCACAGGAACAGTGTTCTTTAGACGCCATGGCAACAGTGATGAAAAGCCTTGCAATTTACAGCTGAAAGCTCTGTGAATAGTAGCATAGGCTGTCACTATCTGTTAACACACCATCAGAATGTGTGTATCAAAACGTACACACTTGTGAACTCGCAAACCTTGGAGTGTGAAATTTTTGCAGATGTTTATGACAGAGCAGGATTTTCACAGCCATGTTTTACTATGCTCTAACATCTTTTTCAACCTCTCCTACTTTATTTGTGTCTCTTCAAGGGAGACTTTATGTATGGGGCATTAAATAAGTTATACACAAGCTGAGCAGCTCGTACACAGCCGATGCTTACTACTGCTAAACGAGAGACGAGAGGGAGAGGGAAAAGAGAAGAGATGGAAATAAAAGCCTTTTTTTTGATGTTTGCTTGTTTATTTATTTGTAATTATTTATTTATTATCGAGCTGCATGTTAATATTCACTAAATTTTTAACAGAGTTCGAGGGTATCCTGTACAGATTTTAGATTGTTATTGAGCAGAAGGTGCGAATGATGTTGAATTTTCTTTTAACAACTTTTGTCTTTTCAAGAACTGCATCATGTGTCTGCATACTATATCTGTGTGTGTGCGTGAAATTGAGGTGTGACAGGATTTGCATGACAGGTAAAACAGTTAGTAAGTGTTACTAAGCTTTGTTCAGCCTGTTGTGCCAGTGTTCTTTGCAGATTACGCCGTATGTAAGTACTGTGCAAAAAACAGTACTGTGCAAAGGTCTTACGCACATGCAAAGAAATGCTGTAAAGCAAAGATGCCTTTAAAAATAATGAAATTAAATGTTTCCACGTTTAAAAAATACGACAAAGAGCAGTAAACAGTAATAAATGAGACAAACAGAGTCAATATTTGGTGTGATGATCCTTCGCTTTAAAAAATAGCAGTCTCGGGTACAATTTATACAGTTTTATAAGGAAACGAGCTGTAAGTGTTACTGAGCATCTTGCAGAAAAGCCACAGGTCTTCTGGAGACTTTGACTGTTGCACTTGCTTCTTATTTTTGCAGCAAAACCCAGCAGCCTTTGTTATGTTTTTTTTGTCTGAGAAGTGGTCTCTTATGCTGCTTTCTTTACTGACAAACATTTTCTGCAACATTTAATTTTGTGCTGGAAAATGAATGTTTGGAATTCTAAAATGTTTTTGTACTGACTCTATAATGTAGAAGCCATAAAATAAAAATCTAACAAAGTTTGTACTAAAAAAAACAAACAAAAAAAAAAAACAGGGTGCCTAAGACTTTTGTATGCTACTGTATGTGCATTGGGGGAAGTGTAGATGTTTTAACTGAGGGTGTATACCTCAGGGTGTAAATCTGATGTATACCTTCTCTCTGTCCCTATAAAGGCACTCTGAATGAACTGTCAGCTAACATTTGGCACTTATCTGTCTTTAGCAATTGATAATTCTTGCCACACTTTAACCTCGGGTCAATGATGCTTTATTAAATCCATTTCAATACTCTACTCACACTACATGCCTAATTGACCATATTGACTAGATTATTAACTGTAGTGATTAATTGACTTATTATCAAGCCTGTCAGTCAAACACACACAGGCATACAGAGGTAAGCAATTACTTTAGATTACCGTCATTACTTAAAGCAGTACTATGAGCTAATGCTCAAGCTAATATACAATGACAGTCTTTGCTAACTAGCCACAGGACTGAATTCCAATTAGATTTATTCAAGCTAGCTAGCTAGCTAGTGAGCAACCTTTCTGTAACACAAATTTACCTCAGGAATTACCTCCCTGTAGCCAAGTTTGTCGGCTACAATTAATATTTAAAAATAAAGGCTGATAAAATTGGACTAATTGTTGGATATTTATGGCGTACTGTTTTAAAAATGTAAATGAAGCATAAGCTAGCATGAGCTAACGGCCAAAAATCATTCAAATAGCCAATTTAAAATTAGTTATGATTTAAACATTTTGGCACCTGCTCGCTTTAATAGGGTTAGGGTTAGCTAAAACGATTAAAACAATATTTTAGGGGGATATTTCTGGATACTGATGGCTAATTGAGGAAATTACACACTATGTTTGGACAGTAATGTGTGTTTTGTAGATTTAACTCATTTAATGAAAAATTGAGTGTGATTTGTTCAGAAAATTAGTGTGTCCATGTTGTTTATAAGCATATAACCATCGTAACTGAAGAATATTTTCATGTTATTACCTCATGTTTTTTTTGTATAACATATGTACTCTTACTTGAGTAACTTTATTAATAATTCACCTATATTTAAGTGAATCATCACTGCATTAGCAACACTACATTTATTTATGTGAGATTTAATCACATGATAAATGGGAATACACTGACTGCGTGAGTGTTTCTGTCAGAGATTAATGGTTTGTAGGTTGTTAATAAGCACCGTAGGTTAGCTTATAGCCCATTCACATGAATGTGATCTGTGCATTAACACTAGACTCAATAGGTCAGTTACCCTAAATCTCCCATTATAAAATATTTTAGTGGGTATTTTAGGAGCAAAAGATTTATTCAAGTCAGAATTTTCAGTACTTTTTATCCTTTTAGCTAAACCATATTCAGCTAGAGGGCAGTGCTTTAACGTGACGTAATTTATAGTTATTCACATAAGCCTACTTGTATGAAGTTAATGAGATAATGTAAAGGGGTGATATCAGTGGCCATTCTCATGTGCTCATTTGTTTGAACTGAAAGTGCAAAACACTTGCTTGTTAGAATGTATGAATTTTGTCAGAGATTTGGTTTAATGCACTTGTTTGCACAATGCACAATGTTTCCTTCACTTTTTTCCCCCCCAATTACTTGGCCACGCTGGATGTTCTGTTCAGATCAGAATGTTGAAGTGGAACAATATTAAATGACTTTTGCATCCTTTCTGTGTGCTTAGCTCAGCTTCTATAATAAACAAATGCTATGCTATTTTTAATTTTAAAAAAACAATACTAAAAATATTTTTTAGTAAAAATAGCAGATGCTATTTTTAAACTGCTGTATATATTTTTTATTACAGAGATCATGTTGATGGCATTTTGGTCTGAGGGTAACAAAGTTTCATATGTTTAAAAAAAAAATCCAAAAATGGTGGCTTTTGTTGCTCTTACATTTCCTGTCTCTCTTATTTGCACTTATATGAAGCAAGTGGATTCCCAAGCATGTGTATTTCCATACACTTTGTTCATATTGTTAGTAATTACTCCGTCTCTCGACTGCTATAAACCTCCAGCATATAATTCCCTTTCACAGTCTTAATTTACTCCTGGGTTTAATCTGGGACTCTAAATCCTGTGCCTGACATTTTCTTGTGTGAATGTGTTGTTGTTGGTCGCATCGATGCTACTTCTTCCGGGCACTGAATTACAGCTCCTAAACGAGTGGGTATAAATAATAAAGAAGAGGGCTAGAACTTTGCCTGCATGGTTATTGCCTGTCTCCTCGAGCTCAATATAAGCAGGAGGAAATTACGCATCCTATTACCCTGTCCCTGTGTGCATGCTGTGACGTTCCTGTGGCTGACTCCAAGAGTCAAAACTTTATGAAAAGGAAAAAGACAGAAGGACTGAGAATCACTCTATGAACCTGGTTTTATGCACATTTTAAATTTGCACACAAGAAGTCCTGAATGGAAGCAGGAGTTTGAACAAAATGGCAAAATACTGCAAAAAAAGTTTTTATACTTTGCCGGTGTGGTAAAGTTGATATTTTGAGAATAAGCAGATATAATAAAGGGTGATTTGCAGGAAGTAAGGAATTACGCACCTAAAAGTGTGCTGTCACAGGAAAATAATCAATGACAGGGTGACGTGATGCAGTTATCATCTTGAAATTGATTAATTTCCAATAAGAGCACTGTGTTTTATTCCCCTTATACAACAGCAATTTGCAATATTTAGAATTTTGTTTCTTAAGAAATGACGTGTCTTTTTTATTTTCATTTGTAGTTACATTTTATTTAATGTTAATGCGTAACATCCACAAGACAGGTTAGTTCCTGTTATTCCCTCGCAAGCTATTCTATTTTTCTTTCTTGAAGAAACAAAAAAAAAGAAGCTGGTCCTGTTTCTGCGACTTCACTGAAAGTCCTGAATACTTCCATGTGATGGAAAACTTAAAGGTTGGAGCTTTACCTCTAACTTTTACAAAGCTCTGACACTGGAGACTCCTTCCAGAAATGCAAATTAAGCATCTAGTCACAGAAAACTTCAGGAGAAAAAAAAACAGCTCAGTAGAATAATAATTGATTGTGGAAGTGTGTGTATACTGTAAATAACTGTGTGTATCAGTATGGTGAAGTGATGTACTCTTGCCATACTATTGATGCATATGTATTTTTATAAATGAAATAAAGGAGATTATAAAATATAATTAAAAGCATAAGAAAACACATAACAAACACATGAAAAAAAGGTTTTGTAGAGCACAGACTATCATAACACTTTAATTATACTTTCTGAAGCCCGAGGCATTGTTGCAGAAATTTTCTTCTTTTCTTTTTCGTTGTTAATGAAAGTTGAATCGTTTTTCTTCAGTGGTGTAATAATATAGCAACACAAAAAAAGATGACTAATATTTTCACGTAGCATGTCACCGGTTTTGCCTGTATTGCCATTATTTAACGGTTCCCATACAACATGTCTGCTTTATCCATCAGCGTTTAAATCCATTTTAATCTGTAATTTGCTTTTTTATGTTATTAATAAAAGCATTTAGATATAGCAGCATTACTAACAAAATGTTACTAAAACAGATATATTGTGCACTCAGTGAGCACTTTGTTAGGAACACTATACTAATCCTGGCCTCCATTTGCTCCCAAAATAGCCTCAATTCTTCATGGCATGGATTCCACAAGAAACATCCCTTTGAGATTCTGGTCCATGTTGACATGATTGCATCATGCAATTCCTGCAAATTTTTCATGCTGCAAATCTCCAGTTCTACCACATCCCAAGGGTGTTCTATTGGATTTAGATCTGGTGACTGGGAAGGCCACGGAAGAAGATTGAACTCATTGTCATGTTCATGAACCCAGTTTGAGGCAACTTTTGCTTTGCGACTTAGTGCATTATCATGCTGGAAGTAGCCATTAGAAGTAAATTGTGGCCATGATGTGATGCACGTGGTAGCAACAATACTCAAATAAGCTGTGGCATTCAAGAGATGACTGGTATTAACGACAAATGTATGTGCAAAGGAAACATTCCCCACACCGTTACACCACCACCAGCCTGGACTGTTGACACAAGGCAGGTTGAGTCCATAGATTCATGCTGTTGGCGCCAAATTCTGACCCCACCATTTGTGTGCCTCAGCCGAAATCGAGATTCATCAGACCAGGCTACATTTTTTCAGTCTTCAGTTGTCTGGGTTTGGTGAACCTGTGGCCACTGAATGTTTTTTTTTCTTCTTTATTGCACCATTCTGCGTAAACCCTAGATACTACTGCGTGTCAAAATCCCAGGAGATCAGCAGTTATAGAAATACTCAAACCAGCCCATCTGGTACCAACAATCATGCCATGGTCAAAATCTCTGAGATCACATTTTTTGCTCATTCTGATGGTGGATGTGAACATTACCTGAAGCTGCTGGCCCATATCTGCATGATACGTGATTTATGCATTGCACTGCTGCCACACGTTTGGCTCATTAGATAACTGCATGAATGAGTAGGTGTTCAGGTGTTCCTAATAAAGTGCTCAGTGAGTGTATATGTCCACTGTGAGGTTGTTTCCATTTCCCCAGTTTTCTGGTTAAATATCAGGTACAACGATCTATTTCCCTTTTGTTCCTGTATTTACATCAAAGTGAACCATAACTTGTTTACAATATAAATCAATGCAAGATTTTTTGTATTGCAATTTTCTTTTAGAATACATTTAAAATATGCATTACTGTGCACATTTTATATTTTTAACAAATTGATATCACTCAGAATTCAAACTTTCATTTAACACTTTATGATATTATTTTTGGCGAGAGTATGGACAAAAGTATATAAAATTATGTGAAATTTATCAACATTTAAAGGTGCTGAAATATTTAAAAAATAAATAGTAAATAATCTGAAATGAGAAATGAAGCATTGGAAAATGTTTGCTTTTTTTCCTGAGCGTGGTCTCACACTTGCAAATTTCAACTGTTTGCGGGACTCCATCCATGTGAAAAGTTACAAAGTATATGGAAAATGTTCATATCTTTTCTTTTAATTTCTTTTGTAGAATTGACAGAAATCAAAGATATGAAATCTTTGTGCAAAGATGATTGGTTGAAGTATCAATATAAATGGGTATGGATTTGAATGAATGTTTCAAATAGAGTTAGCAAATAAGGTTGCAATGCAATGAAACATGATTGATTTAAAAAAAGTTTTTTATATTTGTTGTGTTTTTGGTTATTATTGTTGCATTTTCTGATGTGCTGTTGTCTTTTGGTTTGTTAATTCGTTTTGCACTGTAGTAAGTATTTGGAAGGTTTACATGAAAATGTAAAGGAGTAAAAAGTATTTTCGTTAATCTCGTAAATGTAACTCAGTAAGAATACAAGAATTTATTTGTGATTATAATCAAGAAAAGTACAAATATAATATAAATAAATACTGTTCCCATGCAGTGTTTGGAATATAGCTTGACTGTTTTCGGTGGTGCCTTGATTGCAAGAGTTCAGTGAAACAATGCACACTGAATATCAAGATCAAGTAGTGCCATAAGATGTATTTCACTACATCACCCACTCCTAGGTATAGTGTTATTACAAAACTTGGGAAGAAACGTCTCCAGGTTACGCATGTAACCATGGTTCCCCGAAGGGAACGAGACGCTGCGTCTCAGTGCCACACTTCCGGCATCCCTGCCGCACTTGCTTCATTTCTCAGAAAGCTAGCGCGGCGCTTGCCGCTCGGGCTTTTATGCTTCCGGGTTGCTACGTCACCCCGCCCAAGACGTCTCGCCCATCCATTGGCTGGATTGAACATGTGATTCACATGCGGTCACGCGGAAGGCGTTCCCATAGCGTTTCGACGCAGCTCGAGTTCCTGAAGGGGAACCTGTGTTAACAGACTGCACTCCATTTTAGCACCAAGAGCATTTTTTCAAACCAACCCAAGCTCAGTCTGGGTAATCACATAAGAGTTAAATAACAGCACGATAATTTACATTTCCTTAGAGTGATATCAGGGGGAAAAAATGAAAAAAAAGTTTACACTGATCTTAGACTATGAGAGTGAGAAGTGGAACTGTTGAGGTTTTGGGGTGGTCCAGTAGGCAAAGGCCAGCTTTGCTTGTCTGTGTGTTTGTGTGTATGTGTGTCTGCACACGTGTGCTGTATTACGAGTATTGGATTTGGGTGCACAATTAACCGACCTACTGAAGAGCAGCACTATGACAACTGCCCGCTCTTCAGTTGCCATGGCAATGCCAGTGGCATTCACCAAAGGAAGCCAGGCTTTAAAAAGCAGAGTATATTAAAGAGGGGTGAGAGGACACTCGTTCTACAGAAAAGAGAACATCTCATACTAGCTGTATGCCAAATGTAAACAGGCCTTAGATTACTCTAGTGCAAGATGAACATTAAAGAGCTAATTGAAGTGATGTGTACACATACTTCGGATGTGTAGTGTAGGGGATGATGTCTTCTAAAGTGAATACACACATTTATACATTATGAGGCTCAATGAGGCTTCATCTCTACAACCGTAGATGTACATAGTATACACCTTGATGTCTAGATTTTCCCAAAACCAGCTGTCTAGTTTTACCAAAGGATTTTTGCCATTTAAAGCCCCTTCTTTTGAAGATCCTATTTTATCTCTTTTTAATCTTTCTTCTAATTCTGAAGTCTGTTTTATGCCCCAATCTGGAATTTGAGATTGGAGCTACACTTGTTGTACATATCGAAAATTAACCTAGTACAGAGCTAATGATGCATCTGACATCTATATTGTCTTTCATAATTATTCACGTCTCCTTGAACTTTCCCACTGTGCATCACTCTGAGAGCAGCATCCCCCCAGTGAAGCATGGTGGTGGTGGTGGTGGTAGTATCATCATGTTGAGAGTTACCCTTGGCCTCTTGATTGCTTATCTAACTAATCCAAGGCACTGTATGTTCATGCAGTGAAGAGCACTTAGTGTTGTATAACAATAAAACCCGCTAATGCGTTATAAAAATAACTTTAAAAGCATCATCCAGTCCTCTGAGTACTCAACCACGCTCGCAGTCAAACTCAATGAGGCCATCATACAGATTTAACTAGTTTTAATTACTGCATGTCCGATAGGAACCATTTACCAGTCTTCAAATTGGCCCACTTCATCAAAGTTGAAGTTAAGCATCTCCACCTCTGACCTCCCAACAAATCTTTGTTGTACAGAATCAAAGCGATTGCTGATTTGACTGCAAATGATTATGGGTAATTATGGGTAAAATTGTATTTATAGCAGCATTTGATCATTTTAACATTTAAAGTTTGGAGGGATATAACATGGATGAAATAATAATAAAAAAAGTATATGAAATGATGTATTGACTTGTGTTATTTCCATAATAACATGATAGTATCTTGACTCTACATCTAGCCCAATGCATTAGTTTGTACATACACTTCATACTATATAAATAATAAAATGTTAGTATGATACCAAAGAAAACACATTATTATATTGTATTGAGCACTCAGCAAAGTTTGAATTAAAAAGGCAAAAAAAAAAGCGAGAAAAACAATTAAAAAGTTGCTCAAAATCCACCTGAATTCACTAATTGGATTTGTAATGCAGCACAGATGGGGAGAATGGAATTAAAGAATTATCACAGTAGGCTGTGCATTCTCAATTGCTATTTTTTCTCAGATTCAATGTGGCAGATAAAGCAGGAGGCATAGTTTTGATAAAAGCCATGTGAAAGGAGAAAAGACATCAGTCTCGTGCTTGGTGATGGTAAAGATTACGCAAGCTTTACCCATGATTAGGACTACGCACTTTACAATTCTGGACTTAGACATTGGAAAGCCACAAATTATTCATACATTGTGCATGTGAAAAAAAGTATTAACTAAACAAAATAAGTTCTTTAGTACTTTGAGCCCTTGCTATATATCTCACACTGTCTGTCTGTTGGTTTCTGTTTGTCTCTCCCTTATTTTCTGACCCTTAGTTTAACAGGCAAACATATTTAGAGATGAATATGCATGTAAAAGCTTGCGTCCTCTTTTTCTTCTTCCTTACTAATTAAATCGATTACAAGCCCATAAATGTTCAAACACAGGTTTGCACTTAGCGTCATAGAATAATGCATCATTTGATCATCTGAAATAGAAGCAAGCAAAAATGGTTACATTTCTTATATTGCATTTATGTCAACATTGCCCAACTACAGGTGCTTCAACTTGGTTATCCTAAGAATTCAGAGCCTCATTTTGCTCTAAAAAGCATGTGGATCTCAATTATTCCTGGTATCTGCTGAAGACATGGATACAGAATTTTTAATTCTTTATTTACAGCTGGTGATACTCTGAGCAAATCCAAAATATTTGAGTCATTCAAAATATTTCGTCAAGTCTCCCTGTGATTTTGGAGGTTGTGATGATAAATTTAGAGACGGTGTCTCTATCAGTAGGTTTAAATATTCATTGTAGTTCGAAAAGGTTTGTCTAATAAATAAAACTACTTGAATTATAAGAGGCCTATTTGTATGCTTTTCAATCATTATTTTGACAGGATGAATCAAAAATTATTTATACAATTAGTGATGCTTCTGACATTTACATTGTCTTGCATAAGTATTCACCCGCCCTTAAAATTTTCCACTGTACATCAACCTGGGGGCAGAACCCCCTCAGTGAAGCATGGTGATGGTAGCATCATGTTAATACTTGGCCCCTTGGCCTCTTGACTGCCTCCTTGACTAATCCTCGCTTTATTCGGCTTCTTTGCAAGGCAAGGTTTGGCAAAACACCCCAATAGAAGAATATATATATATATATATTTTTTTTTTTTCATTCAAACTTATGACTTTCACAACCTGAATGTATTATCAAGGGTGTATAATCAGTTTCTTACTTTCACTGGTCTGTTATAGCTTTATTTCATTTTCTTGCTTAGCAAGACTGGCAAGTGCAGTGTTTGACCTTTCCTCTCAGTAATTATTTAATATCGATGAATGAAAATACCCGGGCTAACCATTTATTTGCAT
This sequence comes from Pangasius djambal, assembly GCA_022985145.1. Taxonomy (NCBI): domain Eukaryota; kingdom Metazoa; phylum Chordata; class Actinopteri; order Siluriformes; family Pangasiidae; genus Pangasius; species Pangasius djambal. The sequence continues at coordinate 9,187,283 of CM041000.1, read as the reverse complement.
AATGTTCTCAGCAGATTTTACAATTGAGCTGTAATGAGTAGGAATAAAGATTCTCAATTCTGAGAGTTCTGAGGGATATTAACTACATTTTTTTTTAAAGCTATTTCTGCTTTTCTCCTTCATGTACATTTACAGACAGCAGCCAGATCTCGCTCTCATATTCTATTTCTTTTACTTTGTCTCTTTCTCAGGCATTTTACTAAAGAGCGAAATAGGAATAATTGTCAGCAAAGATTCCTAGTAAAATCTTCTGACTCTCAGTATTCAGGTACATGAGACTTTTTTTTTAATCACATCTTACAAGAAAGGTGTAAAGGGCAGGGTTGTTAGTGTTCAAAAAGCAGTTTTTTTAAGTTATGACAAGCTAGTGGGAGACTTAAGAGTAATTGATGTCACTGCAATTCCTGCAACTCTGCCATGGTTCATCTTTTGTCAGATTCTTGAAAGAATCTTACAGCTTGGGAAGAAAACAGGTCCCATAAGATAGCAACATGAGAGGAATTTATTTATTTATTTATTTATTTTTTAACATACTGAACGTTGCCCACCTCATGCATAAATTTTGTGCTTCTCACAACGTACACTTACTGGGCTCCTAAAATAAGTCCAACTTCTTCTCTGCAAACACAATCAGGCTTTCATGCCATGTGGAAACATGGTATGGTAATGTGGGTATTTAAAAAAAAAAAAAAAAGCATTACCTTACTGCACTACCTTAGCCCTTGGCTGATTGTGTTTGCAGAGAAGTGGAGAAGTGACACTTATTTCACGAGCACAAACTTTATGCATTAAGTGGGCTATGCTCAATATGTTGAACAAAAAATGATTTATTTTCTTATCAGTCATATTCAGATAGCATAGTGGTAGAAGCTAGCTTGGTTAAAATAGGTCGGTGCATATGGAACGTCTCATACAGAGAATTCGAGTGAAAGACTGATACGATGTAGTGTTCAAGCGTTTATGTTTTCTGTGAGACTGGGGTTTATCTATATCTATAATATTGTCCTAACGTGATTTGTATGATTAATTTTTAATATGGACTTTAAACTGTGATGAAACAAACATTTCCAAAAAAATAGACTTCAGGCACTAAACATGCTTTATCTTGGCTGAATTGTAGTAAAGAAGTAATTTTTGCATTGCATTGAGCAAACAGATACACTGAATACTAGTCTGTGTCTTTCTTTTAAACATGATTTTCTTTGAAACACAACATATCACCACAAGACTACAAGAACTGTCTGAGGTGTTTGTTTGAACTTGACGCCGTGCTGCTTTCAAAGCCATTTCTACGTCTAAGATCAGTTTTGCTGTCTTTCGATAGCAGCTAAGGCCAGAAGCTTGGTAAAGGAAGGAAGTCATACCAGCATGGTATGAAAATAGGTTATGCTCTCCTTGCGCATGAGTGGAAGAAGAGGTCAAGCACTGGTGTTTGCTTTACGTTTGTACACAACTCAGACACAAGCACGCATAAACATTGTCTTTATCACAGATTCACACGTTTTCTCACACATTCCCAGACATTTATGCTCTTTTACTTGGATACACATCCATGTGTGACAGTAGTGACAGTAAAAACAACATAAAAACATCAAGAATATCAACATTTACCTCAGATGTGTTAATAAATCTCTCGATAAGGACTTGGTCTGACTACAATTATACTGTAGTAAAACTTAGCATTGACTGCAAACCGAATGTTTACGGGTTTTGCCATGTTGAGAAACAACGACATTGACTACGTTTACATGCACATCAATATTCCGATATTAATCAGAATTTGGCAATATTCTAATTAGTATAGAGTCATGTAAACGCCGCAATCTGATTGCCCGATTCAGATTAAGACAATATTCTGATTCCCCAATTTCCGATTCCCATGCCTGGAATATGCCTGTTTTAATCGGAAATTTGTTGTATGAAAACACCTCGTTCAGAAAATCCACTGAAAGGAGATATATGCGCATACTCAGTCTGCAAGGAATTGTGGGTGCTAACAGATGCTTAGCTTAATAGATGGTTATCTGACCCTTTCTATTTCGAGGTGGTGTTGTTGGACATTCTTGATGGTGAGAAGTGTTAGAGTCCTGATTAATTTAGTGTGAAAAAGTAGTGATAAATAAAACTAATAACTGAGCATACTCTATAATCAAAGGCAGCATCTTAAATCCCCCAGGAAATAACAGTGGGAAAGGAAAAGCTCGTGCAGATCGGCATACTCACAACAGCCATGTATACAGGAATATTCCGATGCCTTTATGCATATTAACATCTTATTCTGAATATAGCTGCAAGCCGAATATAAACCTTAAACAGGATTTGGTGTGCATGTAAACGTAGTCGCTGTCAACATCAGAAGAGACGGCCGTTTATATGGGATCGCTTTGTAAAGCAGACTATGTTTGAATGTAGCAGAAGTCCTTTAACTTTTGGCACCAGATAACAGGACCTGTTTTTTTTTTTTTCCTCCATCAGCCATCAGTCCAGTAACAAAGGTTTCAATTGTATGGTTTATAGCACCTGTTGAAGATTAGTACCAACATCAGAGAACAGTATTTAAGGTACACAACCTGCTCATACATTTAAATTCTTGAAGAAACATACCAGGACAAGCTATTTCTATAGCAAAATTGCAGAAGGAAGCTAGTTTTCAGATCATATGGGATGTGAATTCACAGGGGCTTGTAATGTGTTGATAACATACTCATATTGCTATATCAGTTGTATTTTCTTCAACAATTTCAGGGATTTTAGTTTTGTGCAAGATGTTAGTGTGAGCTTATATTCGGTTCAATTTTATTTTGTCTTTACTACTGAGGAAATTCATATCTTCATCAGCAAGCTGTTTTGTTGCACCTCATAAGCTGGTCAGAAAAATGGAAAAATCGCAGCAGCACAAATGCTGGGCACTTTTACTGCAAATAGTGTTTTCACACTGGTAAACATAGCAATACTTCTAATACTAGCAATACTTAATGAATCTGGATGATCTACTAAAACCCTCAAAAATGAAGTGTGTACCATTTAATTTGCTAAAAGCCTGACACACGGAGTGAGAACGGCACAGTGCCATGGATGCCAATGAGCAGCAAAAAGTTTAAATTGGATATTTTGGCTTTTAAAAGCAGCAGTTGTTCAAGTGGAGGATGTTCTGGCATCTATGATGCGAGGTACCGTGAAGTAAACTGCAATATTACTTTAGTGCAAAGTGTTAGTGCTCAATTTGAGATTCAGTTAAACTTCATTTGTGTAGCATTATAACAATTGGCATGGTCATAAAGAAGCTTTACAGACATTCAGATGTAGATATAGATCACTCCTGAGAGGACATGAAGAAACCTTGAGAGGAACCAGACCTAAAGTGCAAAGGATGCCGTTTAAGATGCAGCCTCTGTTCAACCAAGCGGCTCTTTAAAAATAACTGAACAGTAATAATGACTCATGTTTGTGGAAAACAAACCAGAAGATCAAGGGCTATTATATCCTGTTTGGACCAGACCGCATTTTTGAATGTGCAACATGTTACCAGACACTGACTCATATGCTTTTTCAGGCACATGCATTCACCAATCCATACAAACATGTACACCTTTTCTGTGTTTTTCCCTTCACATCCTCAGACAAACATTGACTCATGCGAATCTGTGCTCACACAAACACACATACGGACACTGTTTTTTCTGCTCTGTGTCCTTCCTCTGAGAGTAACTCATGCCATGTCTGTCCGTCCTGAAGCACTGCCAGCTGTGCTCAGCAGAGGGAGTGTTCAGCCTGAGGAATATGAGCTGGACCCAGTTCATCTCAGCTGATAGGCAATTAGGCAGTGTGCTTATTATTTGCACATATTCCAGATAATATCAAATACCCTTCCTGCTTTAGTTGCTCTAGTAGTTAAAAATAGGTCCTTGCTCAAACCACAGCATGTGAACTATGCTGCAACGCCTCTGCTTTGTAATTTGGTTTCGAGCATAAATGACATTTGCTTGTGTTTGCACTGTGCGAGCGTGCGTCAGAATTGGCTGACAGAGTTGTTTTGTCACAGTTTGCCATTCTCATGCTACACTAAGCACGCCATTTTGCTAAACTCTGTCACACAATTTATAGTAAATAAAACATGACAGATGGGTCACAAAAGGTGTGCGAGTAAGGGGCATGCAGGTAAATGCCAGAGCTTTACGAACACTTTGCTTGTTGACTACTCTGTCTCCTCAGATGATAATACAATCTGGTGTTCTTTTATGGCATAAGTTTGGGTACATTATTTTTGTATCCATTTTAGGAGGCAGAACTGTATCACAGCTTTGAGTTAGAATGAATAGGTTATAAATCGATGTGCCTAGGCATGCAGCAATAGACAATCGAATCAGCTTCTCTCACCACTATTAAAAACTAAGTGTGAACCAGCAGCCCAGCATATGCCAGTATATGGTTAGAATTCAGATAGACAGATTTCACATTAATATTTTAGTAGCATAAATAATTGTCTGGCTGACAGTTTTTTTCCACACAAATTTACTGTCCTCTTGTTCTGTACTTCTGGTGAGTTCTGTATTTAATTCATTTTGTTACACATTCTGTTGATTTCAATGAATTGTATACATAGGATTCACATTTATTGGCAACTAATCATTAGAATAATTCCAGTAACATTTAATCCATGAAACCAAATTTTCAGTGTTGAATCGAAGAACATATTCATTTAACCATTCAAAAAATGTGCAAACTCGTCCCATTTTTACAAAGTTTCATTGCTGCATGAGTAATGTTAATGATGCTCTTTTTCTGAAACGGCTAACAGCATAGGAACAACATACTTTGTAGCAACGTAAGGAAACATACGCAGTCTCATTGCACTATAAGAGAGAATTTGAACAAAACCTGATCCTTGAAACCACTCAGATATGTGCGATGAACATAGAGAAACCAAAATGTCAATGGCATCCAGACTAAAGTTCAATAATTCTTTCATATGTTCATGAAGTCAATTATGGTAGAAGTTTTCTGATCATTTGACCAAAAGCAGACAGGATGTGAAACATATTTTTCTTACCTTGGATATGGGGGAAAAAAACAGCAGGGGCTATGCATCAGGTGCTTCAGAAGAGCCTTGCTACGTATACTGCTTCAGCGAGGATTGATAGAGAAAGTCGCCTGATTGCAAGGCTAAAGAAGGATTTCCATTTCAGGAGTGTGTGCATTGATTTGCACACAAGCTGACGCCTGCAGTGCATGAAGCATGGGAGACTGTAACTAGATGTAACCACTTTAAAATATTTTACTTGTACACATTTTACCACCTGTCTTCAGAAATGCCAGACTGCTCATTGAGGCTGCCTCCCAAGTGAACATAAGCCTGCTGAAGATTTTCAAAATGTTCTGTGTTGCCAGTACACTGTCAAAGCAGTTTGGAAGGACTTCCCGAATCTTGCTGAACAAATGCAAACGACATCTCAAGACATTACCTGTGCAGAGGTGGATCGCTAGAAATAGAATAGGTTGCTCAGGAAACTGGCTCAGTTTACATCAGAGATTTTGCAGCGATGGATTTTCGGTCTTTCGGTGAAAATGCAGGTGTGAATGTTAATTGCAATGTTCCAAAGTATGCAGTAACCAATGATCAAACCATTTTATTTAGAAGAAATTCATTTCTAGCTGTAGAAATAATGGATTTTCACTTATAATTGAGATCTCGAGAATTTAAAGTGATTATGTTGGAAGAGAACAAACTGCAGTTCATCCAGGCAGTCACTGAAAACCACTCTATGTCTTCTTGATTCAAATTCAGTTCCTATCACTGCTGAAACATCTTAGATGATCCCAAAACTGGAATGTTGGAAGAATCCACTTGAGCAATTGTCAAAGCATATAGAATATAGGAGGCAATTCAGACATGTAACATTCCCTAGAGTGTGCTAAACATGGCCAAGAATCACCATCGTTCCCAGCACAAGGACATTTGACTGACATTGGAAACGACAAATCACAGAGCTTTTCCCATAGCCCATTGGCAAAATAGCTCACTTTTCTCAATCTAGTTACTATATATTGCTCAGCTCATTTTGTTGTAGTGTTCAAAAGTTTCTTGTTGTAAACTAAGGCATAGACTGTGAACTGAGGCATACACAAAAGTACAGGTTACAACTTTCAAGATCCTAAAGTTTGTGGGCAGAAAAGTATACAAAAAATATTAGATTCTCCATGGCCTGGGGGCAGATCATCTGAGGCTAAGGTTTAGAAGCTTTATGGTGTTGTTCTTAGGAATACCAATAACAGGCTGATCAAAACCTGTTCAAAACCTGTTCAAAAGTTTGGAAAGTTGGAAAATGGTGCACAGAAGTGTGCATACACAATGGTTCAGATTGGAACCTTCAAGATCCTGAAGCCTGTGGACAGAAAAGTGTATGAAAGATATCAGATGCTCTGTGATGCATGGGTGAATTGTCAGAGGCTGTGTCTAAGGCTGTACTTGCTTCATGGTGTTGTATTTAAGAATACCATTAATACCAATAGGACACTGGCAAGCCCAGCTGAAAGAACCAACTGCAATAAGACAGGCAACACTGAGAAAACCAAACTAACCACTGAGTGTTTGTAGAAAATAAATGCAAGGTCAATTGATGCCATTGGAAAGTCCTGAAGTCCATCATCCACAACATAAACACTGGCTTGCTATCTGCTAATAATTCCCAAAAGGAAAAGTTATTTGCTAAACAATGATTCTTACCGAAGGAAATTATAAGCACCTAAAAAAAAATAAACACTTTGCTGCCTATGAAGAGTACTCACTGCTCTCTCATTAATCACTTAATTATTCTTAAGGAGCTATAACAGCCAATTACATCCATGGCAGATTATTTTCTGCAGTCATCCATTTTAACTGTTAATGAACAGGACTTGGAATCATCGGCTGCTAACAGCATGCTAGCAGGCCTCTAACAGATAAGCAATTTTCTCAGCAGTGAGATTGGATAGGAGGTACATCTTGGATCTCATAGCATGTAAAAATGATGTTCAGTAGATGGTGATTTGGCAAAACTACACTTAGCATAGTCTTGTTAACTGCAACATCCTTCTGAAGGCATTTGAACACTCTTTCTGTGTATGTAAGCATGTAACCAAATAGGAATACATTATTCGAAATGAACAGATGATGTATTCTAAACAGACAGAAATACAGATATGAACAGGAAGCGCACTATTAGTTGTTCTTTTTTAAAATTAGTGGTTTTCTCCAGTAGGATTACCTAAACACTGCTGTACTGAGCTCCAAAATAAAACCATATTTTTAAAACCGTATTTCTATACAATTTCTATACAAAAGAATAACATTTTTAAATAAAATTCTTGTTCTTAATTTTGTGTTGAATTTGTTATTAAAATTAAAACTTCCTGGAAATCTGTACAGGCATTACAATGAAATGCTTTTTTTCAGGACCCTATTTTGACTCACAACAGCACTGTTACGCAGCTTCAGCGTAGATTCTGATAGCATGTTCAGGAAACTTTTCTGATCTTTCTATGATGTAACAAACCCAAAAAAGTCAATCTGATTGAATTATGAACTTGAATGATATAGCTGAGGATAAATTTATGCTCTGCAAGTTTCTATTTTGCCAAATAAAAAGCAAAATGACTTCCAGCATCTGTGTTTTCTCCCCAGTGTTTCTGGGGGCATAGTAGTATGGTTCATATTTAATAATAAAAATAAAACTTCCGATTTAGGCCATGAAAAATGCCAGCTTCCAGTTCAAATCCAAATACTGATACAGATAGTGACACTGCATTACAGCCCTAATGTATACTGTCAGCCTATCTATGCATTTTCAATTGCTAGTACCTTTTAAGGTAAACCTGTATTTTTCATGATTGCCCATACTGCTTTGTGAGTAGTATTTGTGGCACTCATCAGTATTAGCACCTGTGTTTACTTGTGGTTTTTTGTTCTGGTCTAAAACTATCTTGTACTTGTTTCTGGTCTGTTGGTGGAAACTTGCGGCACATGTATTACTGTCGAGTCCTTTAACAGCGAGATGCCTTAATTGCAGCCTGCCTCACTTAAAAGTCACTTTGGATAAAAGCGTCTGCCAAGTGAGTAAATAATGTAAATGGCGAATTCACCTGGGCTGCCTTTAATAAGATGCTGCCATGTCATTGCTAATAGTCGCACCTCTTATCAGCACAGGAGCTAATTTTTCTTTTAACACCTCTGACCACAAGAAGTCAGCTCGAGACAATTGGCTCTGAAACAGTCATTTTCAACTTGTCAGCCATGCACTCCAAATGAAATATTTATGAGTTTTTGTGGCACATGAAGAGCCTTGGAGTTCTCAAACTGAGGTTCAAAGGCAAGCAAGCTATGTGGTCCCCAACCTGCACAACTGTGGTTGACAGGGTATAAGGGCAGAGCGATGGTTCAGCCAATCTGTGACATTCGCAAGGGGGATCCGGAGCTTGCACTCAGTCCCCTTCTCAGCATGAGGCCCGCTATATGCCCACAGAGACTTGTTCCCCTACTACGGTTCACTGCATCAGAGTCATCTGCTATTTTCTCCAAGTTTATTTATTTAAATATATTTTTCTGTCATACAAATTTGTTTTGTACTTTGTTATTTTTAAGTGCAAGATATACAGTACATCAGATCAGTGTGTCTTAATGGTTCACATTATTTAATGCTGCTCGAAGGAAAAAATCCACCCAGAATAACTTGCATGTTAATCTTTATAATTAGCATGTGCTTTTCAGCATTGTTCAAGATTCATTGGAATGAAATTGTGATGACTTGTTAAGTGTAAAATTCCTTCATAAATATTTGGTCTGTTTTCTCTTTGGCTACAAATGTCCTACGTTACACACAATGCCATTTGACTACTGCCCTTCGAGGTAGTGGCTCCAGTGGGATTAAGCCCTTGCTGAAGCCCTTACCTGAGTCTTTTTTTTTATAGACAAAAATGCTCATCTCTAAACTTGGCTGTCGTTTTGACATGTTCAAGGAGACAAAAACAAAACGCACCCTTGTTGAGAAGCTGATGCACTTGGTTATATAACTCAGTACACATGTCTCTAAGCAAAATGCTTCAAAACATTTAGGCAATTAAAGTGTCAAAATGGAAGCGAGAAACTGGTAATTTTGTGTGATTCAACACTTATATAAGGATTCCAATGAAATCCTTCTTGGCACATGTTGGACTGGGTCTAATAACACAGGATATATTCATGGTCACGCGATCATTTAGCTTGGATGTGTCTCAAAGCTACACTAGTTTGACTAGATGATTAAGCAAGCATGTCAACGTTCTATTATTTTTTCTATATAGTGGATTATACATTTGTATGCAAATGTTTAGGCAACCTTTGGCCAAATTACATTTTGTTGAATGTTAATGCACAGACAATTTAGATTAGATGAATTTAAAGATAGTAAAAGTAAAATAGTAATTGTGGCATGTGCAAAAGTTTGGAAACCCTACTAAGCTAGTACTTGGTAACACCCCGTTTCACAGATATCACAGCTTGGACAGTCATTCTGTTCTTATTTTAGGAATTTTCACCCACTCTTCCTTGCAGAATGCTTCTAGTTCTTAGATATTCTTGGGCAGTCCTCCATGCCCAGCATGTCTATGATCTACCAGCAGATTTTCAATGATGTTCAAGTCAGCGGACTGTGAGGGCCATTCCAAAAACTTCCTGTATTTCTGGAAAAAGTTCAAACTGGATTTTGAGGAATGTGTTGGATCATTGTCCTGTTGTAGAAGCCAGTTTCCTTTCAGCTTCAGATTCTTGATCGGCTATGACATTTGCTTCCAGAATTTGCTGATATTTACTGGAATCCATTCTCCATGTTCTTCTACCTGTGCAATGTTTTCGCAGCCACTGTCATAATAGAGCTACCCTGATGCTTAACAACTGGCAAGGTGTCCTTTTATCAAATGCTGCTCCTTTTTTCTCCAATCTTACCTCTAGTGATTGTGGCCAAAGAGTTACATTTATATTTCATCAGTCCACAGCACTTGTTTCCAAAATGCCTCTGGCTTATCTAGATGTTGTTTTGGATATTTGTAGGGTCATAGGTTAGGTTTCCTGATGACTCTTACATGCAGATCATGTTTTTGTAAGCAATGCTGCAGAGTAGAATGGTGCCCCATCTCTGCTGTGTTAGTTTAACGTTCCTGCAGGTTCTTAGTCTCACACGGGGGTTTTGCTTGGCCTTGAATACAGCCACTTCTATCTGAGAGTGTTCTTGGTCTTCTAGATCTTGGCTTGGGTTGCAGTTTCCCATAAATTAAAGATTTTGGACAGCGGAAATTGCGAGCTGGAAATGCTTTGATATATTTTTATAGCCTTCATCTAGCTTCATTTTCAGATCCTCAGTCAGCTGCTTGAAGGATCCCGTGGTTGCTGAGTGTTTGAAGAGTCAGAATCAGTCAGTTGACAATTCATAATGACAGTCCTTGATCAGCCTAATGAGTCCTAATCAGACAGTTAAGGCCCAAGGAGTTAATTAAGTTCTGAGACTTTACAACTGGAATGGTGTCCAAATATTCGCAATTACTACTATTACTATATTTTTCCAATTTTTTTTAAGTTTGTCAAATACAAATTAACTGAGTAAAACATTGCAGAATTTTTTTTTATTTTTAAAATAGTATAAAAAGGTTATCTTTCCTTCTTTTCTCTTCAAAAATCAACAAAATATAAATTTGGTCATTGGTGCCCAAACCTTTGCATACAACTGTATTTGATCTGGCAAGTCATCCTTTACACAGTAGTGGACTAAACATAAATTGGACCCATGTTTTGGGTGCCTGGGCCAGTTAGAAAATTGTAGGAAACATGATGTAATAACATATGGTGAGCAAGTTAGCTAGGTAAGTGAATTAATACAGACTAAGGCAAAGAAATGAGTTTATTATACCCATGTAACACACTGCGTTTGTGCTCTCAACAAAAAAAAAATCAGCAAGTCGTTGCCGAACATTTCCACTGTGAGCATGTGTGGTGTTCTGTCCTCACATCACAATTAAGATATTCAAGTCCGGCTAATGTCTTTATTTTCTCTCACTATGTTTAAGCACAAAGTGTTGCACTAGAGCTGCACTTTATTTTCATCAGTGCTTCCACATACCTTCACATTCCCGATTCTGAAAAGATTGTCTGCCTTCCATGCACGCTAATTAATTAGTTTCATGTTTATTTCATTCTTAACCAGTATTTCCCTTCCCATTAAACAGGCTGTGGAAACCCAGCTTGGAGTATGAAAAGAAATTGCTTTCTCATAGATCTCATAGAGATATTCACTTTCATCTGAAAAGAATTCCGTGGCATTATGAAGGTGGCTTTCCTTTTGACTATCATTTTGTGTTTTCTAACATATCTCCAAAGGTGTCTTTGGAAATAGTGCAGTTGGGGTATGTCTTCTTGGTGATAATGAAATGCTTATTGAAGAGACAGTTTGCTAGTGGGGAGAAGCAGTATTTCCTATGCAGGCATGCACACGCAGACACATACACACTCTGCGACGCACACAGGTGGGAGCTGATGAGGGAATATCTGCATACACTGAAGTTATGGAGCTATCATTTCTTGCTTCATTGCCTGAGAGCATCAAGGGAGTGGTAGCGCACTGGACGGGAAACTGTTCTATCAGCACACAGACAGAGGTTGGGGTGTGTGGGTTTGCGTGTATGTGTCTGTCTAGCTTTCTGACATTTGGTATATATTGTGTATGAATAATATGCAAGTATGTACTAGAACAGTCGATTTTTGAAAAAAAAAACCCTATTAATTCTTTGTTATTTATTTACTTCTAATAAATTTGTATGTGTTTTGCCTGTAGCTATAATCTGAGTAATGACATGTAGATGATGTCACTACAGACCTGAATATAGCAGGGATTAAAATCATCTGCTGGTGTTGGTGTGTGGAGCTTGTTACAGTGGGCATGTTTTTTTATATTTTGGTGGGGATCAAATGTTCCCAATAGGATAGGAATATCTAACAGTATACCTTTGGGATTGCCAGCCATATTTACTAACAAGAGACACAAATTGTGCCAGAGTTTCCCTCTATTTTTCAACCATACAAGACCCCCTTTCCCCCCCCCCATACATTTCCCCTTAAAACGACTAAAGGTTTAACAGGACAGGCTTATGTCACAGGTTATTACTCTTTTCTCTGGAAATTTCAGAACAAAGAATCTACATAGTACATATCAACTAAAATATCACAATTTTGCATCAGGTTTGAGATGATTGTGCCTAACCATCAACCAATAGTGAAAATAAACTTACTTTTACCCATTTGGTTACCTGCCAATTCACACCCAGCTGCAGCTGACCCACCACCATGGGAAGCTAGCCAAAACCATCTTTTTCAAACCACATCTGCTGATAATGGTGCATCACAGGGCAGTGTAACACCCTCAGAATAAAGTGCTATCTGCCCTCTTCCACATACAAGAGCTCACAGATGCCCACAATTTGCTAGTATCGCTGTGATTGACACGAGAGCGAGAGAGTATACCACTCCTTCCACCATGAGAGCAATGTGGCAATTAATTTTTTTTTTTTTTAAATTAGCCATGTTGTCACTTTACTAATCAGACTGGAGGGAGTAAATAAAATGAAAAATCTATCTATAGAAATTCTTCCCTTTCTAATGAGCTGAATCTAAATAATTTACACAGATGCATGTGATTGGATAAACTGCAACAGGATCTGCAAAAAAAAAAAGCTGAGCTGAATCATGTTTAGCTTTTTTTTTTACATTAATATACATTAAACAGCTCTGCTACAACATTATTTCAGTTTGGTCAACTGAAAATAATTTAGTACTTGTATTAAGTAAATTAAGTATTGAATTACCAGCATTATTCTTAGGGCAATAAATCCTGAGCAAAAATAACATTATTGCTTGATCATATGATGGCTTGGGTGGCAGTATGTGCCGTCCAATGTTTAACCGAAACTTTCTCCAGTGACAGAGGTAGGCAGAAAAATCTTCATGTGCAAGGACAGATGGACAGTGAGTGACTACCCTAAAGTATGTATTATGCACCACACGGCTCACTCCTCTGTCTACTTACAGGAAATAGACGTAATGATATAGAGCCATCACTATGACAGCTCACATCTCAGACTCTAATCCGCTGCACTGAGTTATCCCATCTCTAAACTGTTACTTTTCTGTTTACTACTGATTTCAGCAATAGGCCCCAAAGCCAGTCTTATCCTTGACCCCTTCTATTCGAAGCCAAAAGACAGAGTTCAGATCAGCTCCAACAAGCTGCTAATTAAAATGCTGCTGTCGGGCAAAGCAGGCAAATCTCTCAGCTTCTCGATGACTGGAGAGCACGCATTTATCTCTGAGTGGCCACCCCAATCAGACAGCTTCTAGCCTTTGGCTGGTCTTATTTTTTTCCTCTCTCTCTCTTTTTTTTTATTGTAGAAAGTGAATCCATCCGTCAGAAATATTTTGTCTGACTTTGAGTTCTATGAACAAGCAGTTTCGAAATAATATCCAAATTAAAAAAAAAAAAAAAAAAAAAAAAAAAACAAATCATTATTCTGTTTACAAGGCTAGGAATAATCTGAATGTTGAATCTGTCATTCCTGCAGGCATGTTCAACATATTTCTTTGAATAATTGGTTTTTAAAATATGCTGCATTTTTGTTTGACTCGCACACTAATTTTGACAACTCTAACATTTTGCTAGTTTGATATGTATGCCTCACTGGATGTTAATTGTATATGTATAACTGCACACACACTAAGCCGCTTGTTTTGCCACTGCTGTGGATGTTGTACTCTAAATCTTTTCTAAATTTTTAATGAAATAGGCTAATACCATAGACTTTTTCTCAGGAAGCACATTCCACATCAGTTAGCAGAGCCACGTTAAACAATTGCTGTTAGCGAAGTTTAGTTTTCTTTGAAATATTACTTCGTTTTTATTTTTGGAGAAGAAAACCGTTGGTTCATATGGTGGTTCATGCTGTGGCATGCTACTCTTTTCCAAATCCTGTTACCTGTTGCACTAAACATGTAAATCCTGGACTTTTGGTAGGAACTAATTTTAATAGCAATATTAATTAGCATGAACACATGCTAGATATTCTTTCCAGAATCAGAGTGGGGAGGTAGAAACAGTGATAAAACTGCAAAATACAGCAGCACAAAAACAGTTTGATACATAGTTACCTCATATTTAAATACATAAATACAAAGATGCTAGCAGACTCAAACAGTGTCATGTGATGAAGGATCACCACAGCTCATGTCTTTTTGTCAAGGCACAAACACAATGATACACTATATGGCCAAAAGTATGTGAACAACTGACCATTCAACATCCCATTCCAAAAACATGGAAGACCCTCCTATGGCTGTTATGATCACGTATCAACATACTTTTGGCCATATAGTGTATTATCAAGGTAGGATTAAGGCTGTGGCTACGTAAATACACCCCATCCCAAGGATTCAAGCCTTACTTTTAATTTAAAGTCAATTACTAGCTATGCCCCTGTGCTAATGAATGTATGATTTGTCTACCCTAGAGCAATGGAGCACACATTGCTAAGAGTCCAAAATTCCAATTAGATAATCTTGTAATTTACTCAATTCCTGGGTGAAAATTTAGTTACAGATTCCATAAGTTGGCTATCTACATTATCCGGAATGTTATATTATATATACACACACTATATTGCCAAAAGTATGTGGACGCCTGACCATCAGACCCATGTGCTTTTTGAACATCCCATCCCAAACCCTGTAATAACCTCCCCTCTTCAGGAAAGTCCTTCCACTAGATTTTGGACCTTGGCTGTGGGGATTACTGCTCATTCAGTAACATTAGTGAGGTCAGGCACTGATGTTGGGTGAGGAGGCCTAGGGTGTCAGTGTTCCAGTTCATCTCGCAGGTGTTCAGTGGGGTTGAGTTCAGGGCTTTGTGCAAGTCACTCAAGTCCTTCCACTCCAACCTTGGCAAACCATGTCTCTATGGAACTCGCTTTGTGCACAGGTGCATTGTCATGCTGGAACATGCTTGGGCCCCTTAGCTCCAGTGAAGGGAAACTGTAATGCTACAGCATACAGAAACATTCTATCCAATTGTGTGCTTCCAACTTTTTGGGGAAGAACCACATATGGGTGTGATGACCAGGTGTCCACAAACCGTTGGCCATATAGTGTACATCATCCTATGACATAGCCAGACTTTGTTGTGTGACATAGTGATGTATGGGTCAAATTTATATTTATATTTATATTTTAAATTTATATTTTAGCTTTTCCAGTATGAAGGTAAAACTGTATCGATACCTTTCACAAACTCTGTTAGGTTGTACAGGTCAGAACATATTCATCCACATCTGCAGTTATTGTTTTTGTTTGTACCTGCTCTATATTCTCTAGTGAAAATTAGCTGGTTCTGTTTCTCAAAATATAAACAAATTACTACTTTAAAACACAAACGTGCTAACTAGGACAAAGCAGTTACTAAGAATGAATGAAAGAACACAGTAAACGGCCTTCATATCTAAGCGTCTGCAATCTCCTGCATGAAAATAAAAACTGCTCACTTCAGCAACTTTTCAGTCGGATCCCATGAGAGCAGAGTCTCAATGCACACCTCTACTATGTGCCTCGATTGTGCACATGGGTTACAATAATGCAGCGAGAGGTAGCAGATCAGGCTGCCTCAGTATACTGCATCTATTGGTGAGAGTCTAGCAGTCTCAAAAGTGCTGCAGACATATTCCCAAATAGAACTGAAACTGACATACAATGAGCCTCATTTATCAAGCTGGATACGAACGGATTTATGTGCAAATCGTTCATATGAGCATTTACACAAAAAAAATGGTATTCTGAAAACCCCCTACATTCGGAAAAAAGCTTCCGTATCCTTCTCCTGCTCCTGAGTGCGTGGAAATTTACATACAAGAAGATAAAATACTGTAGACCTCGATTGAGCAGCTTCAAATTTTTACAAGTTGTGATGAGTTACTGCATTTTTATATACAGATTACACTGTCAAGTTCAAATCGTTTATTTATTTCCAGTATACACACAATATTTTTTAAAGTATCTTTAGACCTGCTGTTTCATATAGGCTTATATACAAATAAGTTTAGTTGTTCAGTTAAGGTGTTGGTAGCTGTAAGCCGAGGCGGTGCAAATAGCAGAACCGATATTACTGGAAGAGTTAGAACATGATGCCCTTAGGAGACCGATATGAACTTTTTGTTTCGGAGGATGAAAGCTGGCTTAAAAGTCAGTTCATTTTGCCATGACATCTAGTCTATTTTAAAATGCTTTGTCACGGTTTGCAGAGAAAGTCTGTCGATTAGCAGTTACGCTTTTTTACTTAGTTTTTGTGTCAAACCATTTCCTTTGACCTCACTTATACTGCACTGGATGGATGACACCAAATTCACCTCCATAATTTCTCTCCATATATTGGTCTTTTCAGGTGCTGTGACGTCTTCTGATATGCTGCTAAAGGATATATTTTTTTAGTCTCATAGATGTGAGTCAAATGCACTTCAACTTCTGACAATGTTTAGTGCCATTTTGTGCTTTCTGCTCTGTGAGCTTATGGAGTATTGTGGCCATCACCATACGTACATCAGCAGTGGTGTGCATGCGCCCAGTAATTACGGGTGATTGCCATTTATCAGCATACACACACTAATACGAGGAAAACAACGCTTACAAAAGTACAGAGTACATTTTTAGTTCCATTTGGCTTATGTAAACATTGACACAAACACTTTACGAGAAGATTGACGAATGAAGACCATTGTTAGTCTCAGAGAAATCTGACACACTTCGAATTTTCTCTAATCGTCAGCTGGCCAGAGTAGGTGAGTCTGTGTCTAGCCTCAGATTCCTGCTCTTGACTGACAGGAGTGGTAGTTGATGTGGTCTTCTGCTGTAGCCCATCCACCTCAAGAGTCAATCTGTTGTGCGTTCTGAGATGCTTTTCTGCTCACCATGGTTGTAAAGAGTGCTTATTTGAGTTACAGTACTGAAATATTATGCCACGGTCACAGTCACTACGATCACAGTTCTTCCCCCATTCAGATGTTTGATATGAACTTTAGCTATAGCTCTTGACTTCCTGATCTGATGATTGCATGAATGTCCAGTTGCACAGGCATTCCTAATAACGTGGATGGTAAGTGTATGTTTTGCTACATACAGTGTTTATATTCTGATGGTAAAATAGCTTTGTGTGTATATGTGCATTGCACTACACTTATAAAAATGTTATTGTATTCTTATTAGGATCATTTTCTATTTATGTCTTACTCTGTAGATTGTCAAATGTTTTGCTACAGATAGAAATGGCATTTACAAGAACATCATGTTTTTCACGTGTTGCAGCTGTAAATAAGCATTACATGTTTAGTAATGTAATTTTAATGTGATTGACCCTACTGCATAATTTACTCGGTTCTGTATCAAATTAACAAACACGTGTTGTTCAAACACTCAACCCTTAGGCATGAATACGCTCACTTAGAAATTAGGAAGAGTAAGAGGGCAAACCCATTTTATATTTCAGCTGTATTTGTAAATGTTTGCATAAATATTATTTACAAATGCATTTATAAGCACATGACAGCACTTTAGTCCCGTATGAAGGAAGCCAATAAACATTAAATCAACCCATAGAGGGTACGAATGAGTTCATTTGTAAATTGTTCATAGGCGCATTTACTGCCAAATAATGTGTTTAATTGGTGTAGACGTAAGTCTTAAGTCAAATTAATGTCCTCTTCTGGATCTGAGCAATTCTTTTTCTTTTTACTGTTTTGTCCTCATTTCATGCTTTCAGCTGCTTTTTTGGCCTGCAAAAAAAAAAAAAAATTGAAACATTTCCACACAGCTTTACCATCGAATTAATAAATGAGGCCAAAAAGTGTAGTTCAGGATGCATTGTGCATTTGCTACACCACATCTTATTCTTAAACCGCTATTTCAGTTCGCCTGTATCCAGCTCATATACAGACAGCTTTTAAGTCTAGATTGTTGTTGTACAAAACCAGTTTGTTAACAGCCGCTGGCTTTTGAGAAGAATCTCAGGAGGACAGGAAGGGAGCAGGATGAATGAGCTAATTTTTTTGTTGTTGTGTCCTTCCCTCATTTGTTAAAAATCATTCATTTTCCACTGTCATGAAGAACATTCTTTCTCCTTTCCCTCCATTGTTGGAAAAAAAAAAAAACATAGGGCAGAAGGCACACAAATTCCCAGACAGTGATTGGTTACAGTTGAGAGGTTTCAACTTGTTAGCAGATACAGCTTTACCAAGGGACTTTGAGGGGGAGTTCAGTTAATTCAGTTTTCCTTTTGACAAATTACACTACCTTCCTAATTCCACATGGAGATATTTACATTTTTGTTTCTCAGGCATATTTAGCATATGTGATATTAAAAAGAACAATGTGTTGTCATGCCTTTGCACAGATATTTGGGATAGTGTTATCCCATATAAATCAAGCACTATTACAGTAGCTAGCTGTAGATGGTAACAACCTTTTTTATTTTATTGTTTATCACAGGGTATTATGATTGAATTAAATAGTAATATCACAGTACTGTTAAATTCCTGATTCCAATTGACCAAAAGGTGATTAATTTTCTATAACAGCAGATCTGACAGTAGGCCACAAGATTTATATTAATGCCCTCGTTCTAATACATTATCGTTTCTATAGCAACAATTTATACATGGACTTGTATGGTTGATGCTCCTCATACATTGTAAATGGATTCAAAACGTGTGCAATCATTGATATGGTGAAGTTTCCTGTGAGGAAATGTTTGTTTAGCATTTTTGGAAGGGGTCTCCAGTGTCAGTACTTTATAATAGTCAGAGGGTAAAGTTGTAACTTTTTTCCAGCCAAGCTGCATTTTTCAAGAGAGAGGGAAAAAAAGAGAGAGGCTGTTAGGCTTGGGATAATATTGGGAGTCGCTGATACGTTTCAACTATCACGATGCCGATCAAGCTGGACGATTTAAATGTCTATTTGAAAATGTGGTGTCTGCAGCTTTAATATCAACAACAATAAACCGTGTTGCATCTCGTAATATGTGTTTATTTTTTTGCCTATTTTGCAGGCTTATACAAACCTTAGCCTCCATAGCCTGCTGTGTGAACAAAACATCTTTCCCTGATGCATTAGCTTCCCTTGTCTGTGCTTGCCAAACAGATAAAGCTGGGAAGGTCTTCACTCGCAAAACATGAATGGGGTTTAAATTAAGAAAGTGAAATAGTGTGATATCAGGGCTATTTTGCTATGCAAGAGAGGTAAACGGATAATTAAGCAAAAAAAAAAAAAACCTGACTAAATGGTAATGCTAGCAACTAGCAGCTCTGACCAACTTGTATGTATGTTTTCCCGCTGTAATAACATAATGTATACACGTTACTCCTTATATGCATGTCTGTATGGCAAAGTAGCCCTTATATACAGTTAGGTCCGGAAGTATTTGGACAATGACAGAGTTTTTGTGATTTTGCCTTTATACACCACCACAATGGATTTGAAATAACACAATCGAGATGTGATCGAAGTGTAGACTTTCAGCTTTATTTTAAGAAGATCCACAAAAATATGGCATTTACCATTTTGGAATTACAGCCATTTTAAGCAAAGTACCTCCATTTTCAGGGGCTCAAAGGTATTTGGACAATTGACTGACAAGAAGTTAATGGACCAGGTGTGGTCCATTCCCTCGTTACTTCAAGACAAATGAAGCAGATAAAAGGTCTGGAGTTGATATCAGGTATTGAGTTGGCATTTGGCAGCTGTTCGACTGGAGCTACCAATATGAAGTCCAAGGAGACCTTAGGTGTGGCCAAATCAACAGTTGGGACAATTCTTAAAAAGAAAGGAAGCACTGGTGAGCTCAACAACATCGAACAGCCTGGAAGACCACGGAAGACAACTAAAATGGATGATCACAGAATCCTTTCCTTGGTTAAGAAAAACCCCTTCACAACATCAACAGAAGTCAAGAATACTCTGGAGAAGGTAGGCGTATCATTGTCAAAATCTACAATCAAGAGACACCTTCATGGATGTAAATACAGAGGGTTTACAACAAGGTGCAAACCACTGGTAACATTCAAGAACAGGAAAGCCAGATTAGACTTTGCTAGAAAACATCTAAAAAAGCCTCCCATGTTCTGGAATAAGATTCTTTGGACTGATGAAACCAAGATTAACTTGTACCAGAATGATGGGAAGAGAAAAGTATGGCAAAAGAAAGGAACAGCTCATGATCCAAAGTATACCTTGGATGTGTCAAACATGGTGGAGGCATTGTTATAGCATGGGCATGTATGGCTGCCAATGGAACAGGCTCACTGGTGTTTAATAAAGGAATATCTTACTCTTACTCTTACTCTTATTGATGATGTGACTGCTGACAGAAGTAGCAAGATGAATTCTGAGGTGTATAGGGCTATACTCTCTGCTCACATTCAGCCAAATGCTACAAAATTGATAGGACGCCGCTTCACAGTGCAGGTGGATAATGACCCTAAACATACTGCAAAAGCAACTCAAGACTTTTTGAAGGCAAAGAAATGGAATATTCTTCAATGGCCAAGTCAGTCGCCTGATCTCAACCCAACTGAGCTGCTTTTCACTTACTGAAGGCCCACAAACAAGCAGCAACTGAAGGTGGCTGCAGTGAAGGCCTGGCAAAGCATCTCCAGGGAGGAAACTCAGAATTTGAGTTTTGAGAACATGGGCGCCAGACTTCAGGCAGCCATTGACTGCAAAGGATTTTCATCCAAGTATTAAAATTATGGTTATCACATCACATCTTGATTGTTTTATTTCAAATCCATTGTGGTGGTGTATAAAGGCAAAATCACAAAAACTCTTTCATTGTCCAAATACTTCCGGACCTAACTGTATATATATATATATATAATGTCTGGCCACACCCCTTTTTTTTTTTTAACCTTGATCAGTGTCGGTACAGCTTACACCCCTCCAAAGCCACAGGAGATGTCATCATCAACCGGCGATAGTAATGGGGCATGATGGGACGATGGCATATTGGATATGATCTCAGAAGCCTACAGCTGGGGAAGGATTGTCTGTTTAAAGCTGCTTTAAAATATTGATAACAAGAAATAGTTTTGCAGATGTTCAGTGTAACTATAAATGGATAAAAGCATGTTGTGTCATTTTATGATTAATGAGGAATCCTTGTACAAAATTGAAAAATATTTGAACATCCTATTAAAGCCCTATTTAATTTTTTCAAATGGCTTTGTGCCACATTTTATTAAAAAAATTAAAATACAGTGCAAAACTTTGCACACCTCTAGGACAAGATAAATAAGACAAAGCTATTTAATTTATCGCCAATGAGATCTCAGTGTATGAGGTTTTACAGATCTGTCATGGTTCCATTATTTTCACAATTAGAAAGTGGTCGAATAGTAAAGATTAGTGAAGGAATTGTTTTTAGGAGCAAAACGAATTGGTTCAATGTTTTCTAAATCCTTTGTATATCCACCTTTTGCTTTTGTAACTGTGTGCAGGCTCCTTCGATTTCTCTGTACAGCTTTTGGATTCTCTCAGTTGTAATATTCAACCTGCTCACGTTCTACATGACATCAGTTATAACTCTGCCAGATGTTATACTTTGCCTTCTTCAGATCACATCTGGAGACTAAAAGGGATGCAACAAAAGTACTTAAAAAAATTAATAATTATAGAAATATAAACAAATAAATGTATGTTTTCTATTTTGTTACGCTTTGGGTTGATTTCTTATTGGAGGATACGCCCACATTTCTTTTTTAACATTTGGTTTAACATTTTAAGATTTTGTTTAGTTTCATAACTATTATTTTGACGATAAATTGTAAATTACAAGGGCATTTTCCCTATTTTATTTTTTATTCAAAAACAGTGGCTGTCTGTCTTTGTGTTTTCATTGGTAATCACATTCAATAAATAAGAACCAATCTTTTCTGACTTCTATTAAACAAATAATGATTTAGAAAATCAATTTGTCTAAATTGCATTTATGTTACAATTGATTGATTAAAAAAAAAAGACTTTCGAGCCCTACTCAAGTGTGTCTTTTTGATTTATGCCAACTGCTGCGCACACATTTTCCAGTAGTGGGTTTATGCATGTCGGTATAGAGCAGTGTGCACCATGTATGGAGGAGCGACAGACGGTTGGATCGATAGTTCTATGAGAGGAAGTGGAATACCCCTCTTTTGTCCGATTACATCCAGTCCTCTGAGGGATGAGAAAGGATCAATTATAAACCTGCATTAAAAGAAGACCAGACAGAGCATGCCAGCTCTGTTCCAACATCTACCCCAATCTTCTGCAGGCGTCGGTCCAAGATGAGAGCATGGCAACAAGCAGAGCACCAAGATATTGCTTACTGGAATCGCATGATGAGAGAAGAGGGTAAAAGGAGGTGAAGTTAAGAAATACAGATGCAGGAGACAGGAAGAAAATGAAGCTGATATTTAAGGTCTAGCTTTTAGGTTCAGAAGCATGGGCAACTGTTCACATGCTCACTTGAATATCTTTGGGATCAAAACAACACTGACTAGATGGCATGTTAGAGCGATAAACATCCCTGTCCATCAGGTATGCAAAACGATTAGCAATGTTAAACACACTGACGAGCTCGGTTTCTATATAAAACCTTCCACTGTTGTTGCGGTTGTTTTCATGAGCTGTGTCTCAAATCACAAACACTAGTCGTAATAGGAAAACTGGTTATTGTGGTTAGTGTTAGTACTCAATAACAGTATACACACACACTGCTAGTTTGTTTAGAATGTTGTGGACAACATGGTGCTATACTGCCCCCACTATTTACATTGGCACTGCACCACATGGACACGGAGCATTAACACCAAACGATCACCATAGGCAGCCATCTTGTGTATGCACACATGTAGCTGAAAGCATGTATAATTCGTTCTTAATAGTGAAATGGAAGGATAAAGGAGGTAGTCTGTAGAACATAGGTATTGTTTGTGTGGACTGTGTAATTAATCAGTGTAGCACACTTTGAAATCCACGTTTTGGCTTCTCATGATCATTTTCCTGCCCAGGCCTTTCTTTCCCTCCTGTCTGTTCTGTCTTTTCTTCAGTCTTCCTTTTCCAGTTAAACTGTAAGTATGTCCTTCTAGTTGGAAAGAGGCCAAAGGTTTAATTAACGACACCTTTAAGATTTTTTTTCTCTAAATTTGACAAGGTATGAAAATACACCCCCTCCCCAACACGCACACACACACTCACATTGTGGTCCAGCAGTTTTAATTACACTTCCTTAATTATCTCACAGCTGCATTGAATTATTTCTGATTCATACCATCATTAACTAATAGAGTAATAATAGGCCACATGTGCTCCAAACTCTCTTCAGTCCTAACACCTTCAGAAGCCATTATCCTCATCAATGTTAATGAAACTATAAGAAAACAGTCTTTCTGCTTTTTAAAGGCTTTAGGGATTGATGGCCATACTTCTGTGAAAGTAATGAATTCCTTACAACTAGAGCTAATAAACTAGCATCAGTTTGCTAAGCATGATCAAGGGGATTGCCTCACTTAAGTCCTGACTCATCTGTTGGAGCTTGGAGCGTTCTCTGGGTTTTCTAGAGGCATGAACATTCCAAGGGAGATGTGAGGGACAACAATGCATGATTTCCTCTCCTTCCCTCTCCTGGCTCTCTACAGGTCTTTCTTTTTGTAGTCAAAGGGAAATAGTTAGCATGTTAACCCCTTATAAGCCTAGATCAGTGTTTTCTAGTTCTTTTAATATCTGGCTTAAAAATTATAAGTGTAATATAATTACAAGATGAAGAACTAATGCATTTAGAGAGCAGCAGAGACACTGAATCAGCAGTGCTACAGTTCATAAAAGCATTTGCAAACCAATACCATGGGTCAGTCTTCTGGAAATAAATATGGGCTAAATATATATTACCGGTTTGGATTCGGTATTAAAAATTCTTTGCAGGCTTGCACTGTAATAAGGCAGCTTCCTTGTTATACATCATTCAGAAGTAGGAACCTCACTGTGCACCATTTTAATTGAAAAGGAACTTTAGAAACCAGGCTTTTTTGTCTTGCATTCGCAGTGTCTTTCAGTCATCATATAACTTCAAGTGCATAATAAACCACCACTAGAATACTGTTTTATGAGTAACACATAGCTGGCTAGCTAAAGCTAAATAGGAAGTTAGCTGCTAGCTACCTAGCTGTAAGTTAGCTGCTAGCTACATGTGCTAGCTACATAATCTTTAAGGTCATATAATGTCAGGTTGTTCATTTTAACCACCGAACAACTTCTGACATGGCTTAGAAATCACACAACTGAAAACTCTGAGCTTATATAGGCAAAATGAGGAAGTGAACAGGAAATTGGGGTCAGAGGTCATGCTACAACTTGAGAGAATGCTACCTTTGCACTATTATATATGTTAAGGAAATAAATGAATGAATGAATGAGTAAATAAATAAATAAATACACATTACCAATATTATTAATATTATTATTGTTGTTGTATAAGCAAATAAATAAACACCAACAGCACACACACACTATATATTTATATATTTATATATAGATTTATGAGATTTTTGATTGAGGATACATGTGATACTGCTCAGAAACAGTGCCCAGCTAGTAAGCTGCCTTCTGACTGTTAGATACTGATAATTTTGTCTAAGAATTTATCATTATTGCTCCAGAGATGCACCATGATGTGCCATAAAGTGCAATGCATTCTCTTTCTGCGAATCTGACTTTAATGTATAATGCATGAGCAGGTCTCGAAAGTGTTCTTGGTGAAACGGCTATTAAGATGCACTGCTGTGAGGACTGTACAGACTGTAGAGAACCCAGGGACCATGCCGTATATTTCACTTGCTTTCAGTGCGAGTAGAAGTTGTTCTTTCAGACTGATCTGGGATTTCTAATGATTTAAGATAAGGGGATTGTGTAGGATGTTCTGGTCCAAGGCGAATAGACGATGGCATCTTCTAGCCAGGATGTCATTCCTCTGGGGCCACTTAGAGCTGCTGATAACAGAGAAGGAGATCTTGGCTTGCCTCCAGTGGACTAGAGGTCAAAGCAGCCATGCCAGAGTTTGGCCTAGCACATCTCCTCGGAAGTGAAGAGGAATATAAATGAACAGATATGGAAAAAAAAAAACAAAATGTAACAATAAAACAGTATGTACACCTTAGATGTTGTCTTAGACGTCTTGCCTGTTTTCACAAATGACTTTGCTTCAAAAATAAATGGTCTCAATTTCTTTGCCACAGCCATATTGCTTATCAGTTATTGTTCTGGTGAAATGGCCACCCCTTTAAATTTGGTTTAGCAATAATCCCCCTAGTCCTGCATTCTTCTGTACATTGGTTGGATAAAAATCCATATTGCAGGAGAAGTGATTTATTCTGCAGTTTGCTGCTAGCCTCACCTTGATTATCTCTTTTGTCCATTCAGTTTGGGTCGTGAACTGGCTCTGCGTTCATCAAATCAGCGAAAATGAAACTAGCACACTGGACAGTGTCACATATGAACTATATAGCTGTGGGGAACTATTATATTGATGTTTCATTTACAGAAGCACAGTAGCAGTGCTCAGTAAATTTCTCAAAGTAATGCTTCAGAAATGAAATATAGACAAAGACATGTCTGGTATCTGAACACATGATAGCACAAGCAAGTGACCATAAAGCGCTAATAGCTAATGAATTCCTTGTTTAAATGAAATCACATAAAACCTGTGCTTGGTACTGAGCCACTGATGTGGCATGTTGGTTATTTTCCATTTCGTGCCAAATAATTAACTGGAGGCCATGTATTAAGTATGATATTCCCTAAACATATTAAGTTGAGGGCTCAGGTTACACAATTCATAGCCACGAATTGTTGTCTTGTGGCCACAACAGAATAATTTGTGGACATGAGACTGCTTAGTTTAGGGTCTCAGAACATTAACACATGGCTTCAACATATTATCTTGTGGTCTTAATATGTTAATTTATGGCCCTGCCTTTTTAGGTAAGTTTGGAAAGTAACAAACTTCATGTTCTCTCTTTACGGTACTCAGGTACATGGCTCACTGTAACAGTACTGTTTTGAGGAAATTTAACCATAATACCTTTAACTGAGGATTTAAAAAGAAACTATTCAACTTTGCTGCATTTCTAATCACCTTTACAGAGTAAAAAAATAATGCATTTAACACTAGATGTCTGTAAGCTCTTTAAAAGACAACATGCAAATTTTTAAAAATACAATTTCAAGATCCAATCGAAATAAAAGTTATTTTTATTTCAAATGCCAACAGCAGCAATGTCTAAGACAGTGGAGACAGATGAGCATCGGGCGCCGCAGCAAAAAAGGCTGCTCACTGCTCCGGGTGTGTGTTCACGGTGTGTGTGCACTTGGATGGGTTAAATGCAGAGCACAAATTCCGAGTATGGGTCACCATACTTGGCCACACTTCACTTCACTTCACGTCCTGTGAAAACAGTGTGAGGCAAAACCTGTGGAACTATCGACATTTCACAGCTCAACATCCAAACTGTAGAAAGTTGTGGAGCGAAGGCTGTAGCTAGCTGAATGAGCTAGGCTAGCTAGCCAGATCTTTTGATATTTTACAGCAGGATAGGTCTGTATTAAACTTAAGATGTCTCTGTAGTAAACTTTGATGTTTGGTAGAAATTATCTGTAGTATTAAATGTATAAGTGCTACTACAGCCTATAGGTAATGCTCAAGATAGTGTGTAAGTGGCGTCTTTGCTAAATACCTAACTGTGTAGCTAGAAACGTATATGAATTAACATAAGCTAGCTAACGAACCAATCAATGTACTGAAAGCTAGCCAGCTAACTTTACCTTTCTTTATACTGTATATTGCTTGGTTTATGTTTATGAAGTTGGCCATGATTATTATAAACAAATGAAAAATAGGACAAAATAGAAAACAGAACATCTTCAGATGTTAGTTGTGTAAATTGTAGACGTGTAAAAAGTAATTTCTAAGGTAATTACTCAAGCGTTTTTTTTCAGCAGACAACTAATTTACTGCTATGTAAGTTATTTTCTTGATTACTACTTTCACTCAAGTGAATTGTTACCAGCATAGCACATAATTCCCTTCCTTGAGTCTTTTCACCACTGAAAATAATCACAAAGTCACCTTAGCAGCTCTGAAACATGGTAAGATATTCAGTTACCCAGAACACAAATTCCTCAACATTACAACAAAAATGAAATAATAAAAAATACTAATATAAGACTTTGCAGCCACTTGCTATCATCTAGACTCATGATAACTAAATTCGCTACGTTGAGGATTGGTGTAATAAACTCCTACGCCTCGGATTGTCCCATATTTGCAGTTTTTACTGAAGAAAAACAAGCTGAGGCACTTAAAAAGGATATCAGCAACGTTTCATTCAAGCTTACTTCTGTAGCCTAAACAAAACAAGCACTCCCTTGGGAGACCTTTTGAGAGCATAATGTGACTCTGCAGGGGGTTTAAAATCTAATGAGCTCTAAATAAATATATAATTTCCCTCGCATCATTAATTGTAGCAGTCCCCGTCAAGATGGATCTTCCCCCTACCGCAGTGACACTCGCTTACTGTGTCACGATTCAATTAGGAGTCGCTGCTGGCTCTTGCCATGTGGATTTGAGAAGGGATGGGGAGAGGGTACAATAAAGGTGGCAATCCAAGAGTAATTTACTTCCAAGTGTGAAAGAAGCGTGAGACAGTAACACATCAGTCGGAAGAAGACGATGAAACTTTTGAAGGACCCTGTGAATGATTTTTAGGTTATACCTATTAGGTTATAGTTCGTAGCAAAGATACACAAGAACAGGAAGTGGAATACATGAGCTGAGGCAGTGTGTGTTTATCTTTTTTACTTATTTTATGTTGTTAAAAACAGTATTGATCTTCTTGTTGTAGTGTTGATTAACGATAGCCATTTGGGAAAATTAAACTTCTTACAGCAGTGATGTCTTTGCGAAGTCTTGCCATCTGACTTGAATGTAATTCATGTTGTATAGTCTGGTATTTAAAATTTTTGATTGTTTTTCTTGTCAGCTGTTTTTTTCCTGATTTGTTTAGTGTTTGGTTGCTGTTTTGTCTTTTGACTTGGAAACTATAAAGACTCTAGATTTGAGATACTCTTTGTGAAGTCTTGCTCTCTTTCCAGCAATTCTGAGCTGTTTGTTTTTCATATTGTGTAGTCTGGGCTTTTGAATGTTTAATTGTTTAGTGTGTTTGCTGTTTTTTACATGCCCCTCTGGACATAAAAAAGTCCAGTTTAAATAAAGCAAAAATCTGGCATGTTGCCTTATTCATTTAGTATGGTTGGATGATTTTAAACTCATGTAGTTAGTCAAATTTACCAAATCACTTGGTGTCCATAATAATAATAATAATAATAATAATAATAATAATAATAATAATAGATTTTTTTTAATCATTTCTGAGAAAGAAAAAAAACATATCATGTTCAATGAGATGACTTATTGCTGAGACTTTTATCTTTTTGATACCTGAATAACTTCTATGTTTGCTTAACCAGTAGTAGAATTAACTTAAGAGAAGATGGCTCTCAAATGAAGACAACTGAAATTTAAATGAAAGTCTTATGTCAACTATAACTGCGCAACAGCATGTTCTGCATAGATATGGCAGTAAAGAAGTCCTCATCTTAGACTTTTAACCAAGAAATCCATGCCAATACCTGGACTTGGATACTGGTTTTCACCATTATCAGCAAAAGGAACTAATTAGTATTCTCTCAGGACACACATGGCGTCTCTTGGCATCAGATCTGACCAGTGGGCCTTCATTTTAAGCTGATCTTTATTGGAGCTGGTGTTGTACAAAGCTGGGGAATGAGCTGTATGTCTGTATAATGCAGGTTTATAACCTTGGTGAAATAATTTGGTCAGATCTTCGATCAGAATAGAAACATATGATATATTGATTTGATAATTCTATTTTTTAAGAGGCTATGCCTTAAAGGAAACATCATTTGGCCAGTTAAACTGCTCACTTGGCATAAATTCAATACAGCTTTAAAGACAAAACAGGAGTTAAGGAATTACAGACGAGACCACCTGCTGAAAGCTGTTTGTCAGGCATTGAATCGGAATACTGAACTCAATGAATATTGACTATTGTTTCTTTTGCAGGATTTTGCACACCAAATAGCCAGGCAGCCACAGTAGTTTAGACTGGTTTATTCTTCTGCCCACAGAATCCATCAAACAGGATTACAAACATGAATGTAAATGTGGCTTAATGTAAAATTAATGATCCCGGGCCAGGTTTGGGCTCTGACTGAGTTCATATGAGCTGCATGTCATTACTGAGAGAAAGGACAACATCTGCATACACCCACACTGCACTGTATGCTTCTCGCTGGTAGATGTTTACTCTTGTGTGTGTGTGTGTGTGTGTGTGTGTGTGTGTGTGTGTGTGTGTGTATATCCGAGCTCTCCCAGCTCCCCTAGTGGTCACATTACACTTGGTAATGGACATCGTGACTACTTGTTTCCTGAAGAAAATGCATTATTAAAATTAGATGACATGACGCATTAAGGCTAATGTAGGCCAACTCAAAAGTTCACAGAATTTAAAGAAACGTTCTTGTATTACAACTAATCAACATACCACAAAAAGGATACTAATGTATGTTTTTAATGTATGAATTTTTGGAGGTACAGGTTTTAAAATAGCCATTATTAGTTTAGAAATGTTTAGGGTTAGAGACCAATCTACTAAATTCAGTCATCATCTAAAAGTCAGACTACTCCTTCTTACAATTTTTCTTCCAAATCTGCAGCCAGATGCACCAGGTCGTACCTAAACCATAACTCCTAAGCAGGTTGTGACAAAGACCAAGATTTACAGAGCCATTTATGTCTGTTGCACCAACCAAAGTTGTGACTAGTCTTAGCTGTGGGCATTTATGTGAAAGTGTAGAACAATAATGATTGCTACAGAGCCTGGGCTTCCACACAAATACTGCCTAGCCCATGTTTAAATGACTAATGTATTATTCACACAATGGGTAATCTAACTGAATTATATAGTCTATACATAAAAAAAAGACTTGGAAAATAATACGTTTCGGAAATTGAAAAGATTCAAAAGGACACTGTCGGCTAAAAAAATCTGCATCTATCTATCTATCTATCTATCTATCTATCTATCTATCTATCTATCTATCTATCTATCTGATGTAAATATGATAGACCAGGCTTGCCACCATGATAAACTGCAGCAAATGTTTAAAATGTAATATAATATAACCCAATAAAACATCTTCCTCTTTATCTGAAATCAGGAGAGGCTACATACATCCTGCTCACGAGTCAATAGGACAGCATACTAGCCCACGCTAATAGCACACAAACACACACACACACATCACCGCAAAGCACAGCACAGCTAGCTCACAGCAGAATGTGAAATAAAGCGCCCTGTGTTTCAGACATGCCCCCTTGTGAGTCACGCAAACAGGGTTGCCCGTTTTACTCCATGTTGGATTAGTTTGGAAACAACAAATCAGAAATGCCCATGCACCACGGTTAACTTGTTTCCAACACAAATATTTAGAAAAAGAAAATTTCCAGTGCTATTTTCTTTGGGCTGGTTTCAGATCTTTTTGTGCAGTTTTTGAGTTGTAGTCGGGGTGCTGAGACCTGACAACCAGGCACACCAGTGCGCTTTAACGTTCTCGGCCAGAGAGCTAATGTTCAATTAGCCATGTTTACATTTGTTTCATTCTAATGACCAGATTTATCAATAGTTTATGAGAGTTGTTGCAATTAACATTTAGAACCAGAAAATTAAAACCAATTTAGCTTACACCTAGATGCAACTGGCCTCAGTGTAGCTGTTGTCCTCTTTGAATATGACTTAATTATTTCATATGTTCCAGAAGTGGTCTGGTTGCAGTCTCACTAGTTGTGTAACAAATTATGAATTTTTAAGTGTTCTTTTATTTTCTTATTGGTGGAAACACCATAGTAGGAAATTCTCTGACACATAAATTGAAATGTACCCCTAATCAACACCACAAGGATAAATCTCACACTTATTCCATTGCTTCCACTCGTTGGCTTCCCTCTCTGTGAGGTGACCTGCTCTGCGTTCTCTGGCGTGCTGGATTATTTCAAATTGGTCTTAATTATTCCAGTCCTGGGGGAAAGCATGTTATATAAACTGTAAATGAGGACACAATTCTTCTGTGTAAGTATTCTGATGTTCCTCAACTGCCTTGAGCAAAACTAATTTGTGCCGTCATCTAGTCCATGTGCATGTATAACATGATGTAAGTGCAGAACGATAGATTGCATTATTCCAGAAAGTACAAGAGCTCTGTAAAGAGGAGTTTTATGCAGCAATGTACCAAACTGTAGTTGCAGCATAATGACATGAGCAAGCCACTGTATTTCATGAAAGGTGCATAGGGGCTGAAATGCCCATCTAAGGTATTAAACACTTTTTTTTGTTCTGTCTCTCAGGGGAAACTAAAATCTGTAACTATAATATAAAGTCTTTCACTTTCAGTAATGGTTCCAAGTTGAACCCATTTATGATACTAGAAGTCTGAACAGTGATACCAATATTGGCATTGGCTATCGGTCTGATACTGTGCTCATTTAATCGTACTTGTGCTCCGATACCTACCACATGATACTATGTGACGTAAGCCTTGTGTACACTGTTGTGCTAATAAACAGATGACACTTAATAAGAGCAATCTGGACTTATTTCATGATTAATGATGGCAATCAAAGCAAAGCAAAGCAAAGCAGAATGCAGATAAGTGTTCATCAGTGAGCATGGTCATTAAAAACGAGGACTGTGAATCACGCACACGCAGCAGTGGAACAGTGAAACAAGTGTGGAACAGTGAAGCAAGCATGCAGAGAAGCTGTCGTGCATGAGAGCAGTTCAGTTCTGCAAGCACTGAGCACTGAGACGCATACTTCTTTCCCAGTCACTCGCCTAGGTCTACACTTTGCTGGCAAGTCAAGGTGCAGGACATGTTTAAATGCATAACATTTTGGACATTAAGCTCAAGCACAAAATGTTCATAGCAACACATTGTAGTAACCAACATAAATAGAGCTACCATGTACCAAAAACATGCATTCATACTTGTACTTTGTATTGATGCATGCCTGTTCCTAAGAGTGCATGACTGAAGGTTTTACCTAACCATAAAATTAACTGGTAGTAACATAGACATTTGCAGTTGTGAGACATATAAAGGAAACAGGAGCAGCACCTTTCTGAACCCAAGGATGAGTTGGACCACCTTGGGTTGCAGTTTAATCTCCTGAAGCTAAACCCATGAAACTTCAACTGAACAAGTGGTTTCACTGTTCAACTCTCTCTCATGTCATTATTTTATGTCTGACAAACTTTTCCATCTTGTCTCTCCAATGCGAGACTTTGGAGTAACCTTGTCACATCCGTTCTGACAGAAGTGAGTGGTGAATGTAAATATTTAACCAGGCTTCATCATTTCATCACATAGGCACTGACAAGGACCTATTCTTTCCCTCTAAAAAGGGGAATCTGCTTAGTTTCAAATCTAAATCCATTTGTGGTTTTATTTCATGTGCTAAGGAGCTACTGGGTGGAAGAAACTGGTTTATAACATGAATTAAAAAGCCATTTTTGCAAAATGATACACCATCAACATGGCGCTTCAAATTAAATCTGTCCTGAACATAAACCACTCATGCTGATAAATGGCTCTTGTATAATTATTCTCCCAGCAGGAAAATAATTTGGTCAACAGCTCTTAAGTGTATACTTATTTCAAGACCTAGGAATTATGTATTCCCATTAGCGTTTGATGAGTGCTCAGCTGTAATTGACTGAGTGTTCAAAACAGTGAGTCAAGTGCGATATGTTTTCATTTTGGCCCAAATACTGAATAAGTAACTTGGAATTTATTTATTTATTTATTTTTTTTTTACACATATCCGTACAGTATATTGCCTTACATTTACTCGCTGTTTATTTGCTATTCATTTGGATGTAAAAGCATCTTGGATGTATATGTATGAATTTAAGTTTAAAATATTATTCCACCCAACTGATAGTAGGAAATGCAGCCAATACCAATCAGTATGCAGTGTGTGGGAACTTCTCACTCACATTAGCTTATTAATGATACGTGTTTTATTAACTGACTGTGTCTGTCAGTATGCCAGTTAAAACTCCAGCTCTAAGATCTCTTTGTAACTTAAAAAAATGGCATACAAAATGGAGAGAGTGGGAGTGTGACAGTGAGAGATGAAGCAGGATTTGGAAACTGAAGGTTTCTGAGTCTAGTTCAAGTGAGAAAGACAAGTGAATCGTTCCTTTTTTTTTTATTTGCCTCTCCACTCGAAAGCAACAAGAAAAGGCTGTTGTGCTGCTGACAGCATCCATCAAAAGTGATACAAGCCTGTAGGCAGTGCAACCAAACACTAAAGCTATCCTTGTTAATTGGCTGTGAGTTGTACCACTGCACAATGGGGTATAGTCACTTTGGTAGCATATTGTCAGGCTTTTACTGCATACGCTAGGCTAGTGCAGAGCAGGGAGTGCAGTTTTATCAACAGATTTCTGCTTTTGAGCTTTAGCCTACATCCTCTCACTAAGAAGTGAGAGCACTGGATGTCACACATATGTCCACCTACCCTTTATCTTGACTGTAAATTTTTATAATCAGAACAAAATTGGTTGGTTTGTTTTGGCTGAGAGACATGTGTGGTTGAAAACTTCCTCATTCAGTGGTCAGAAATACTGACCAGTGAACCCTTTGTGCATAGAAATCAACCCTGCATGGTTAAGACAGTGCTCAAGAAATTATCAGATAATTGGATAAATTATTAGATAATAATTAATTATATAAATAACCAATCTCAACTAACCAGTCTAAACAACTGGTTTAAAAGATGTCGTGTATGCGTCCACTGTTTATTTTCTGTTTTGGTTCGTCAGTCCAAATATCCAGATATACTGCATATAGGCACCCTAAGGGTACTTTTGATTATATTAGTCTAGTTACAGAGCGAGGTTTGATACTTTTGGTTTGTTTGCTATTTGGTTTGGTTTAGTTTCATACTGTACATAATTAAACAAACCAACAATGAAAAAAAATTGTCTGAGGGGTGTGTATGGTTGAAAGAGTACTCCCAAAACTTATTTTTGCAATTGAAAAAGTAGAAATCCAAAAAATCCGCCAAGCACAGAGAACACAGAGCCACAGCGTATAAATTGCTACATAATCATATAAATAACTAGATTCAAATATTTTGTGTGTTGCATCTGTTTTTTTTTTTTTTTGTTGTTCGTCAGTCCAAATGTCTAGGACACATCTAATATCTGCAGTGCTACATCTCTGTCCTTTGGCTCAGTTTGTGTCTCAACAGCTGGCATCTATAGAAAAATGCTACCCACAACACGTGACATGTTTGGTTCACTGCAGTCAAATCGGTTCAGCGTTGAATTGTTTTCTCACTTTGCTAAGGTTTGATTGGAATCTCTTGCCGAGGGTTGTTTTGATTGCTGTGTTCTCAGCTAAATGAACCTCACCAAAGAGGAAAACGTACCAGAGTTTGATTCAAATGGACTAAATGCTGCATACGTAAAAGCAACCTAAGAGTGCAGTTCTTGAGATATCGCTTTCCAATCAAAACTAATACCTGTTTAAAAGGATGGCCATTGGCTTCTCTCTTGGAGTCTGTATTTTCAGCTTCTTGTAAGAATTTTTGTCTCAATGCTACTGCTCCCCCTCTGATTCTCCAGTGAAAGTTATTAAGGATATTGAAATCATTACTTCATCAAGCAGATGAAATGTTTATCAGGTGAGGTCAGCGCATTGAAATAAAAATCAATGCAACTCCTGGACCTCCCACCCAGAGAGAACAGAGTACAGGATGAGTCATATAACTCGCTGTTAGATCTCAAACCTGGTAGTTCAGAGGTTCTTTAAATGCTTTTATGTGTGTAAGTCTGTTCATTCTGGATGTCTTTAAGCAATACAAGTTTTCAAGTGAGAATGCACTTACTGGAGATTTTTCTGTGAACAGTGGCTTACTGCAGAGAGGAGGAAGGAGGAGTCTTTTCCGACTGATCAGGATGGAGTGCTTTGCTTAAGTAATAAACTATGCGCTGCTCCCCTCGAAATATCTCTTTTGCACATTTTCACTTACAGTATGTATGTGAAGTTTTGGTAAAGTTTTGTACAATATGTATAGTCAGCCAAATTGTTTTTCTTATACTTCTGTGTTCGTATTTATGTTTAACTTGTATGTAGCACCGTGGTCCTGCGAGACACGACATTTCGTTCCACTATATGTCCACACATGTAGCAGAATGACAATAAAGCTCGACTTGACAAATCTATGAAATCGTTAGGGTGGATAAGCCACACATAGTCTGGGATTTATGAAGGAGAATCTTTGAGCAAAACTGTACTGTTTTTAGACCTCCCAGCTATTACATGGGTCATTTAACCCAGCACATGATACTGTTTGCTGTTCTTCATTTTGCTGACATGTGCCCTTGGAGTGAACCACCAGAGCTACCGAAAGATATTATGCATCAGGAAAAGACATTTGTTTGACTGAACTTCATCTGTTTGATGGATCACTAACTCCTGCACTGTACTGTAGTGTCTGACCAAGGTGTTTATAAATGGATGATGTTGGGCTTCCTTTTGTCTGAAGCATCCATTGTTACTACCATATTTTGGCTCCCGAAATTACTGCTTCAAAGAAGGAGGATATTTAGTATGTATGTGGCTGTATTAAAAGTTAATTAAAGTTAAATAAATATTTATCCAGCAAAGGTTAGTCATATTCAGAGGTTGCGCACACTGCAAAAATGATATCTCAGCAAATATCTTGAATATAGACAAATTTATCTAGTATTTCCTATTATATGGTAACAATAAACCAAATATGTGATTATATAAACCTATTTCTAGGCATTTTGACTAATTTCAAGTTTGTTTTTTGGCAGATAATTTTTCTCATTTTAAAGCATTGATTTCTAGAAAGAAGCAAAATTATGGTATATTAAACATATTATGGCAATAGAACATGACAATTTAAAGCTTGAGTAAAAGCATCTAAAACAGGCTGGATAATCTTATATTTGATTTATAATAATCTCATATTAAGAAACATTTTTGATGTTTTTGATAAATTATTCACTTACTATTTGCACTTACTATTTTCACTTACTATGTTAAGTCAATTTTCTGGCTGGTAATTTCAAAATTATTAAAATGACCTGCGTGTGTGAAAGGTATTATCATGAGTAAAAATGATTTTTTGAAAGCGTCTATAAAAAAAATATGAGGAAAAAGTGATCTTTTGGAAGGTCTTTTATTGTACTAAGAATATGTAGCAATTTGAAACATTTTATTCAGCTGAACAGATATAAATGTATGGTGTATTAAAGATTAGATATCGATGTATTAAAAGTAATTAAGGGCTATTAGAGCTGAGATCAGTGGAATTTCTAAAAGCTGTGATGAAAAACCCGACCATTCAATTTAAGAGCATGAAGTAAGAAACAATCTGACCATCCAAAAAAAAAAAAAGACTTCTCAATTCTTCTTTAATTAACTCTTAATTAAAGATAGCTGTACACAGTGTCTTTGGTTTTCTGTTTAGAAGATTAAATTTATCTAGTGTGTCCTCAAGGCTCACCTTCCATTTCTGAAGGCTCTAAGATGGACTACTTTCTACTTATGAAATAGGTCTGTAAAGGCTCTACCTTTATTTGGAACTGGCAGCAGGTTTGTTTTGGCAGCCTGAAAGTGCCTTGTGGTATTTCTTTAACTTATTATTGTTCATCAGGTTGTTAACACCTTCAGCAGAGCCTTGTTTCCACTGTCATCATTTTTCGCCATCACATCTTGACATTGTAAAAGGAGAGAGAACAAAAAGTTATCAACACTAATAACAAATGAGTACTCTTTCTGTCAAGTCTTTCTGTAATTTCTTCTGAAAATTATGCTAATTCTGGCAGTGATTTAGCCCTGCCCTATAATTATCAGTGAGTGCAAAGAAATTTCTGAAAGAACTGTTAATAGCATACCTCAATAATTTCCCCTGGTTAAACCTTGACTGATCAAATATATATTCCCACAGTTAATATAAAACAAGAAGTGGAAGTGCACAGCCAAAGCTTGCATTAACTATAGCTCATTTATGCATATTTGCGATTTGACAAACGTATAACGAACGTGTGAACTTTGAAACTTTGCTGAAACTTTGGTTCCTTTTTTTGCCCTCCAGAAAAGCCCAAAATGTGAAATCATATTCTCAATTTCAGTCTCCCTTTAACCTCCTAATTTTAATTATGTACCCTGTGCAAATGAACACTTGTCATTGTCAGTTGGGGAAGTTCTGCACGCTCCGATGACTTGTCTGATCTCCTCGCCTCGTTGTCACCTGCCCATTGACAGTCTGCTTGGGAAGCCTAATAAATCCCTCATTACTCCTGACACAGGACTGACTGCTACTGACATTTACATTCAGAATAATAATATACTTGAATGTTAACTCTGGCTTGCATATATATATATATATATATATATATATATATATATATATATATATATATATATATATATATATATA
>CM041000.1:9126530-9141237 GCA_022985145.1 Pangasius djambal | reverse complement strand
TTTTTTTTTTTTTTTTTTTGTGACCTTAATGTCAGAGAACATTTACTGTTTGCTTTGACTGAACATTCTGTGCTCCAGTGTGTGGTTGCTTATTATTAAAACTACCAGGGATAGCAATGTTGGTGTTACCTTTCCCTGCTGTCCATCCCATACAAATGTATATGCCTGTTAGATTAGTTACCTCAGTATTATTGAACTGTGGTTATTATATGCTCACACTCACCCACACATCCACACACTTCATATCACCTTGCTTTTTTTCTTCTTTCTTTTTGTAGGTATTCTTATTATTGCACAAGCTCCTTTCAGTTCTCGGTCTATACTTATTCATTTAATCAAGTCCAGTTCAGTGGAAATTGTGGCGTTATGGAATTTTAATCTGTTTTGGCTTTTCGAAGCGGGCACAGCTGCGTAGTGAGTAGTGTTGCCGACGCACAGCTCCAGGGTCTTGGGTTCGATCCTGAGTTTGGGTTACTGTCTTTTTACATGTTCTTCCAGTGTCCACATGGGTTTCCTCAGGGTTCTCTGTTTTTTTTCCCCACATCCCAAAACACTGGAGTCCCATTAAGGGTGTATTTATGTCTCTGCTGCCCAGTATTCCCAGACTAGACTCTGTATCCCCTGTGACCCTGACTGGATGAATATGAAAATAAATAATTTTGGAAGAAAAAGCTTTTAATTCTTTAGAACATTATACCTTTTGTTTTTTAAAGGTGACATTGCGTTCAATAGTAACACTTTTAATACAACATGAATTTCATGTATTAGACCAACACGAAGGCTTCCTGCTGGTCACATGTTTAGTTTTGTGACCATTCATTCATTCATTCATTCATTAAACACTTTATCAGGCCAGGGTCATGGTGGATCTGGAGCCTACTCTGGGAACGCTGGGCATGAGATGGGAATACACCCTGGAAGGGATGTCAGTCCTTTGCAGAGCACTCATTCATACCTAGGGGCAGTTTAGAGTCACCAGTCCACTTACTGGTAAGGTTTTAGGGAGCTGGGATGAAACTAAAGAACTTCCCACCTTCCAAAACCCACAAGAACACAGGGAAAACTTGCAAAATTCCACAAAGACAGAAAGCCAAGCCCAAGATCAAACTGGGGATCTACTGAATCCTTTATCATTTTATCACATATCTATAGCATATGTGTAATTACCATGGTAAATGTTGCCACACATTGTTGGATTAAGAAAAGACTGAAAAACCTTTTCCATTTACTTGAAACTCGCTTCTAATAGATGTTTAGGGGCAGTTGTTGGGGCTGCCGATAAATATGTCAGACACATCATTTTCATGAATTCCTTAGTCACGGGTCAGCTCTAAACCTGAATAATTCATCCTTTCAGTAATGGAAGTACATGTTCAGAGGGAAGAATTTGTGGCTCTGACTTACCAACATAGTCATGTAAACACTGAAGTGCCTCATTTGCAGTGTAATGGATACCACAAAACCTTTTTGAAAGCATAAGTAACAAGATTTACATTTTAGTATATTGCTCTATTGTTGGAAAGTTGGATAAAGTTCTATTAGAACAGCTTAGCCATTTGCTTCATGTCACTATAGGTTCTTTATTGTTATTGCAATGTTTGTATACTATGTATACTTGATGATATTTAGCAACTGTTCTTAGGATTACATTATAATTGTTCGTAATTTAGTAAGGGGAAGAGTGACAAAATTCTTGTTGCACATAAGCTTTGGATATGGTGGATAGACTTTACACTGAAAAATGCTGGAGTATTAATTTAAGTGTCTTATTTCTTGGGTTTGACTTGGGGACATTACATTTTAAAAGGTATGTTTATTTAAATAGGAAACGGTGTTTTAAACCACAAAGACTTCAGGTGCTGCCTTTAACTGGAGCTCATTCCATGGATTATCAAGCAAATTGTTTTATTGTGAATAAGGTTCTGGAATATTAAGAAATAGCCCTCATGAAATGGCTTGTTTCCATATATTGACGTATTTCGTTTTGAAACAGGAAGATAGAGTGATGGCCGGTTGTGCTTATATCATATACAGACAATAGTTTGTGTGATGCGGCATCCCTTCCAAAACAAGGAAAGGTTTAACAAGTGCCTTTTTTTTCAACTGTGAAGGATATCACGTGGCAGCCTTCGCCCAATCCTATCCATTTTAATGAGGATAATATCCTAAATTATGGGATGCCATGTGTTTATGCATTTATATTAAGATTTGTTTATTTCGGCTGAAGCTTTTATCCAAAGAGAGACAGGATACAGCTCAGCAGTAAGGTTAAGGATCTTGCTCAAGGACCCAACTGTGGCAGCTTGGCAGTGCTGGGATTTGAACTCACGCCCTTCCATTCGGTAACCTATTACCTCAAGTACTGATGGTGTGTGGTGCAGGGTCATCAGCTGCAACTGAATGGTAGGTTTATAATTTATTTGAAATACTATGATACTTGATAAAATGCTATTACTCACTCTTACAGATGGAGAAGTCCTGACAGTGTATGAAGTTTAAGCTTGATCAGTCTGCAGTAGCAAGACATTCCTGCATTGTACAGCCCCTAGTTGGTAAAACACTCCTCTGAAAAGTACCTCTCGCAAAACTGTAACCATGCACAAATTCCGTGAATAGCCTCCAACAATTGTTTTTTCTCTCAACCAAGGGATAGAAAAGGGAATAGTGTGCAGGAATAAGTGCAGCCAAAAACACACCAACGAATGTGTTTGCTCCTGTGAAACTGCTACCGTAGAGCAGGACTCACCCCTGGGGGAGGGATGTGTACATTCTAGAGAACATTTAATTGGATGAACACAAGATTAGTACAGGAGGAGTCATTAAATATGTTGAATTATTTTCCCAGAAATAACCTACTAACCTACAAGTAACCTACTAACCTACAAATAAAAACCAATAATATCTCAAACATTTTTTTTGCATTTTTTCTAGATATACTATAACAATAAGGCATAGGAACAAACAATTTGATTTCACCTTAAATTCAGGGATGTTGCACAACACTTTACAGTACTGCCATTTTTTTAAAAAAATATTATAATAATGCTACCTTAAACAAAGGCTTGGTGAATGATAGTATCTGCTTCCATAGGCTAAACTCAATCTTAAAATGAATAAATAAATAAACCAGGGGATTGTCTTGAGCGATGGTTTAGCAATAAGTGAATAAAGCAACCTCACCAACAAAATGAGGCCAGTACATAAAGGTGATATCGTCTCTGGTGCTTTATATCATTCTTGTAGACAAGCTTGAGAAATGCACAACCTTCCTGCTTAGTCATTTAATGCTTTTTTTTTCTGTCAGCGTGATTTAATAAACAAATCACCAGCTAGAGAGAGCTTTCATTAATAACCCACCCATTCTTTCTGTCTTTCGTAACACACTGCTAAGGTAGGCTGCAAATAGGCTTGTTTACCACCACTGCTTAGATTCATCTTCATAATAAACATTTCTCTGAAACCTGGCTGTTCTTCTCAATCAGAGGAGGGAGAGAGAGAGAGAGAGTGAGAAAGATTCACCATTCACCAGTCCAATTTTCTCCGCCTGCTTCGACGTAACGTTCCCTCTCTTAACTTTTTAGCTAAACTTACAGACTAAAGCTAGGAACTTTCGAGTGAAGCTAAATACAGCTACCGATGTGATGTGCTTTCATTCTTTTGTCTCTATGGCAGCTCATGACCCGGTCGTCCTAAATGAAATCCAAGCCAGAACGGCCCGTGCTTTTCTGGATTAAAAGAATTTGAAAGAAATTTGAAAGAAATAGATTTGAAAGAAATAGAGACATTTATGAAGAGCAGAAACAGTGGTTGTGAAACAGTTTGGAGGTCAGGACCAGAGAACTTTCTGTTTGGCCCTAGATGAAAGATTGCTTGCCAGAATCCTTGGCTAGGCTGTGGGTCAAAGGTCAGAGCTCTCTGCCTGGTTTTGTTTCTGAAAAGCTGAGCTTAGGTCAGTGCTGTGCAGAGACGGAGAGAGTGAACAGCTTCTATGGAGGAATGGATCTGCATATAAATAAGGAAGTATTCAAATAAGTAAGTAGGTAAGTAAGTAAGTAAGTAAATAAGCATAAGGAAGTATTTAAGTAAGTAAGTAAATAGGTATATAAATGAATGAATATTTAAAAACAACTTAATAAATGACTCAACAAATATACAAAATTAGGTATGTATTTTGCTTTTAAAGTAAATAAAAAGCAATCAATGCCATCTCAACACACTTTAATTAATGCATAATAAAATGTCTAGCTTTTGGATTATTGAAGTAAAATAATGCAAATTACAAATTGCTAGCTAATTGCCAAGCAGCATTATCATGTGCTAAAGACCTTGTGTTTTTCAGCTCCTTCTAGTTGAGGTGTTGCCTATTTATTTATTTATGTTTGTTTGTTTGTTTGTTTTTGTAAATTAAGCTCTGTCATATTATGCTAAGCAATACGTGAGGAATAAAACATAACAGGACTTACTGTTACCACCGTGAAGTGGATTGTTTTTCGATAACAAATAATCAACGCAGTGTTTTATTCACAGCCAAATTTGCCAGTGCTAACAAATTGTTATTTATTAAAGAATGACATGGCATAAGTTTTATCCTTTTATAGTTATGTTAATGTTGTGGGACATCCGTGAAGCAAATTAGATCCCGTTATCAGTTACTATGTCACAACAGCTATAAATATGATTATCAACAATTACACATGTTTTAAAACCCCTTTATGTGGAGCTTCTAACATACTGTGTAAGTTGTTACTATAGAAAGTATGATATAGTATTAGAACAGGCGCATTAATATAAACCTTGCAGCCGAACTACTGTCAGAGTTGCTGTTATATACTGTAT
This sequence comes from Pangasius djambal, assembly GCA_022985145.1. NCBI lineage: Eukaryota > Metazoa > Chordata > Actinopteri > Siluriformes > Pangasiidae > Pangasius > Pangasius djambal. The sequence continues at coordinate 9,136,401 of CM041000.1, read as the reverse complement.
AATTAACACTTTCTGACCAATCGGAATTGAGAATTTAACAGCACTGTGGAATAAGCATCTGTTACCTATGTGGACTTTTTTTCTCGTGTAGACAGATAGGATCAGGCTGAGGATGTGCCGTCTTATTGTTGAGGTGCTTTTTCCACTCATTTTTAAATCGTAGATCAGGCCTCAGCGCTGCTGGTTTGGCTTGCATAAGCTTGTTATAATTTTAGCATAGTTTAATGACAGAGAGAAATGTATAAGCGTTCGGAGTGGAGGGTGGTAGAGTAGCAAAAGTTACTGGCAAGGAGCCATGCTGCATTAAAGAAAGTGCAATCCAGTGTGTTTTGAAGTGGGCTAACAAGACACTGTACTACAAGAGCCAGGACTAAGCCCAGGCTAGATTGGCACTGGCCCAGCACAACAACAGATATTTAAATCCAACAACCCACTTTAAGCTCCTTTAAAACCTTACCCCCACTGAGCAGTGAAGAAATCAGACGCTGTGAGAAAACCCTCTCACTAGCTGATTTCTTGTTCGTTTCCACAGGGAAATTAGATTCCGGTGCCAGGGTGCTCCATTCCACCGCTCAAAGTTGATGATGCCACTGCGGCAAAATGGGTTCTGGGATACACTGAGAGCAGGGGAGCAGTTAGCAGTCTGTTACAAACTCCTTATGACTGATCTGAGTGTTACAGCTATGGTTGAGCAGCATCACAAGCATCATACAAGTAGCTCTTTTAAAAAAGTCAACTGTTAGCAGATCATTATAATTGTCATGCTGGTTCAGCTTTAGCATGCAGCCTAAAAACATAAAAAAAGACAAAAAAGCGAGTTTCTCAGTTTGCCAAAAGCTCTTAGTTAAAAACGATCATATAGAAATGCTGATCCTTTTCTTTTGTTCTGCCCATATCACAAGTTTGACCTCCGTGAACTGCGTGTCATTTGAGTCTCATTGTTTCTGTCTGGTTGTGCTGTTTGTTTCTGCAATGAGCACAAATCCTTCATTTCTGAGCTATGGTTTTCCAGGCTACATAAACTACATCTTGGGTTTGAATCCCGCCTGTGGTTTTTAATTATGGATAATATCAGGTACTGTATGCTGTGACCTACACAAGTTCAATGGTTGCCTACACCTGGAAATTTTCATTCGCCCTCCCTATGACAACATTAAGCTCGTAGAAAAGTGGAAACATCATGAACACTGGTATAGAAACAATGACGTATACAACCCTCCACAACAATGGCTCAAATCCTGACCTGCCAGAGCAATGGATGAGAGACTGGTGGTTGGCATCAGTGGTTAACCACCAACTAGAGGATGCTGAAATCCAAATGCCGGTTGTGACCTCCCCCAAGATGCAGTGTGGTGGCATTCATCATGGACTGTGCTCTAACAAGATTAGAAGTTAGCCTGATGTCTCTCTACACCTCAGATTTAAATGCCCAGACATGGCCATATAATGCCGCAAATGTACACACCAAATAAAATTATCGATAACCAGTGTGTGAGTTCTGCCTGTTTCCAGCTTCAGTGGCAATAGGTGGGTTGGCTAGGTGTGAATGGTTTTGTGCATGATGCTCTGTGACAGATTGGCACCACGTCCACGTCCAGACTGTGCTCCCACTTTGCACCTTCCACCTTCCCTAGAAGATGTTCCCACCTTCTAGGGATAGACTCTGGATCCATAGCCCTGACCAGGATAAAGCTATTACTGAAAATGAAGGAATGGATAACTCATGTGTCACCACTAATCCCTGCAATGTGCTTGGATTCTAATTATTGGATTACCCCAAAGAAACAAACTTCACACTGAGCATGCTGATCTTCTGAAAGACTGAAATTTGCCATACATTTGTGTCATTTTGAGTAAAAGGGTATAAGGAGGTGAGATGGCGATGGGAATGAAACATAGATGCCAAAGGGTTGCACACACTAGACTGAATGTATATATATATATATATATATATATATATATATATATATTGTAAATAATGTTAATGTCCATGTATAAATGTATTTCTCTCTCTTTTTTAAATAATAGCTAATGGTCTTACTTAAAAGAAACTGCTTTTGTTTAAAATTAAATTGTGTCCCCAAATAAGTCATTTACAACTTTAGATAATTAGTGTGGAGCTTTGGGAACTTTTTGGAAGCTTATGAAACTGGTTGAGTATGCCAAGAGTGTGCAAAGCTTCATCAGGAATACTGTTAAGATTACTTTCTTTATAATCATTATAGTAGAAAATAGTAAAAAAAAAAAAAAAATTAATAAAAACCCTTCCATGAGCAGGTATGTACAAACATTTTACTGGTGGTGTGAAAAAAAAAAACAGTTGGCATCAGAGGTGTGAATGTCTGGTGAGTATATACTATGAAACATGTTTTATTGTAGTAATATTTGAAGAAAGCTTCTAATTCTATGATGAACTTACTCATTATTAACTTAACAAATAGTTTTAGTTTGCTTCAAATGGCAGAAAAGTTCTTACACAATAATACTTGCCCACAGTTGAATTTATTTGCACATCCAATCACCATCCCCAGACTTTCAGACTTTTTAAAACACACTGCATGTGCTAAATTATTTGCATTTGTCATGTGCATATATTCTGCACCTATAGGTAGAAATGCCCCATCTTCATTGCCACCATCTCATTTGTAATGCTTTCTAAAACTGGGAAACAGAAGCTTGGAGAAAATTGGGCTCGAATGCCAGTTTTGGTTTGGTATCAAAAATTAGACAATATTTTATCAAAAATTAGAAAATTTGGGATTGGTTCAACCCAATATTACTATTTGTATGTAATGCATATTTTCCATGTACCTAAGCCTTTATAAAAAAATTTAAAAAAAAGATAATAAATCAAAAGTGCAGCTTACAGCCAAGTCCTTATCAAGTAACAAAAGTCCTGTTCCCACTTTACATCTGCTTCTTTCATTGCCGCAGCTCTGCTGCAGCTCTTCTGCCCATTTTGCTGCACTATGCACATTTGTGCCAAAGCTCCGTTTTGCAAAGGGCCACACCATTTTTTTTTTTAAATGCTGAGAGATCCTTGGTGGAAATTGTTCACGCTATCTGGTGGCACGGTCTCAGCACTGAGGTGAAACACCTGAGACCGATCATGCTCTCCTGAAGTGTGCAGTCCCAGGGAGATGACCTGTATTCAGTTATGCAGCAGACAGGGAGTTGTGTACTTGTGTAGGCGACTGTAAATATAAAGAGGTGGCATTCGGTGCGGAGGCTTTGTGAGCTCGGAAAGACTGAGAGCAATAAAGGAAAAGAGGAAGAGGAAAAACAACATGGATTTTATTTGATGTTTTCTCAAGGCATCTTTTGCTGTTGACATCATATCCATAATTATCTCTCCCGCTGTCACTCTCACTCTAGGCCTCGTCCATGCATGCACAGTCTTCCCTTTACACTTTCATCCTTTGACATCTGTAGTCTTTGTCTAGCTCCCTGCCATCCCCCTCTCCCTCTGTGTCTTCCTTATCCACTTCCCTCTGAATCCTCAAAGAAGCCTGAGACTCTACAATTTCTTTCTCAAGTCTGACTCTTCGTTTCCTACTACACAGTGTCACTGAAGGCACAATGCGTTTCAAACCCCAGTAGTATTTCATTGCCCTCTCCATCTCCACATCCGCACACACACACACACACACACACACACACACACACACACACACTCACTAAACCTTTGCTGTGGACTTGCCTCGACTGAAGCAGTATTAGATGAGATTTGATGGCCTGGTGGGCTGTGAATATTCCCTGTGTGAATGGGACAGCTGTCTCGCTCGTGCTGCAATCATGATGGATGGAGGGACGAGACATAGAGACATATGGTAATGTGTAAGAGTGGCAGAACTGTAGTGCTCTGAAGTGGAAGTCAGCCACGACCACACACACACTTTCAGATGCACCTATAGATCCCATTGGGTTTGCATTAAGTTCCGAATAATGGAGCGAGACAGAAAATGAAGACCAATTCCTCACTATTGTAATGACCGATTTATTTCTATTGTGTTAAGCCGCTAGGCACCAGATATGCAGCAACGGCTATAAACAACCATCCAAATTGGCTCGGACAGTTGTCTTACTTTGCATCCATAAACAATGCGGCCAGGGAGCCGGCGAGACTGTGAGTGCTCTGACAGTCACGAAAGAAACAGCCTGGCAAAGCTGATGATTGCTTGAGATCAGGAGAGCGTGGGGTGGAGAGGAGGGGTGTTTCCTATAGCTCACTGCATAGAGCCTCGAGCTGAGTCAGCCAAAAACACCAGAGGCAAGTCATTCAGAGGCACTGATGTGCAGGAATAGAGTGAAAGAGGGAGGATATTAAGGATGAATGAAAAGTGAGCTGGAGACATAGTACAGAAAAAATGTGCTACCTGCTGATGAACGCACAACAATGTGTGGAATGTGTGCTTTCCTGTTAAAAATATACTCTTAGTAGACCTTAGCGACACAATTTGTGTCTCATCCAGCATTCATGAGACTGAAGTTAGTGTTATCTTCATTGTATGAAAAAGTATCAGCGTATTGAATGTGAACCCATATCTCAGTTCTAGAAGAATTATATAAAACTTTGTTTTCTCATTACTGAGATCTACTATGATCGCCAAAGACATCGCTATTCAATAAAAGAACAACAACCTTGGATTAAAAAACAGCTTGTTACACCTATACAATGTAACATTGTTTTCAGTTGAGAAAAACTAAAAAAAAAAATTTCTTTCTTTCTTTAAACAAAGCATTTTTATTTACCTGTAAAATATTTGCATCATAATATTTTCCCTAGTTTCACTTAATTACATTTCTGAAAATTATTTGTCAAGAGTTTACACTTTGGTCAAATTTTTTTATCTTCCTGTTTCACACGAAAGTCACTTGTAAACAAGCACAAATGCACATTTGCACACGGTTGATCATGAGAAGAATGACACACAGATCAGAAGATTACTGCCCGACTGTTAGATTACTCATTATTTATTAAAAATATTATCTTAATATTATATTATATATATAGAATATAATAATATTCAAACATCCTAAAAGCTATATGAAAGAAACAAATGTAGTGAGAAAACGTCTGTGTAAGGTTAATTTCCTTACAATCATTTTCAGCTGTATAATCAAACATTAGCCTACAGTACAGTAGCCTAGTTAACCAAATTTATACTCCATCACTGTTGAATTCTTGAATCTGATTCAAGGTATTGATTAATTTTCTGTAACAGGAGCGCTAATAAAAGGAATAAAAGTATAATTGTTATTATATTATATGATGAATGTTTCTGTCAGGACACATTTATGTAATATTTATGTACCATATATACAGGGAAGGAGTCTCCAGTATCAGCACCTTGTAACAGTCAGTATGTTTTCCGCCAGGGGAACTTTTCTGGTTTCACGGCAACATGACAAGTTGCGTTTTTGGTCTCAAGAGAGGCTGTTGAGGAAGTGACTGTTTATAGCTGTTATAATGTAAATAATACTCACTTGAAAGACTCACTCGCAGACATTCCACAGCATTAAAAGTAACTATAATCGGTTAAAACAGAACGTGGTTAAAAACATTTAAAATTGTACTTGATGGCGAATATTGTGGTGTACAAGGAATAAAACGCTTCGGGGTTTGCTGTTATTGGAAAATAATGAATGTCGGTAGTACCACGGTAATCAGAACAATAATTCTACTTTGCATTGGGATGCATCACAGCACCCGGTTGTTGATTATTTTCCCATAACAGCACGGCCCCATGTGTCTTATTCCTTACTGTACAAAGTGAACATATTGCAGGTCTCGATAGTGTATCAGTATAACAACACAACTAGATCGCAATATTGTTACCACTGGCGTTATTATTATTATTATTCCAAAGAAGCTGGCACGTACTGGGTGATTTACTTCAGAAAAGCAGAAACACTGTGATGTTTTTGCCATATTTTAAAGCCTAGCTTCCCACACTGTGGGCACACTGCCATTTTAATAATTCTAATCTAAAATGGATTTTGGGCTAGATGCCCAGTCTGGGCTGAACCCAGAATTATTATTAGTTTGGTCACTTTTCTTCCTTTTGTAAATATTTTATATATTTCTTTTATCTTTTTATACTGTATATATATATATATATATATATATATATATATATATATATATATATATATATATATATATATATATATATATATATATATATTAGTTCATTCCTTGACTTTCATTCAGATATGTGACTAAAGGCAGGGCAGGAAATAGAATGACCAAGCAAAGGAGTGAGTTGAAGGGGCTGAATATAGCATAAAGACAGATATGCAACTATTTTAAACTCAGGATTTGCTTCCCTGCTTATCATGCTGCCTCAGAGGTGCAGATGAGGCTAGACAAGAAAATGAGGTGCAGTACCACCATCGCTCTCACTCTTTTTCCCTCTCTCTCTCTTTCTCATAATAAAGACACAGTCTCTCTAAAAACGCATTGCACTACCTGCAAATGTTTGTCCATAATCAGATGACGGTAGTGAACTTAGTATCTCATGTCTCACTTATACACAGAGCTAATATATTTGCTTTCAATAGTCCACTGCGTACATTATTGGAAAGTGCGCTCATGCATAAGGAGCAATCTTTAGCACATGTTCGGTCCCACACAATTTTCAGGTTATAATAGACTAAAGCTGACTATGAGTCTGTAAAATATATAGTACACCCATTTTTTGTTTATCAAACGCTTCAGCGGTTGTGTTTAATAAACTGACTTTAATCCAAGCCCCTGCGGGTTTTCATTTAAAAAAAAAAAAAAAAAAAAAAAAAAAAAAAAAAAAAAAAAAAAAAAAAAAAAAAAAAAAAAAAAAAAAAAAAAAAACATTTTTAATAACATTTAATAAAAACTCTGAAAATAATACAGGTTACAATTTGTTATACAGAAAATATTAATACAAAACATTTCATTAAGGATTCCCCGTTCCTTTGCTCCTTCTTTCAAATAACCACCGAGCACTGCTAATAAGTATGCTAATGCTCAGCCACCTTTTGAGAAAACGTGACACCAGAGTGTGTTCATTATGTGAATGAAAGTTATTTGGTTAGGAGTAGCACATAGAACAAAAAGAAGCTGAAAAATAATTGCCATTCCAGCGCAGGAGCGCCGTGATCCACCATTAGCCTCCATCTGGTGGATAGAAAGAAAGATAGATTAAAAAGACCAAGCAAACCAGACACTTAACTGATACCGAGGGGCAAAAGCCAGCATCCATTCACAGCACAGGCAAGTGCCAAGCCAACATGTCACCTTTTAAATGTTAACAGTGATGAGCATTGCATAATTAGCGGGAGCCAATTTGTGAACGACACCACAGCCTGAACCCTGCAATGAAACCAGCCAATCGTGGATAGCTACAATCTAAAGACGATTAAGATATTAGAAGCTAACTGCTAACTCGGGGTGTGAGTGTTGCCAGCAGTGACAGCTGGTCATGATATTAGATGGAGGAGCTGAAATCTAATATATACATACATATATATCAAATGGATTTAGCAATGTATTACATAACAAGTTCTTGATGGCATAAGAAGAAGAAGCACTAGACATTACACCACAGTCAGGTCAGCCATGATATGGCACCCCTGGAGCAGACAGGGTTAAGGGCCTTGCTAAAGGGCCCAACAGTGGCAGTTTGGTGGTGCTGGGGCTTGAACCCCCAACCGTCTTGTCAGTAACCCAGACTGTTTCCAATGAAGATGGGATTCGAACCCATGTGTACAGAGCACAAAGGTATAGCAGTCCATCACGCCACCTTGAAATACGAAAGATTCGGGGCAAATTTAAAGTGTAAATTATAAATTTGCGGAAGTGTCAATTTTTCAAGCCATATTTCCTCCAAATACCAAACATGAAAAGATAAAGAAGATCCCTTTTGGTAAACCTAGAGTTCTGTCATCTGTCATGTCGTGTAATTTGTACTTTGACTCGACAATGTGTGCTTAGTTTGACTAATTTTACTTTCTCCTCCAAAAAAAGCATTATGGGGAAAATAAAGGATGATAGAGTAAATAATTCCCCTCATTAATGCTCATTAATTGTGAGAAAAAAGTCACAGCTACATGAAAATAACTCACAAATATGAGATGAAAAGTCACAGCTGTGTGAAAATAACTCATAATTAAGTGATAGAACCAATTGAGTAATAAAGTTATAAACTCGCAATTCTAAGAAAAAATCACAGTTGCATGAAAATAACGTCATTACGAGATAAAAGATTTGCAGTGGTGTGAAAATAACTCAATTAAATGATAAAAGAAACTCGCAACTGAGTCATATTATCTCGCAATTCTGAGGAAAAAAAGTCGCAGTTGCATGTAAATAACTCGTAATTATGAGATAAAAAATTCGCAGTTGTGTGAAAATAACTTGAGATTTACGAGACAAGAAACTAGCAGTTGTGCAACTTGCAATTGCGAGAAACAAGTTGGAGTCGTGTGGAAATAACTCACAATTAAGTGATCAAAGAAACTTGCAGTTGAGTGATATTAACTCGCGATTGTGAGAAAAAAGCCACGGTTGTCTAAAAATAATCCTTAATCACTTGAAAATAAGTCAGAGTTGTGTGATAATAACTCTGAGTTAAGTCATAAAAAACTCGGAATTAAGTGTTATTAATTTGCAGTCGTGAGAAAAAGTGGCAATTGCATGATAGACATAAATCCGCCTAATATTTTCTCCTACATTGTATAAGATACAATATGTACAACATGTACAAATGTACATTTGTAGAAACGAGCTAATATTTATGTGGAAAAGAGATAATATTTGTCAGTTACCTCACTGCTCAATATCAGGTCACAGAGAGCTGTAGAGCCTTACATAGTGTCCGTAGTGGGATCTTTACAGAGTTAAGTGATCTTCAGCCTGATATTTGACGGAGGAAAGATCCATCGCGCTCCGGTAGATGGTATGATCTCATAATTGGACAAGTGCCGAGGCCCAACATAGACAAATGAAATATCAGTCTGAAAGGCCATAAATTTGATCTGACCTGAAACCTACATCTGAACAAGTGCTGAAACCCAATATGGGTGAATTCCATCTCAATCTGAAACACAATCAATTGGATCTGACCTGAAACTTGCACCTTTACTGATGAAGACAGAGACGTGAACACGAGAGAAAACGAGATAGGAAAAGAAAGCAAAAAAAAAAAAAAGATGCAGCCTATTCAAGTTAACAGCTGGGTAATGATGAATTGTTAGGGCGGATGGATATGTAGTCATAACTGTCATTCTTAATCACTGTTCTTGACAGCGTTGTATAAACTCCTCTGTACTGAGAACTGCTTACAATGATGCCCAAGAGTACATTAGAAGAAACAAACAAAATAACGTCTATGCTTTAATGTTTCTTTGAGACAAAAAGTCCATACACTTTCAAGGACACAGATTGTACAGACACACGCATGCACACACACACACGCACACACACAAAACAGAGAGGTGACAGGCATTAATTAATAAGTACTGCATCAGATAAAAAGGAGTAGAAAGTAAAAGAAAAAAAAGCCTTAAAAAATCAAATGTGAATGAATGAATGAATGAATGTGGCAAGCAATGAATAAAAAATAACAAATTAGCACATTCCTGTAGGCAAATAAATAAATAAATAAACAAATAATGCAGTTACATTCATACTATACATACACTGCCCTCCAAAAGTTTGGAAACGCCTGAACAAAATAGGGTTTTTGGGCAATATCAGCATAAATCCTCTTTAGTTAGTGACCATTTTGCATTGATAATAAGGGACAACACTAGGCATCCGAGCAGTCAGTTTATTCAAACATTGACTTGATATACTACTCCAAGCCTCCTGGAGGATTGCCCAAAGATGATT
>CM041000.1:9099446-9126430 GCA_022985145.1 Pangasius djambal | reverse complement strand
TTGAGTATTTTTCTATGTTATGTTCATGTTTATGTTCATAAACTTTTTATTTAATAAAATATGTTTTCATAGTTTGTGTTGTCCCTTATTATCAATGCAAAATGGTCACTAACTAAAGAGGATTTATGCTGATATTGCCCAAAAACCCTATTTTGTTCAGGCGTTTCCAAACTTTTGGAGGGCAGTGTACATACATACACTGCATGGCCAAAGGTTTGCGGACAATTGACCTTCACACCCATATGGTTTTCTTTGAACATCTCATTCCAGTTTTAGTCCCTCTTTTGCTGTTATAATAACCTGCACTCTTTTGGGAGGGCTTTCCACTAGATTTTGGAACATGGTTGTGGGGATTTGTGCTCATTCAGCCACGAGAGCATTAGTGAGGTCAGGCACTGATATCAGGCAAGGAGGTCTGGGGTGCAGTCAGTGTTCCAGTTCATTCCGAAGGTGTTCAGTGGGGTTGAGGTCAGGGCTCAAGTTCTTCCTCTCCAAACTTTGTCAAACCATGTCTTCATGGCTGTCACTTTGTGCACAGGGGCATTGTCATGCTGGAACAGGTTTGGGCCTCTTAATTACAGTGAAGGGAAATTTTAATTCTACAGCATACAAAGACATTCCCTACAACTGCACGCTTCCAATTTTGTGGCAACAGTTTGGGGAAGAGCCACATATGGGTGTGATGATCAGGTGTCCACAAACCATAGAGTTTACATTCTTTTCCCAAAAACTAGAAATGGATCATACCATTTGGTTTATTGTATTCTCCATTGCTAATTTGGGGGTAAAGTATTTTTTCTGCATTCATCATCAACTGGTATTTCCCACCCTGTTTCACAAATTGGAATTTCATTACATTATATAAACATGGCAGCACCATAATTGGAATGTGATTGCAAGAAATAATAGCATGTTTTAAGCTTTGAAAGCAGAATTTCGTGCATGATGCTTTATAATAATTAAATTAGCTAGAATAATTAACTAGAGCATAAATGAAACTTCGAAAGTGCTGCAACAGCTCAGAGAGTCTTAAAAAAAAAGCGGAAAAAAAAAAACACTGACTTGTAACACTGTTATGTTACATCCCTGCGCTGCATTACATGTTTGCATAGTGGTTTGTTTCTTATCACAGGTTTTAGCTAGCCTGAGAATCAGAATTTCCTAATGGTCATGTTGAAGTCTTATCATTAGTGGCTATTTGTGGGCTGTTGTTGAACTCTACCTCTTTTTTTTTTAGCTCTCTACTTCAAGGTGTTCAAAGGTGTTCTAAGATCCACTCTGTAATATGTACAAAATTGTTTTCTCATGGGCATAGATAATACTGAAGATTAAATACCAGGCTTTAAAGATGATGAAATATCAGGTTGTAAGGATCATGAGGAGGTCATGAGGATTGCATGTATCTTTATAAAATAATGCTAGAGGATTTTCAAGGCTCGCGTGAAAACTCAACGTGTTTATGTAGTTATGCGTCTTTGCCTTCACATGAAAAGAGAGAGACAGAGAGAAAGAGAGAGAGAGAGAGAGAGAGAGAGAGAGAGAGAGAATGAGAGAGAGCAACCCTCAGTGATCATTATGACTAGACTGTTTGAGACTGTAGTGTCTGTATCTTTTTTGATTATCATACTACAAGTTATTAGTTTGCTTTCACTAAATAGTATGTTCCTGGACTCAGTATCCACTTATTGTACCTGGGATTTGCCACCTTTTGCAATTACAGCTGCAGCCTTCTGAAGTGCTATGTACACAAACAGACATATTTAGGTAGCCTATATGTCAGAGGAATGAATGAGTTCCCTGCCCTCAAACTAAAGTAATATATAAATTCAGCTTTCATAACTTTGTTAAGAAGCAAAACAAAAACCAAACATGGCTGGCAGCCTTGTTTCATTTCACCTACACAAACTTACTTGCAAAAAATAATATTAAAATGACCTATAGCACCCACTACTCAACATTTTCTTACCATGGCTACAATTTACACCAGTCCCTGTCCAGTGTGTGTGGGCTCGCATCTCACAGGTTAAAATCGACACCTATATGCTGTGTTTGATGCAAGCGATTCCTGTGTCAAAAGATACAAATTTGTCAAAAAAACAAGAAAAGCTGTTGGAATGTAAAAACAAGAAAAATGGGACTCTCACTCTCAAGGACTTGTTCGTGGCAGTGATAAACCCATATGAGTGCTTGCTGAATATCTTTCAGCTTGGTTTGAGCTGACAGGAAGGCTCAAATAACCACTCTTTACAACAGTGGTGAGCAGAAAAGCATCCCAGAGTACAAAACGCACCGAATCTGAAAGCTGCAACAACAGCAGAAGACAACATCGAGTTCCACTCCTGTCAGCCGGGAGTAAAGATTGGAAAAAGATGAGGCAATGTTTTTTCCTAGAAGCATCCTATTCTACTTTCAGAGTTTAGGTTATTGGTCTTAATTGATAACATAGATAATGTGTTGAAAAAACGAATAACCTTACATTATGGGCCTTCAAGGGCTGACAAAAAGTGCTGATGTAGCCCGGGAAGAGTTTTGAGTTCGAAATTCCTCTTTAAAAGTGCCTTTTTAAATTTATTGAAAAAGTCCAAATATCAGCTAAGGAAATACAGTTGCTCTGGAAACTTCGGGTTTCAAACTTTATGAATGTACTGACACTAAAACAAACTAAACAAACAAACTTTGAAGAAAGACTGAACAAGCTTAAATACTTGGCTCATACGTTTCTTCTCTCTTTAAATGTAAACGTGCCATAGACTACAGAAAATCTTCAAAGTCACGTCACAGGTTTTGACATAAACCTTTCACAAGTCATCAAGCATTACTTTATAAAAGATTTCTGAATGTGTTATGGAGCTCCAGCATATCATATATAATTTACCAAATTCGTTTATCATACACACTGTTTAGGGTTTATCCTTTTCTGGAAGGGGGATTTATTTCATGTAATGTCATGTTTCCTTCAGTATAAAGAGGTATAAATAAAATGCTTAATGAGTAAACTAATATGAGAGAGAGAGAGAGAGAGAGAGAGAGAGAGTCTATTCTCTTTGAGTACCTCTGCAAAGCTTTGTTTTGTGGCTTGCCTAAAAATTTCTCAGCTCCAAGCCCAAAAGGAATTAAAAAATTCATGGGATGCATTGGCTGTATCTTAGCTGTTGACAGATGAAATTAATGTGCAGCACATTGTAACAATCAGTGTGTGTGTGTGCGTGTGTGTGTGTGTGTGTGTGTGTGTGTGTGTATGTGTATATGTGTGCATGCAGGATATCAAAGAATAGGCTTATTAACATTCTGTTAACTTTTAATGCTGTTAATAGGCCAAAGCATTAAAGATTCTATCCTTTCAACACCACAGAAGAAGCTTATTTGAGACAATCTCAGTGTGTCGTTCTGAATATAGATAAACCATTGAATGGAAATGTTTTATAGTGGTTGCATGCTGCCTGAGAGGTAAATAAGCGGTATGCAATTTCCATGAACAGACTTGTATGAATGGTTAAAGGAAAAATTCACCCCGAACAACTTGTTTATCAATATTTCTAATTACTGTGTGACATATTATGATTTTTTTTTGGTTTCATCAACAAGCTAGTCTATTTTCACTTCCTGTTTCCCACAATGTTGTTAACTGCTGATAGAGGTGCCAATTGATATTCATCCATCTAAAGAGAGTGATGCAGCAATGCTCTAGTCTTTTAGTCTGTCCAACTATCTCACCTCCTCATCTGTACACTCTGCGCAAAGTTCCAAAGCTTCAACATTCATGCTAATACCACCATCGGGTTTCATCATGCATCTCAGAGATTGCTAAATAACCGAGCCCAGTCTCTGCTGTAACTGGGTGCAGCTGTGTCATATGACTGCATTGCATTCTGGAACTTTGAGTCCAGCGTTTGCTGTCTCCACTAAGACTCATTTCATTACCGTGATATTGAACGTCACTGGAAAATGGTGAGTGAAGGGGTCCCTGGTGCTCTAGCGGCTAAGGATTTGATTCCCAGGCAGGAAACTAACCCAGCCACTGGGAGTGTACTCTCAGTGCCGGTCCCAAGCCCGGATAAAATGGGAGGGTTGTGTCAGGAAGGGCAAAGATCCGCTGTGGCGACCCCTAATGGGAGCAGCCGAAAGACAACAACAACTGGGAAATGGTGAGTGACAAAAGAAGCTCTTGCTTTGGGAGCTATCACCAAATCTGTTTGTTATCCCTTGTATTTCAGGTTGTTGATTTTTTTTTTTTCCTGCTAATAAAATGCCATTGTAACTGAACTTCCCACAGCGCCAACTAACAAGTTAGCACATTACAAATATTTAATATGAACATATTTAATGTGTTTCAGGGTGGACCTTTCCTTTAAGGTCAGGGTGAAAGTAAGGATTCCATTCTTTAAAGAAAGGGCAGTTTAATACAATGTAGAAAAGTGCAATGTACAAATATCTAGTGTCACATTTACTTTCCCCTTTCTCTCATATTAAAATGTTCTCTTAAATATGCTGAATTGAATTCAGAAGCATTAGGGCTCATGGTCAAATTAAGATCGAGGACCAATCTTTCTTTATCTGTGTCTTCACAGACGGAGACCTTTTCTGCTGTTAATTGGTTTAGGCAAAATCACTTAGAAGGACTTTGTACTTTAAGTGGATAATGAGGCTATTCTTCACAATGGGGAATTGATTCTTTGTTGTGGTTTTGCTTTTGTACTTTAGATTTGGATGTCTTTATTAGCCTAATAATTGTTGGATGGATGGATGTTTTAGATTTAAACATAAGTACATTTATATTATATTCAACTGTAATACAAGAACTAGCATATACTGTGTGTAGTTGCTTGCATATTTGGTATTTATTGGCAATTTGGACATTATTTTACATAGCACAAATTACCAGTGTCTGTTACGTAAATATATAGGAATTACAAGTAATGTATGGTTTTGGATATTCAAGTATGTAGTAAGTTATATGAAAAAGGTTTGTCCAGTAGTACTTGATGCTAAAATATAAGATTTATTAAAACCTTGATGGGGCAATGTGCAGTACTTATTAATACTTTGTGCATACTTTGCCAGGTGGACACAGAAGTACAGAGAAAATATCAGGAACATGGATTGTGATGAGATCCATTTTTGGACATGACATTATAGATATTTACTTTCAGGTGAATGCTGGATATATGTAAGAAAACCCTTCGCATGGCCAATTATTGACATTTTCTGCTATATATTTACTTCTATAAACTAAAGGCTAAACTATTACTGGAATGAAGCTGGCGTCTTAGAGACATGTCTCTTAATAACAATCAAGTTGGAGCATTTTAAAGTGTGTTTACCCTCAAATGTGAAAATAGAAAATTGCATTTAAAGATTTCATTCCAGTTCCACTGAAAGACACCAACACTCTGATTATCTCAAATCAACTGCTTTTTACTGATCGAATTGGAATTTAATTTAATATGAAATAAATAAGATTTGCAGAGTAGAAATTAGACCATGTAAACTTTCTTCTCTGTTGTGACAATGGGATGGTGCAGGAGTATTGCAAACAGCTGTATAATTACAAACTGATTTGATGTGGCTCATGTCCATTTCACTAGCTTTCCAACAATTTGATCAAAGCCTGACTTTCACTGTTTAAGAAAATCAGTTAGCTAGCAAGAATTTCGATATCTGGCTCCTTACCTAAGGTGATCTTTGCAGACAGACACCAAGAATATAACCTATATCATTTCCACATCATTTTGGTAAAATATATATTTATGTTTTCTCAAAGTAGAGATGTCATAGTATATTATTGGCAGAATTCCAATCTATATTATTTTTCAGAATTCAACCACCGTGACATCCAACAGGTTTTCCCAGACCACCACACACACATACTCTGTTACACGTTGAATATAACATCTAACAAACATGTGAGATCTACCTACTTGCCTGCTTACCTGCTCTTTTTAGGTAGAAATGCATGTTTTTTTTTTTCTTGTTGAAGTAGCATATATCAGTAATATTTTATTTTTTGATATTAAGCATTGAACTATACTTGCTGTTTCTTACATCGTGAGTACTTACTTACTTGTGCATACTACATTATTGGATTTGAGACCAAGTGCTGCTGTTAAAACCTGGTAGTTTTCACATACATCACTACATATTGTAGATACCAGACATTAGTTATTACATTAATTACCACATAGTTAACTATTAAGTACTTAATAGTTAACTATGTGGTAATTAATGTGTAAAAATAAATGCTACCAGTAAATTCTGTTAGTAATTTTGACATATTGAATGACTAATGTTGTTCTTTGTTTTTATGATTAAACAAAAATATCATAGAAAAATGTATACTGTCTATATAGTATGCATTTGTATGTGTTATATACTAACCTAATGCTCTATAGGTTTTGTAATCTAATACAGGAGACTTTCCTATTTAAGACTTTCCTGTTTACCAAGAATAATGGATAAGTGATGTGCCTGCTTCAGGAAATTAAAAGTAGGCTGGCAGCTGGCCATCATGTTATTACAGCAATGGCATTTGAGTCGATACAAAGGCCTCTATTTTAGGTGCACCGTTTTATCAATTACTCCACTAAAGAGCTTCCTGCTTATACTCAGTCATACTTTAAAACAGCTACTGTCACACTGATCAATTTTTATACCTACTACTATTTACGATTTACTGTCTTGGGTTCTGCTTAGTGTAGATGGTGTACGAATGTTTAATAAATAATTGACAAATGAGTTTTTCCATTTTTCACTCATCTATTGTAATTTCCAACCAAAACTGCATTTATTCACTAGTATAATTTAATAAGAGTTGCATTTTCCTTCTTACATTGTGAACAACAAAAACATACGAAAGATTTACTTACTCCTTAACACCACTTCCCATCCATTCCCGTGTACATGTAGCCACGCCTCCTAGAATCATGTTCATCCTCACTAATCTTTAATAACTTTTTGATGGAATAATAGTTTAGAATGCATAATGAGAGTGTATAATCAGAGGTTTATCTATTTTTATGCAACCAGGTCATGCACCCAGGCACTGTTTGTCTCATTCTTCTCAGTGATATATGACTATATAAATATGTGAAATACTGACATGTCATATAATTTAATGATTAGTTACGACAGTCATTGATCCAAACAGTTTATAATAGTGATAATCACATTACATGTCCAGGAGAAATGTAGGCAGTTTGTCATCCAGCTTCATTTCCTTCAAGGTTAGCAGTTTTCTCTATCTTGAAAAGGTAGCTCTCAGGATTAATCTTGTGTTATTCTTTTTGACATTATGCTTTTTTTTGCAGAAACTTTTTTTTTTCTTTTTCTGGCAGTGCTGGAACTTTAACACTGCATTATGCCATGTCTGCGTTTTTGTGCAGTAAGATTGAGAGGATGGATGTTAATACAACCAAGGAGTCTGGTGTGAAACTTATTTTTTTCCTCAAGCATAAAATAATGTCACTCACATTGTATCGACTATTATTTGTTTTACTGTGTTCCCCAGATGTTGCCATTTATTTGTAATTCAATCATATGGTAGTGGGAGGGAGGCAAGTGTGTAAAATTGATGTACTCTTTATTTTGTGGAGTCCAGGAATCATCATGATGAAATGTATCAGGGATCACCGTACAGGCAGACCAAATCCATGGGTCAAGTAAACAACAGGAAACATAAACTAGAACGCAATCTATGGCTAGGTAATGCACGAAGCATTCGTCAAGACTTTGCAAAGACACGTATTCACACCAGGGTATAAGTAAACAAATCAAGTAAGCAAAGTAATCAAGAGCTGACACCAAGCAGGTGAACACACTGGGTGACAGAACCATGACATGCCAGGGAGGAGACAGGCCAAAAACCAAAACAAAGGCACATGGAAAAACAAAAGTGTATGGAGAACTGGGCAACATGTTTCACATTGGGAGCCATGGCAGCATTTTGAAAGGGGGCATTTGTGACAGTGACAGTAGGAACACTACAAATGCTGACCAGCGCACCGTCAATTAAAGGTTCAGTGTTCATTTTGCTATGTTTTCACCTTTCTGTGGTTCACTTGCTGAAGGTGCTCTGAGGAATTTAGCTGTCTGTAGCAGAGACATGGGAAGAGCGTGATAGGCATGCATGTTCGAGTCAGGCTCAGTCACACTATGCAACACAGCTAACACTTGCTCATGGTGTGGATTGCATTGTTTCATTGTTTCTTGCTCCTATTTATTATCCTTAGTCTATAGTGTCGTACTTCGTGTTCATTATAGGTCAGGAAATACAGTAGCTTTAAAAGAGAGGTTAGACCAAGATCAGTGGAAAAGCACAATTTCTGTCATTGTGCTGGCCCTTCTTTGCTAATGCTGTTTATCAGACATGGTCTAATTGCCTCTCTGCCTCTAATTCTTTAGCGCTACCCTTTTTGCAGGATGTTGGAGTCTTTTATTACATAAGACATCCGGTATACAGGTCCAGTCCAATATATATATATATATTTTTTGCATAATTTGTATCCATAGCCTTTCTGTTTTCATTACCATACAAAAATAACTTTTAAGTGGATTATAAGTGCATTAAATACACAACTCATAGTACTGTAAAATATGTATAGAGCTTACTGTTTTATGTACTTTTATTTACTAATCTATACTTTCCATAGACTGGGACAAAAAGTATTTGTAGAATACTTTAAAGATACTATTAGTATACTAAGCTTCTTATTTTATTTGAAAGAAAACTACATATTGAGTCAAATAGGTAAACAAACGCATCATTCTGGAAGGGTAATGCTTCATCTAACACACATGAAGTAGACACATAGTTTCCACATTCATAGCATGTAGATGAAAAGGGAAGAACATCCATGACAATGTCTGTGTTTGAGCATCTGATCATATGACCACAGGCTAAAACCAGGTCCCATGGCATATCAGCCTTGCCAAAAGAGCACTTCATTTTCAACGGACAGGGAATTCATAATGCACATCCTAACTAAAATAAATACCCATTCATAGGAGACATTAACAGTTTTATAAAATAAGCAAATTCCATAAATTACAGTGAAAAAAAAATGAATTTGACATTTCGTGAATTATTCAGTTTCACCTGTGTATTCAATATGAATATTTTTGGTTCAGCTACATAATAATAATCAATTAAAAATTCTTTTAAAATAAACATTTCACTTGACATTAACAAATGAATTAAGAAAGCCTTTTTTTTTCAATGTATGCTCAGGTCATAGAAAAGATACTAAGTTGTATGTTGTACTAAGTATGTTTATAATAAACATAAATATAACTTGCTGATTGCTCATTGGTGGAACATTAACATCACTAAACAATGTAAAGCAATATTTCTAGACAATGTTGTGTGACACAGTGCTATGACTGTCACAGCCACCATTTCTCGAGCCATTGAACACATTTTGGTAGATTTTGGGCCAATCAGTTAGATAGCGATTTATTTTACGATCATCAAAACACTGAGGAAATATATTTTCTTGGAATATTTTATATTTTCAGTGTTATTCCCAGGTCAAAATGCCCTGAATAAGAAATAGAGTTAAGCATATATGTGCGAAAAAAAAGATTTTGTCCAACTTAAAATAAAAAAAAATACTGAATAAAAAAATAAAAAATAAATTAAATAACTGACATAATTTGTCTTCTATTTGAGCTATTCATTCATCATAAAACCTGCAACACCTAAGAATAAGAAATGTCCAACAATACCATGCTCAAGGCCAAAAGCAAACTGACTGTCAGGTACATGAGTGATATGGCAGCTTACAGCTGTCATTCTACCTCTGCTGCAGTTTTAACTTGTGTCGCGACTAGCATTGCTATCTGACATCATCTGGCAGGTGACATTGCATCATTTCCTGATGGGTAACAGCAAAAGGTCCCAGGTGCACCCAAAGATGTCTCAAGAAGCAAGCACACTGATTGCTGTTCTAATGCTGTTCAGCTGACTAATGGCAGGATTTTGCATGTAGTATATTTCTTGTTTTTCCTTGTCTTTGGAGGATATTCCCCATCAGTAGCGGGGCTCACAGGACCTGTGTGCGAAAACAAGGACCTAATTAAGGAAGCAGAACGTGACTAGGTGTTAGTAAGTGAGGCTACTCAGTGGGCGTTTAAATGTGTGTGTGTGTGTGTGAGTGAGTGTGCTTTCTGGAGAACAATCTCAGTAATACAGGAGCGCCTCTTTGGAGGAAAAGGAAGAAAATTGCTGTCAGGTGGCAGTGAAAGTTTAGAGCTAACTTTAATGGAATTGCATGTCTTATTTGCACTGAAGATGGTCAATGATCAGCCTTTTTTTTTTTTTCAAATCGCAGCTCCATCTTGTTTTATCTTCATTACTCAATATTCCCTATATGAAGCTCGGAATAATATACATAAACACTTCATTGAAAATGACAGTTAAGGCTGATACTGACAGCAGCAATGTGAGAGTACTTTATTGGCCTCCTTAGCGTGTTACTCTTGCACTAATCGTAATGACAGATATAATTTAAGATATTCATTGGGTCACATATTAATTGTTCTGAATTGGTGAGAGAAATTCCTGTGCACAGTACACATTTGCCAAGTAAATGTTATTGAATTTCTGATTCGAAGTCACAAAAAAGGTCATTCAAATGTCACATCCTCTTACGCACAATTAATCCTTGTGTGTCTGTGGCTGTGTCTTAATGACTGTGTGCCTTTTAGCTGGAAAAATAACTGCAATGTTCCTTTGTAATGTTTAAATAAATATTTGATCCTTAAGGTACTATTTTGTAGTTATTATTTGGAAAAAAAAAAAAGAGATGTTTATTCAGTATTTATGGAAGGAGCCTCCACTGTCAGTGCTTTGTAACAGTAAGGACGTTTTCCACCATGGGACAGTTTTCAGAGCAGAAGATTTTGATCTTACTGGTTTCTCGGTAACTACAAGTATGTTTTTTTGTCTTATTAACTTCATGAGGGAGAGAAAATGAGAGGCTGGTCAGGGAACGACTGTTTATAACTGTTAGAACGTAAGCGATAAAAGGAACTAACTTGTTTCAAGGGTATTCCATGCGACATTAAATGTAACTATCAATGGTTAAACTAGCATGTGTAATAAATGTTAAAGAAAAGTCATTATACTCATGGCAAATTGTTGTGATATAAGAGGAATAGAAAAAACCCTCTGCAGTGGTAACAATAACTGTGCTTCGGAGAACAAAACGATAAATATTACAACATCCATTTTACAATCAGCTCTACAGTTGTGGCATTTTTATGTTTTTTATATTGAGGATTTGGTCATGCATAATTTGTAGCATGGGATTTTAGACTTCACTGGCACTAGGCATAATGAAGAGACAGACAGAGAGAGAGAGAGAGAGAGAGAGAGTTTTATCTCTCGCTCTGGCCCTGCTGCTTCTGCTTCACACAGCCAGATAGTGTTTGATTCACTCGACTGGCTAAAACGGAGGCCTGGGAGGGCTCAGATACACCCAGGGGGAAAAAGAAAGAAGGCACATAGTCAATATGTTGTTGCTTTTGTTGTTGTTGTTGTGTGAGTGCGTGTGTGCATGATTTTTGCATGTTGTTCTCTGTGGTCTTTCTAGGAAAACATCAATAGGGTTTTAATTACTTCGACACAAAGACAGACCAAAATGTGATTTTTTTTTTTTTTTTTTTTTTTTTTTGGACGTTGTTGTAAAAACAGTGGGGAAATTCTCATAAATAATAACACAGCAGCATTTTACCAACGTGAGCTCTGTCACTGCTGTTAGGATTGAAAAATATAAAGAAAATAAATAGGATTGTCTCTTAAATTTCTGTAGAAACATGTTCCCAAAGCTTATGCTTTCCTTAAAAGCTAAATTAGAGAAGACAACAGCTTGCACACAAATTTGTTTTCAAGTACAATTAAAGAACGAAAGAGGAAATGTGCTAACCGAGTTTCAATGTGATGTGCTGAACTCCAAATAATGTCTTCTGCAGTCTGGTGTGTGTTTCTGCTCTAGAGCATCAGGTTTGAACCTCATAGATTTGATAAGAAGTTAAAATAGATTGATCCATCCATAAACATGATTGTAATGAAAGCAGCTGTTTTTTTGGTTTTTTTTTAAATAATGTTTTAACAATCTCTAGTGGCGGAACTGCTGCTTTGCTGGATGTTTTTTGTTTTTCGCACCAGTCTGCAGAGTCTAGTGTATGAAAATCCCAGCAGATTCTGAAATACTCAAACCAGCAACCATGCCACGAAAGTCCAAGTCACAGAGATCACATTTTTCCCCATTCTGATGTTTGACATAAATATTAACTGAAGTTCTTGACTTGTATCTGCATGATTTTATGCATTGCGCAAAAACTGGTAGCCTTCGTTCTGCCTCACATGCAGGTTAGCTTCAGGTCTGAGACTGTATAATTAAAATTCCAACTGATAAGTGCTCGCATTTCACCTTAACAAGCAGTCGAAGTTACATTGATTTTAATTAGGAGACCTGCAGGCAGAGTTTAACTTGTTTCTTTATGGGACACTAGCCAGCAAAAAGTCTGATCTGAATGTCCTGACTACCCAGGTGTGCTTTTTTTCAGTAGTATAACAAAATAAGTGTACAAAATATATACAAATAGATTGTATATACAATATGTAATGTGCTTGGAGATTCTCGTGATGGTGAATGGGGACATGTGTGAGTGCAAATCAACACGTGAGTGCAACCAACTTTGACTTGATTGATATAATTACTGAAAACATGATGTTCCATGTGTAGCCCAAAATTTCTAACATTCCTGTTATATTTGTAGAGCATATACCCCAAGCAAAGATCAAATATTATCATTTTTTTTTATTAGCGTTGATTTGATTTGTCAGATCTCTGTGAGGATTTTATAGACAGTATGTTATATGAGTAAAATCTAGTGCTTGGGTGGGGCTTCACCGAGTTCCAACAACGTAGTAAATGCTTTAAGGGAGACTCTTTGTATGTGCTTGTACAAGTGTGTGTATGTAATAGATAATAGTTCATTTTTAATTAGGTGTTTTCCTCCTCCACTTGCTCCTAGCTGCAATCAGCCTAGATAGTCTAGACTTGCTGAGCTATTACCTCATTGAGGTGTTTTTCCTCTGTGCCACTTTGCAAGTCAATAACTTTTAATACTAATCTGAAATCTGCTTTGCAGTCTGTCTTATAATGGATAAGGCGAGAGGCGTGGGGGAAGAGAGTTTTCTTAATTCACATAGTGGAGCCATCGTGTTTTTGCTGTGTAATGATCATGCAGTTGCTCAGCTGGTTTATTGGACTATTTGTTTTTGTACCAGGGTCCTCGCTGTGATACTGAAAGTCTAATCACGTTTGGATAATAATCAGTGCCAAGTGGCACATCATCTGGCGTGAGTGTGTTCACTGGCTCATCATCTAGTGTTGCACGTTTGTGTACATTGCACTCAGTAATTGCAGATGGCATCTCCTGTCAGAGGCTCAAGTCACATATTAAGGC
Source organism: Pangasius djambal (assembly GCA_022985145.1). Classification (NCBI taxonomy): domain Eukaryota; kingdom Metazoa; phylum Chordata; class Actinopteri; order Siluriformes; family Pangasiidae; genus Pangasius; species Pangasius djambal. The sequence goes on along the minus strand of CM041000.1, from coordinate 9,112,960 downwards.
CATAAATCATAGGAATTATGATAAGCAAGAATGGAATAATAAAAGATATGATGGCTATCCCAGTCCCTCATTTACACTCTATCCATTCATAACATTTTACACAAATGATGTAGCCTGGTAATACTTTGTCATAACTGAAATAAGCATGTCATACATCTGTCAGGTCTCATGTCAAATTCCAAGTTGTAATAGCAGTTATGTAGTACTATAAAAATGTTTTGCTACCCTTATTATTAATATAATTTCCATGGTGATGTCTTAATAGCTTTGTCATATGCAAATTTTAAATAAATAAATAAAACTCGCTGACCCCCTGGCTATGCTTCACAGACCCCACTGTGCTAACCATGACTATAGAAAACATTGTGTCATGAGTCTCCCATAGAATGTCAAAATAATAATAGAAAGAGGGCTTGCTTTACTTTAGCTATAGAAACAATGTCATTATTGTGTCATCTGTCTGTTATATACGGTGTCAAGATAATTATAAAGGGCTTTGCTTTACTTTACATATAGGAAAAAAAAACATTATTGTGCCATGTCTTTGTTATAAAGTGCCTAGATAAAAAACAGCCTTGCTTTAATTTATCTATAGAAAACAAATGTCATTTCTATGCCATATGTTCAGCAGAGAATGTTCAAACAGTTAAATTGGCTTTGTGTAATTCATCTGTAGGGAAAAATGTCATTGTGTCATTTGTCATAGAGTGTCATGACAGTTACAATGGGCTTGCTTTAGTTTAGCTATAGTACAAATGTCATTATTGCAGAGTGTCCAGATTATTAAAATGGTGCTTGCTTTATTTTATCTATAAAAAAGTCATCATTGTGTCATGTGTCTGTCATAGAATGTTAGGTTAGATAAAAATAGTGCTTGCTTAACTTTACATTTAGAAAAGAATGTCATTGTGTCATGCGTCTGTCAGAGTGCCAAGATAGTTTAAAGTGGGCTTGCTTTACTTTATCTATAGAAAAATGTCATTGTAATGTCATGCTTCTGTCATAGTGTTAAACAGAAATACACTAATCATGTATGTCATAGGATATTAAGACAAGGTTTACAAAACTAAGCTTTAGAAACTAAGAACAAAAACTGCACAATGAATATCATGTCATTGTTTAATTATTATACTATTCATACCATCGCAGTTAATGCTAACATGAAACTGTGGTATCATATGCGTGAATGTTTACAATAATTTTCATGATGTGATGTACAGTGTGTGTAATGACATCTGTCTTAATCCACAGGCTGACTAGCACTATTGCAATTAGCAAAAATGAGACATAAGCTGTCATAATATTCAACATTATGACACCTATCATTATACATACAGATAACGGTAACCTAACGCTGTTATGTTACTGGACATCAACTGACAAATTATGACAGCATCTTACATCAGATATGGCAGGTGTATGACATGGTTAAGTCTGTATCATGATGCAGCGTTCAAGTGCTGCCTGTTGACATGTGAGAATTTAAAATCATGATACCATTTTTTTTTTCATTTAACATTTGTTTTTACATCAGCGTCAAATCATTAGTGTTTTTTTTAGCCAGTTAGTCATATCCCTTCAATTCCCATTTGCTAGTTAAATCTCCCCTATTGCACAAGAGATATCAGTTTAGGAATCTCAGGCCTAACACTTGCTTCCTTTGAGACACATGAAACCACATGTTTTCTAACTTAGCACACTTTTGTATACATGATTTTGACAGACGCCCACAACTGGCGAGCGTCTGTCTGATCGACAGGGGAATGAGGAAAGACATCCTTCCCACCCAGAGCACAGAGAAACTGGCTGTCAGAATGTAAATTCATGATGATACAATGAACATTTAGAAAGGTGCATCTTTTGGGATCTGTTGTTTTCCCCAGTCTAACACATAATATGGTAATTCCATGATAAGCATACCGTGGGGTCTAAAAGTCTGAGAGCACTACTGAAAATGCTTCTCTTTTGCATTCTTTTCTAATGTAATACAACACTTTTCATTACAAATTATATTATTGATCACAGCTTGAGTGAAAAGTAGAATCTTTGGAATATTTACATGAATCTCAGAGTTTTTTTTAGTACTTGGTATGTCCCCTTTTCTGCTTTAATGACATGTGCACTCGAGCTGGCATGGACTCCTCAAGTTTATGTAAAACCTTATGATCCGTTTTAGATCAAATCCATCAGCGTGCCGTCTGAGCACATGCTTCAGTAGAAGAGATTAGGCATGAGGAAAACTGACACAAAAATGACCTTTTGTACAAAGCAGTTGTCATGAATGGGAGGCGAAGGCGGATTCAGTTGCAGATAATTTATTAAGTAAAGTGCAAACAAACAACCAAAATGTGAAGACGAGTACCATAAATATGAACTGTGGATACAAGGCTAGAAAAATTAAAAATACAGACTAGAACACTGTGGTGCACCCATGACTATGTGACAAATGACTATTACAACAGCAGCTTGACCGTGGTGCACTGAAAGACTGGAACCTAAATAGTGGCGCTAACAAGGCATAAGGAGACACAGGTGAGAGTGTTTAATGAGACGTGTGACATGCTGGGGCTGATGGGTAGTGTAGTTCTGTGCCCATTGGTGTTACCATGACAGCAGGTTAAATGGTCAATATCACAGATTTGCTTACATTTAAATAGGGACCTAGAAATAGTGCAGAATATTGAATATTAAATATTCAAGATATTGGACTTTTAAGTTCTTTGTTTTAAATATTTAAAAATTCTAAAACCTTCTGTTTATTTTCAATTTTATATTTAAAAAAAACATCTCTAGGTTACGTATGTAACCATGGTTCCCCGAGGGAACGAGACGCTGCGTTGAAACGCTATGCGTTCCCATAGCGTTTCGACGCAGCTCGAGTTCCTGAAGGGGAATCCAAGATTTCCAATGTGATCTAAGATTTTGTAACCCACAGTGTGTTTTCTGTATGATGCACACGTAATCAATGCCATGCTAAGAAAAGTTACTGCAGCCAAATAGCCAAACAAAAGTTACATTCTGTACAGCAATACTCCAGAAACCCAGTGCAAACCCAGTGATTTTAATTCAATTCATTTCAACAGCAGCTCAGCAGAAATCCAGCTGTAGATTTAGATCGCTAATGAGCAAGCCACATGCAACAGTAGCAAAGTTAAAGAAATTTGCAAAAGATGGTAATATTCGTAGTCCAGTGCTATTCAGTTTCTTACACTTTTGCTACCTAAATGGTTTCCTTCTTTGGATGACCTACAAATTGAGGTCTTGCGAGCCCATCACAAATACAGCGACATCGCATGTAAACGAGGAGCGAGCTGCACTGTGATTTTCAATGTGCTTCGTTACACATCCCAACTGCCATTATTCATGCTGCCAAGGAAGAGCCACTTACTGTTGATAGAAGGAGCATATGCTTCACCTCTAGCTACAGCAGATCCACAGTGAAACGTTGCCAGGTTTTCACTCAGGCCATGAACACAGCTTAAGCTAAACATATGGGATTCTTTTGCTTTACCCTACCAAAGAAGGCACTCAGTTCAGGTCCTTTACCTCAGTCAAAGAGGCTGAAACTTGTTACTACTGGACTTGCTAGGATTCTATTGCGCATCCTACAGTCGAGAGCATGTAAGATAGTGGAAGGGGGCGGAACTTACAGAGATGGTATGCTGATTGGCTCCTGTTCCATTTTATTTTGGCATACTTTGGAGTGATAACTCATACTAGCGTACTCTGAAGTTGAATTGTGGAGCTTTGAAGCAAAATGCATCAAAGGTGGCAGGTCCAATGGTATAATGTAATGGGAGTAAATGTCACTGGATAAACAAATCAATCATAGATAAACAATTCAATGTTGCCTATTAATAAGTTGTTGTAGAGTGCAGTCTTATGTGACAATCTAAAATGAATGTTAAGTTTCCTCATTTCAGGAATTTACACAATGTAATGCAATCTTATTTAGATAGTGCTGCTTTTATAATGATGACAGGCTCTGACTAGAGGGAGTGGCCAGAAAGGTGTCCACATTTTACACTAAGGTACAAGTGGCCACCCCTTGGCTCTGCCTCTGATTTGCAGACACACGACAGATGATTGCATTTTCATATTTTTATTCATATTCAAGATAACACTTTCCCATATTAGCTCAGGTAACAGGCTTGTTGTTTTGCTCCAAGCTGACATTTACAAGCTTACGGATGTGTTGCATTAACTCTGGTTTTTATTGCGCCATATCTGCGGTGTCATTTTATTACTAGGGCTTCTCTGCACCAGCAACTGATTCATCGTTGCAGATTAATAAGTACTCTCCGGTGTTGTGGGCTGTTATTTAAATGCAACGTTTAATTTACTGCTGCAGATCTTTGATCTGCACAGCGCTGACCCAGCAGGAGACACTTGCAATCAAGAGATAACACAATTAAAAAGTACAAAAAGTAAGAGCGGTGTGCACGAGTGAAAGGGAGAGAGGGTCATTAATCTGTTCATTAGTAGCGGGGCATGTTGCCTCACACCCGAAAAATTGAGTTTGACACTTTAAATTAGGCTTTGTGGACGTGGAACATTTAGTTATGCTAATAATATTTCTATGCTCCACAGTTCCTTAATTAAAGTCCAATGATGATAATCCAAGTCAAGCATAATTGACATTATTGATATTTCAAGCGTTAATTGCAGGTCAATTGGGGTTTCAGAGAGAAAGCCTTGCATCCGAGATGCGCCGTCTCTTTGTATCGTGTCTGGTATGTATCTTTAGAGTCACAATTTATTTTACAAAATGATGCATCAGTTGCAAAGCCATGTGTTGTTTTTTGTTCAAAGTTCCTGACTACACAAACTAATGACACCGATATGTCCACTAATGTCATTTGCCATGCTCCACTCATTTAGCATAGCACAACAGATTAGCAGTTTTGCAGCAGATTTGCTAGTTTGACCTTTCTGCCAGTACAGATTCCATATGTACTCTCAGATTGTGTATAAGCATTGTAATGTGTTTTATAAAAAAAAAAAAAAAAAAGTTTTTCTTTTTTTTTTTTTTCATTTCAGCCATCTCTTCAGATCTACAATTCAGAAAGACATGAGGGCTGCTGGTGTGTGTTTGTGTGCCTTTGTCAGTGCATTGTGTGTGCATCCCCCTGCAGCACATCAACCCACGTATGTCAGACAACCAGAGACTCTTGGGAGCACACACACACACACACACACACACACACACACACACACGCTGTTCTATAGGAACTGAGCATGAGCCACAAATCCAATTTTGTCCAACTTATTTATTTTTTCTCCCGTCTCACTTTGCATCCTGCCCTCCTCTTGGGCACAGCGACTCCAGCTGACCAGAACCATCTGCTCTCCATCTTGCAAAAAGTGGGCCCGAGGTCCATAACCCCAACCCCCACCCCCCCACCCCCGTCCCTTTTTTTCTTTTTCACAACTACACATCTCAGACCTTCTTCCTCTCAAGTAGCAAATCTTCCTCCCTCGGGCTTTCTAGAACCACTGGGACAGTTTGTAGAAACATCCTTGCTGTGAGGAAGACATGACAGAACAGGTCAAGGGAAACTGCCAAATTCCTATGCTCTTTCTTTCTTTCCTTCTTTCTTTCCTTCTTTCTTTTCCCTCTCTGACACTTTTCCAGCCTTTCATCGCATTCAGATTCTATAGCATGTTCTCTGGAGCCACCGCTAGCACTGTGACTCAACGGAAGGGTGTACTTGTCAGTTCAGTTCAAAGAAAGGGGTAGTTTAATGGCAGACACTGACAAGAGAGACTGATGGGAGATATGCAAATGAGGACAGTCACCTTGGCCTGTCCAGCCTCCGAATTGGAGACGAGGCAGCACCTGAGGGCTGGAAATAACCGCGATTATATAAAACGCCTCTGAGGAAGGTTACGGGTAGCAACCGTGACTAATAGTTGTCCCTATCCTCTGCTAGTCTTTTACTTTTTTTCATTTATTAGGCATATGTAAGAAACAGGCCTCCATATTTAATGTTAATAAATTTACTGTGTGGTTTAATTTCTCTTAACCTGACTTACTGAATACTGTACGTTCCTGGATAATTTTGCAAACAAAATAGTATTCATTCAAGTCTCTATAGAGTTACTCTTTTGAATGAATGATCCTTTAAGGCAGCAGTTTTCTGCAGCTCGGGACCCTTTTAACTGTAAAATAAATTAGATGACACCATCAGTACAGATCTATGTTATAAGCTAATCCAATGATTCAAATATTAGGTTCATATCCAAACTCGCTAATAATTGTAAGACCTCAATTCTAAATATAACAGCTTTGGTACAAGTTAGTTGTGATTTCCACCACTGTAAGCAGAACCCTGGGCAATCCTGGACCCCAATTTGAGAAGCAGTATTTTAGGGACAATACATGAGAGGTGACAAATTAAAGGAAAACCAACATAACGTATCCTAGTAAGGTGATGAGCTACCGGAACAGCTTCAGTGCATCTCGTCATAGATTCTACAAGTTGATGTTTTGCTCCAAAATCTCCCATCGTTGTTCATTTGGGCTGAGATCTCAAGTGCTTTGTGGATGGGGGCAGGGTCATTCTGGAAGAGACCACTCTAGTCAGGGTAGAAATGTTTCATCGTTGAGCAAATGTGATCAGTCAGAATAACTTTGTATCGATTTGTTGTGACCCTTCCCTCTAAGGGGATCGTGTTCGTATCTATGACTTGCTAGTATGTGATCTAGCTAGTATGTGATCTAGCCATCTCGTCCAAGATAAACAAAAAATACTTGTCGATCCAATGATCCATCCAGATCACAGATCCGTCAGATCTGAATCAGAATCATATCATCCTGTGAGCTTTGGAAGCACAGGATTAAACACATACTACATAGAAGGAACTGTACTTTTTTTTTTTTTGCTCATAGCCATTGCAGACATTGCATAAGGGTTTACGGCATCTTAAATGTGTCTAATCTTTCTGTTTTGAAAAGATTATTGAGTTGAAGTGAGTACATTTCTTGTAAGAGTAATCAAATATTTTTCTGAATATATGTTTGTTCATTTAACTTACTTTAATTCTTTTTATCAGAGGCCAAAAAATGGAATTTGCACCTGTTTTTGGAGGTGCCGGTGTTCAGCATTGAACGTATTAGTTATGTCACACTCCACAGTCGTTGTCAAAGGCTCATGTGAAAGTAGACACTCGGGGCTTTAAGAATTTGCAGTTTTTCCTAAGTGTTTCTTTCTTTACTTAGTCTACTAGGTTTAAATTTTAGAATTTTATTGTGGCAGTTGTATACGGTGTTTTACTATTTAAAAAAAAAAGCTTCAGTTGTGCTGTCTGTTCTATCTCTGTACCAGTGTTATTGTGGAGAGGTGTGAATTGTTTGCCAAGCAGGGGGCTCACACTCCTCCCCTTTCCCATCACCCGATAAATGGCCGATAAGTCGATTTCCATTCTGCCGGCAGAATGAAACACCAGTGTACTGTTAGGAAGGGTTAACTTCAATTAACTTGGTGCTAGTTCATTTCTACTATGTTGCAGTTGAAGCAAAAAAGCTGTAATATCACTTGGGAATCATTTATTTAAAAGCTTGTTAACATTTTTTCTTTACATTCCTTCAGGTTAAGCAAAAAAAAGTGAGAGAAAAAAGTTCAAAGCTCAAAAATGTCTAGCGTATCAAGTAAAATAAATAAATAAAAATAACCCACAGCAACTTGTATATGTTCATATATATATTTTTTTTATTTTAAATGCCTGACATTTTACAGTCTCTCCCAAAGGCCTAACTTCTGCTTTTTGCATTTTACAGGTGATTCTGATCCTGACCAAGCTTTATGACTTCCACTTGGGCAGCGTCACTGAAAGCTCCCTATGGAGGTAAGAGATATATCTCTCTATTCTTACTCTCTTTTTCTTCGCCTCTCAATCCCCTCGGTCTCGTCTTCTCTATCTACAACAGCACCTTCCACCGAGTCTGGACTGTCTCTCAGCTGTTGTTCTGCAGCTCTCTGTAGTTAAATAAGGTGAACAAGTGGCCGTGTTGTGGATTAGCAGGCTGGTACAATGCTGTCATTAGACATCCTCAGGGGGAAAAACAGACGGGGAGAGAAACAGAGAAACAGATTAGACTCCAACCACCAGAGCAGCCGAAATAACAACAGGAGTCAAAAAGTCATTGATGTCGCTCAGCGATCTCCAGCCGAGTGTTATTTCCAAAATCCAGGACAGGGAGATGCTTCTTTTTCTGTGTTAGCCTCATTCTCTCTAATAGGATGGCTTATATTGCTTGTATAATATAATGAAGGCAACGCATATAAGCATGTTACCATGGTGACCTTATTGAAAATGTATACGAATTCACACAACCAACATGAATAGCACAAAATGGGAGGGCTATAATCTATCAATAGCTCGATAATGAAACTATTAGGGTTGAATAATGCATTATATAAAGAGGTCTCATGGATGACATAAGAATGATGTTGGGCAAACACACAGACACACACACACACACACACACACACACACACACACTTGTAAAGGTAGGTTGGCAGCTACACTTGATTCGTGATGCTGTGTTTCCTGTGTATAAACATTTAACAAGTTTAATGAGTTGTAACCATTTAGTTGTAACCATTTCATTCAAGCAAAAAAGCAGTAATTAGGCTGCATAAATGTACAGTCTGAGCTAGAAAGAAATCAGCCACAGCCTGACTCCTTCATACCATTCTGCATATCTTTCTTACAACCATTGGTGGTGCTGATGCACTTAGTCCCACAAAAGCCCCAAATAATCCTTAAAACATTTGCTAACAGCAAATAACCTGACGTGGATGCTAAAAATGAACCTTATATTGATGTCTATTTATAGAAGCATAGCCCTGCTCACCCATTTACACCAACCACCCATGTTAGTGTGAGTAAGCGAGTGAGTAGGCTGAGGTATTTTTAATGCCTTCAGATTCTGATCATTTTCAGTGAGATCAGGATTTATACATTATACAGCCATGTTTATTTTCCCATTATGTTGCAGGGCATCTCTGTATTATGAGATGTCTGAAGCTCTTTCTCGTGTCAGCAGAGTGAAAGTTTAATGGATCTCATCCAGATGGTGGTTTTATATGTGTGTGCCCCTGTAGATAAAAAAAGAGGTCATGTGATTAGGGAGAAGCTTTTTTGCCAAAAAATACAGTATATACTAAATAGCCTGGGCTGATATACTGTATGAGACATTTTTAAGACCTGAGTGTGGTAAAATGCAGCTTAGAAGTGAGCAAAGTCCCACTTAAAATATATATATATATATATATATATATATATATATATATATATTAGAATGTAAAAACCTTTGAAAGTTTGAGGAAAAAAAGGGCTTTTTAAAAAGCTCAGCTACACTTTAAGGAGGAAGAGTTCCTATAGCAGGATTTATCAAGTCCAGTCCTAGAGGGCTGCATAACACACCTACTAGGCTTATAATTAAGCCAACTGAGACGCATGTAGATGCCCTCTGCTCTAAAGGACTGGGATGAAGAAGGAATAATACTTGCAATCTACTGCTTTTCTTCGGGAAACCAAATGCAAGTACATCATTTGGATTTAACAGATAATATGTTCTAATCAGATACAAATACAGATATCAGTATGAGGCAAAAATTTTTTTTTTCTTCCTTTCTTTTTTTTTAGATTTTAGTTGAGTCTAGAGGTGTGCATCAGACTGGGATCTCATGAAGCTCAACAAAAATGGGATGTTTTTACTTTCAGGCGAGCAAGATATGAAGCTCACAAGAAAATGAAATAGCACATTTATTAATGTGAGCCGTTGCACAGTGGATTTACAGCATTCATTCTTTCATCCTTAGTAACTGCCTGGTCAGGGTCAAACTGGTTTAATTTAGGCTAGTGGTTTGTTTATTTTTTGGGAAACAGAACCAAATAAACTTAAATATAGCAGGTAGCCTAGGAATACGAGTGGGAATTAAAAAAAAAACAAAAAAAAAAACAGTAACACACAGTTATGAACTGGTGTGAGGTTGAGGACGTGTCACAGGTAGAATTCACAGATCGTGCTAACAGTGCTGACATTTTTACCTCTAGTTTTTTTTCCCAGTGTTTCTGGGGACAGTGTGGTTTCTGGTTTAGACCACGCCCACTTCAAGCTCCAGCTCCAGGTACAGACACAGATATGGGTATTTGGAGCAAACAGATATCCCCACACTCACACACTTTTTCACTACACATTGACATTGAGAATGAATTAATACGAGCTAGACCTCAAATCCATTTCCACTATAATGATCGTTCAATGTTACATAACTTTGCTCTTATTCAAATAGGTTTGCAAATGTGAATTTACTCTTAGCCGTTGTTTGCATATTGCTGACTGCCAAGGTAAGAGCAATGTCACTGCTCTTTTCCTTAATTACTGTTCATTTAATCAAGTAAAGACTCTATTTAGTTATTACATTGGGGTATTTAGTGTTTAGTGAAGATACAGAGTGCTCCATACATCAGTGTGTTAGTTCTGCATGTGAGCTTTATTCTCCTGATACATAAAAATGGTACACTGATGAACTCAGCCCGAACTATTAAACATGAGAGATGGGAGAAATAATGAAGTGCTATTTTTATCCTGAGAAATTAAATGATAATATGCTTTACTGAATATACTGCAGGTAACGTCAGTACTTTTAGAACACTAACCAGTGTTGGACAGCATGTTAACATCACACAGTCAGATCAAATCTGCATAATATCAGGTAGCTAATTGGATGTTAAGCCATTATGACTTCCTTTTTTTATAATGTCATAATGCATTATATACATTTGTAATGTTACATAAAAATAGATAAGTAAGGAATAAAATATGATGGGACTGAAGTTGATTATTTTCCAATAACAGCACATCCAAAAGTGTTATATATTATACAATATAATATAATAATATGCATTATAACATTTGTTTAATTGTACATACCAATTGTACATTGTAACGCAATGCCATTATCTGTATTTGTATCTCTATCAGTGTAGTGCTCAAAATAATTGTATCTGTTTTTATATTCACATTTAAACTGGAAATGGGCGTGGTCTGGACCGGAAGCTTTTTCTTTTTTCAATATTTGCCCTAAACTATGCCGTAAAAACACTGGAAAACACTGAAAAAAACAGGGTTGCTGGAAAAAGAAGTCCTCCTCCATTCACAAATTCTAACATCAAATAGCTTTTTTTTTGCAGAGCATAACTTTATTCAACTCCTAAACCAGGCGTCCTGTGGAACTTTTGGGCAAGCTTTCCATTTTCTGTCTAATGTGCCTGTGCGAGCAGGATAACTACTGCATGTTTCGAACAGCAAAGCTTTCCCAAATCAAGAAACTGTTGGTTAGGTTACAAGTGACAACGAAAACCGTGTGTTATTTCTTACATATACTAATGCTTAATGAAGTGTTAGGTATGTTTATAGCTATGTATGAGCAATTATGGAGGGCTCAGCCAGGCACTACAAGGCATTATGTATTCTATGTAATATATCTGTGATGCATTGGGAATACAGGAATCACAGGACATAGGTTTTAACCAGTTGTATTTCAGCACTTTTTTTTATGCTGCAACTTCTTAGCGAATTTCAGGAAAGCTAAATATGGTCAAACATATTATGTATTGTTTTGTATTATGCTATTTTTTCATATCCTCCACCACCACTATTATGCACTTCAGTGCAAAAACAACGGCGATAGCAATAACTGCGACTTTGTTTTGAAATTAAGGACTCCACGAAGACTGCAAACCACAACAAAACACTTTTAGTAACACTTTCTATGAAGCCAGCATTCATAAATCTTTATGACTGTCATTCTTATAGGAGCATTATGGGGTGATAAATAAACTCTATAAAATGCTTACAAAGCAATACAACTATAAGATTATCACCAAAACTTTCTAAGTACAATGATAATGATTTATAGGTAGAAAGTGTCAGCGGAGTTCACAAGTCTAGTGAAAAGGTGAGCAGGTGCTTTGCTTTACTTTAAAACTCAGCAACACAGACCCAAACTCCAGATAGCGTGAGTGCCACAAAGCCCCTCAAATCCTCTGTCTCCGAGCAGCTGGAGCCGCAATGCATCATACTGATGGCTGGCACAGCCCGGGGATTCCATATTGACAAAACGAGGGCGGCCATGATAATATTCAGCTTTCCACAAATTAGGCCTGCTGGGACTTGCCCGGCCTCCTTCTGCTGTTCCAGCTCAGGAACACAGCATGTGTCGAGAAACAGCTGAACTCCAATCGCTCCATCGCTCCAAAATGTGTCTTGTATCATGTTGCACTGAATTGTTCTTCATTCCTCTCCCATTGTTAATTGAGATTGTTGTTTTGTTACGTTCACATACTTTCTGTGTGGCTTGGGATAGTTGCAGCAGCCTTGCAACGTCTAGACAGCTGCTGACTTTTAGAGAAAGGTCAGAGGAGTCCCATCAGCCTGAGAGGAGTTCCAAAAAACTACATGTCCGTTATAATGAACGGTGTGACCTTAAATGGTGGAGACAGATCAGTCTTTTTGGTGTGTGAGGTTAAATATGTGTGGCTCTGTCTTGGGATGTTAGTCAATATAAGTGAAACACCTTTTTAGTCATTTTTCTTTATATTTTATGTCTACTAATTATGGATCATCGGTAGGGACAAATAACAACCACAATCCAAAGTCTTTTGAATTATTTAATTACAAATGGACTTGGAGAAGGTGGTTTGATGTGGAACTAAGTGCATCAGCACCACCAATGGTTGTAAGAAAGATATGCAGAATGGTATGAAGGAGTCAGACTGTGGCTGATTTCTTTCTAGCTCAGACTGTACATTTATGCAGCCTGTGATGTGGTTTGGTGGTTGATGTGGACTGGTTGGATTTTGATTTTGAGTTTGATGAATTTGTGTGTGTGTGTATATATATTTGATCTCAATAAAATGAATGCAGCTTGTCAGATTTCCAAGAAACTGACCCAGTGACATATTAGAACACATAAATGTAAATCTGTGATTTAATTTAAAGCCTGGACTGTTGTTAGAGCTGTTGTTATAGAAAATTAAGCAACAATTACTGACCAATCAGAATTGGTATAAATGCAAAAATACAACAGATGATTTAAATTAAAATACAACAAGCCAGTTGAAGCCAGCTGAACAGTTTGAGGTATCGGCTACCAACTGCTCTAAAACACAGGATTAATGTCTTCGGGAGGTTTTCAAGGCATGTGTTCAGCAGGAGTGTTAGAGCAGAGCAAACATTAGGCACGAATGAAACAACAGGTTATGAAGTTCGTGTTGATTGAATAAAGTTCAGTTTTGTAAACATTAAAAAACCCTTCTCTTCATAGACACTGCTCTGGAATGTTTTCGGGGAAATTATCCAATAATTAACATTAATGTGCCAGGCCATTAGAAACTGTTGGAGCTCTATCTTGAGGGTTAGAAGATAAAATCCAACAGTTGTCTGTCTTTAAGTCATTAGCTAAGAATCTTAATCTTGCGTTATGACCCTAATTATTTCA
>CM041000.1:9081069-9099346 GCA_022985145.1 Pangasius djambal | reverse complement strand
CATTAAAAAACCCTTCTCTTCATAGACACTGCTCTGGAATGTTTTCGGGGAAATTATCCAATAATTAACATTAATGTGCCAGGCCATTAGAAACTGTTGGAGCTCTATCTTGAGGGTTAGAAGATAAAATCCAACAGTTGTCTGTCTTTAAGTCATTAGCTAAGAATCTTAATCTTGCGTTATGACCCTAATTATTTCAATGTAATTAGCAAAACACTAGCCTGTGGGAAAATAAAGTTGGTGTTAGTGATTATGGTGGCAGTGAAGATCTATGCTGTTAGGCTTTGAGAAGGTTAAATAAGAATGGTTTTAAATTTACAGTGAGTGTTGTGAGTGTGTGTAATATATATATATATATATATATATATATATATATATATATATATATATATATATATATATGTATATGTTAGCATTTTCATTAAGGATTTCTTTAGTACCGAGTTTAATTTTTCGCACATTTAGCACGTCACTCTATGTTGACCAAACTGTGAATTATTTTACATTGCAGTATTACAGTTTCATATATTCATTTGTTACTTCAGCCCAGTTTTCAAACATTACTTAATTTTTACACAAGTTTAATGATTACATACCATACATAGCAAATGCAGGTTATCAAGTAATTACTATTTTGACCTGCAGTCAATACCGTACAAAAATATATTTATAGTTGTGCAGTTTTGCAATACATTTTAATGGCATATATGGTTTCCAATAAGTGAAGCTCAGTTCTTTTTTGCCTCAAAACTCAAAACACAATACACATTTAACTGAACTTCAATCTTATTACGAACTTCTTGTAAAATTTCTTGCAAAAATTTCTTGTAAATTTTTGTAAAAATTCCAAATATTACGATCAACTATTAAGCCATATTTTGTGAAATATACAATAACAAATATATGAAATATTATATAGCGTTTCTCTACATTTCTCTACAACTCTGCCAACAGCTACAGAATGAAAGAAGAAATAGTCAGATTTCACTGTAAACATTTAAATGTTTAGACAATATAATGCACCGATGGAAAGATATACCGAAGTGTTTGCATGAGTATAAAGTTTGTGGAAATTTTCAAGGCCATTTTATTAAATCATTTATACAGGTAACACATTTCTTATCTCAAACATGTTGGTAGAGATGATAAATACAATGTCAATATCTCCAGTAAAGCCAAATTCAAAAATAAGTGAGGTTGTTTGTTTGTTTGTTTATTCAATTACTTATTTAATGTATCAAATTGTATCCTATCATATTATATCTTAAGGTGCCATATCATATTGTATTATAAAGTATTGTATCATATCCTGAATGTTTGTTTTTTTCTTGTTTCCTTCATTCTTTCTCATCGCGTATTTATTAGATTTCTTTTTCCTACTGGTGAGAAAAGAAACAGTACAAAAGTATGTTAATAAATAATTCACTACATTTCTATTACATTTGCTACCTTCTTTGTTTGTTACACACATTTGTATTGCTCTCAGTTTTTCAGGGAGGAAAACGTACTCGGTTACTAACGTAACCTCGGTTCCCTGAGATACGGGAACGAGTACTGCGTCGCTAGACGCTATGGGAAAAACTCCTTTTTCTCCAATGACTGAAGCCCTTACAATCACGCAGTGAAACTGCACGGCCATTGGTTCGTGCAGTGCAATAAAGCGAACCAATGGCTCAGCAGCGTAACTGCACGCGCCTATGGCAAGGATGCCCGCCAGAATGGGAGGAGCCATCTGGCTATATAAGCGGGCATTGCGCCATAGGATCTCAGGTCAATTCGACTGAAGCGACGACTCGCAGTACTCGTTCACGTATCTCAGGAGGGCTGAGCTCACTGAGGTCAACCCAGCCCAGGATAATCATTCCCAATAATCCCATGTCGTCTCAGCACCTTTTATAAAGGGCCAAGAACGCACTAGGAATACGCCGGTCATAAACAGGCGTGTGCCCCTAGGCAGAAAGGATCCGAGCCTGTAAGGCCAGAACATCCAGGCTATAAAACCTGGCGAACGTGGACGGCGAGGCCCAGCCAGCCGCTGCACAAATGTCTGCCATGGACACCCTGCTAGACCATGCCCAAGACGAGGCTACGCCCCGAGTGGAATGGGCTCTAACTCCTATGGGGCTATGGAGGCCCAGGAAGGAGTATGCCAGCACAATAGTGCGGTGCAGCCGCCAAAGCACACAAAGAGTTGTTCCGACTGCCTGAATGGAGCGGAACGCTGGATGTAAATTCTCAGTGCCCTGACAGGGCAGAGAAGGCTCAACTCTGGATCTTCTTCTGATGGAGGAAGCGCCGAGAGAGAGATAACCTGTGCTCTAAATGGGGTGTAGAGCATCTTAGGAACATAACCATGCCTCGGCTTCAGGACGACCTTGGAGTCGTTAGGCCCAAACTCGAGGTATGCTCTCTGTCTGAAGATGTTTGTGTTTTATTGTTTTTTGCTATAACAGCGGCTGCTTATGTGGGCGCTTTCAGAACGGGCCCAGTATCCACAACAGCATTTACAAACACATCGCCACCGGCACCCGGAACAGAATGAGGTGCTTGGGGGCATAACAGAGATCGTTTCGGGGGTGGTCCAGCGACAGCGAGACTTTGCCCCTCCTCTTCCTGTCCAGTAAATCAGGACGATGCCCGAGGCGCAGGATCAAGCGTCACCTTGGGCCGGGGTCCTTGGAGTCTCAGAAATGAGTGGAGTCTGGCCGAGCGGGAGCACTGCAGAGGCTCAGGCCGTTGAGTAGGCTGAGCAGGCGCAGATCTAGCCGGCTGCTGCGTTGGGGCGGGTTTAGGGCGATTGGTGGCATTCACAGAGCTTGAACGCTTCAACAAGAAGTGTCGCAGTGCCTGGGACGACTTCTGCGCAGCAGTAAAGTGCTCAGCGAACCCTTCGACGGCAGAATTGACGTCAGGTTTAGCCATAAGTGGTGCTCCAACACCACTAAATTGGCCATTGACCTCCCGATGGCCTGAGCTGTCGCCTTCGTGGCTCGAAGGGCCAGGTCCGTCGCACGACGCAGCTCCTTGAAGGCCGCTCGTCGCTGAAGGAGAATTGATCTGAGATCCTATGGCACAATGCCCGCTTATATAGCCAGATGGCTCCTCCCATTGTGGCAGGCATCCTTGCCATAGGCGCGTGCAGTTACGCTGCCGAGCCATTGGTTCGCTTTATTGCACTGCACGAACCAATGGCCATGCAGTTTCACTGCGTGATTGTAAAGGCTTCAGTCATCGGAGAAAAAGGAGTTTTCCCCATAGCGTCTAGCGACGCAGTACGAGTGTATTATCGAAAGGGAACATAATTTGTTCTAGAAGTTCATATACGTGTTTGTGCCAAGTTGTTGTGAATATTTCATTTCGAGGAGGATGTTCATGGTTTTAGAGCCAGTGTTTTATTTTACTCTTAATATCCAAGGATTTGCAAAATGTGAGAAATATGTGTAAATAACAACAACAAATCCTTCATTCATTCATCTTCAGTAATCTTCATCTTCAGTTCGCTGTGGATGCGAAACCAGTCCACCTGTCTTCATGCACACTCACGCACACACACACACACACACACTCACGCACACACACACACACACACACACTATGAGCAATTTACATGTAAAATTTTAATGACTGTTATAGCAAAGAGGAAAGACTAACAGTGAAAATTCTGTGTGAGTCACAGAATATACAGTTTACTCAGTTTTAGTGAGGTTTTTGCCATATTTTCTTATATTGGTTTATATTTTATATTGCCATATTTTCTTATATTGGTTAATCTTGGTGGACAAAATACCAGTGTTTATTATTAGAACATTGATGCATTAAGGAACTAAGGATTAGGGGTGTAATGCAGTGCGACTGTCTTCATCTGTTTAGTGCTCCAAATATTTCTATCTGTATCCCTATTCAGAAAATGGTCTATACCTGAAATTATAACAGCAAATTGCAATTTGCAGAACATAACTTTATTCAACTCCTAAAAAAGATGCCCTGTGGACCTTTCTGGGAAGCTTTCTATCTAATGTGACTCTCTAATGGGTAAGCAAGCTAACTACGTTTCAAAACAATTATGTCTTTCCAAAAATCAGGCAAACATTCCAGAAAGGTCAGAAAAGTTTGCTGGACAGAATATAATAATCTAATCTGAAGCTGAGATGCACTCTGAGTGAAGCTATGAGTCAGAATGGGGTCCTTGAAGCAGAATATTATTGTAATGCCTGTATGTTTCTCCAGGAATTAATTAAATGATTATTTTTTGGAGACCCCAGCAGAGATATGGAGCAGCTGCTCTATAAATAAATCAGAAATGCGTGCGCACCACTGTTAACTTGATTCCCATGTAAAGACTGTGAAAATGAAGAAAAAAGTGTCTCCCTTGTCCAATGCCCAAACTTTTTGGGCTAGTTTCAAGTCTTTTTATGTGGTTTTTGAGATGTACAGTGAAGGAAAAAATTATTTGATCCCCTGCTGATTTTGTACGATTGCCCACTGACAAAGAAATGATCAGTCTATAATTTTAATGGTAGGTTTATTTTAACAGTGAGAGACAGAATAACAACAAAAAGATCCAGAAAAATGCATTTCAAAATAGTTATAAATTGATTTAATGAGTGAAATAAGTATTTGATCCCCTATCAATCAGCAAGATTTCTGGCTCCCAAGTATCTTTTATACAGGTAACGAGCTGAGATTAGGAGCACTCTCTTAAAGGGAGTGCTCCTAATCTCAGCTTGTTACGTGTATAAAAGACACCTGTCCACAGAAGCAATCAATCAATCAGATTCCGAACTCTCCACCATGGCCAAGACCAAAGAGCTGTCCAAGGATGTTAGGGACAAGATTGTAGACCTACACAAGGCTGGAATGGGCTACAAGACCATCGCCAAGCAGCTTGGTGAGAAGGTGACAACAGTTGGTGCGAATTCGCAAATGGACGAAACACAAAATAACTGTCAATCTCCCTCGATCTGGGGCTCCATGCAAGAACTCACCTCGTGGAATTTCAATGATCATGAGAACGATGAGAAAGCAGCCCAGAACTACACGGGAGGATCTTGTCAATGGTCTCAAGGCAGCTGGGACCATAGTCACCAAGAAAACAATTGGTAACACACTACCACAAAGTCCCCCTGTTCAAGAAAGCACATGTACAGGCCCGTCTGAAGTTTGCCAATGAACATCTGACTGATTCAGAGGAGAACTGAGTGAAAGTGTTGTGGTCTGATGAGACCAAAATCGAGCTCTTTGGCATCAACTCAACTCGCCATGTTTGGAGGAGGAGGAATGCTGCCTATGACCCCAAGAACACCATCCCCACCATCAAACATGTAGGTGGAAACATTATGCTTTGGAGGTGTTTTTCTGCTAAGGGGACAGGACAACTGCACCGCATCAAAGGACGGGGCCATGTACCATCAAATCTTGGGTGAGAACCTCCTTCCCTCAGCCAGGGCATTGAAAATGGGTCGTGGATGGGTATTCCAGCATGACAATGACCCAAAACACACGGCCAAGACAACAAAGGAGTGGCTCAAGAAGAAGCACATTAAGATCCTGGAGTGGCCATAGAAAATCTGTGGAGGGAGCTGAAGGTTCGAGTTGCCAAACATCAGCCTCGAAACCTTAATGACTTGAAGGATCCGCGAAGAGGAGTGGGACAAAATCCCTCCTGAGATGTGTGCAAACCTGGTGGCCAACTACAAGAAACGTCTGACCTCTGTGATTGCCAACAAGAGTTTTGCCACCAAGTACTAAGTCATGTTTTGTGAAGGGGTCAAATACTTATTTCACTCATTAAAATGCAAATCAATTTATAACTTTTTTGAAATGCGTTTTTCTGGATTTTTTTGTTGTTATTCTGTCTCTCACTGTTCAAATAAACCTACCATTAAAATTATAGACTGATCATTTCTTTGTCAGTGGGCAAACGTACAAAATCAGCAGGGGATCAAATAATTTTTTTCCCTCACTGTAGATGGGGTTGGAATTTTGCTGAAACCTGGCAAGCCTACTTGTGCCTTTCAAGTGCTGCATAAAAGTAAAAAAAAGTGCGCTTGAGTGGCTTTTTTGTTTCGTCCTGCAGGATTACTGTCTCAGTGCACACTCCTAGCCTGAATCTGAAGCTTCCTGGCAAATTTTTCCATAACTAACTAACTAATTAACTAGATAAACAAACAAATAAACCAAACAAACAAATAAATAAATAGTGCACCTCTTATTGGTATCTATGTATAAATATCTTTTTTTTGTATTCTTTACAACATTATACATATTAACTTGTTTGTATTCATTCCTTCTAAGGGTAGAATTTTATTGAAATATTTAGATTCACTGAAAGTACAATTTCTGCTGTTCAATGTTGAAGTTGTACTTTCCGGATCATTGCGCTGATTATTATACAGCTCCACATCAGCGTCATGATGGTATTTCAGCCAAATTACAGAATTCTATTGCATGGAACAGTATTCTGTATTAAGACACTGAGTGGAGGAACATAGTTTCAGAAAGTCTTTAAGTTCTCTGCAGAGGAAAAATTAGGTGAGTCCTTCAGTGCTCTGGGTCGCACGGACAATCAACAGCTGTAGCGAGCTCTAGTGTCATCTCATTTCATTACCCGTCGTGTTCTGTTCAGGTGAAATGACCCATTTTTATATACCAAAATAAGCCTTTTTCATTTAATTTTTCCAATGAATGTTCAAAAAATAATTTGAAACTATTTTAAACTATTTATACTGAGAGTATAATTTGAGATTTCAGCCTGAGAGTTATTTAATTGCAAAGTTCAAAATGAAAACCTTTTTTTTTTTTTGATGACTCACATCTTTTATTTGCACTCACACCATACATGCACACAAACAGGTACACACAAACATGTCTATTTCATAAATATTGTCTATAATCCTTATTAAACATTAGTATTTTTGTTGTATACAACTGTTGAATACATACATAAATGCCAGACAGCCATTGCAACTTAGGAAAAAAAAACCCAGCCATTTTAAATCTCTCTCTCTTTTATTACACAAGATAACACATCTCACACACAAACACAACAGTGCGTGAACCACCCACACTGATTTTCCTCCACCTTGCTGGCTTTCTCCCGTCGGGGTTGTCCAGAGGCGACCGCTGAAAGCCTTTCAAGTCGTATCGTTTCAGCCGTGCCAGATGCCTTGATATTTCACAGGTCAGCGCATAGAACAGCACTAGGGCCTTTTAGAGCAGGACTTACCTGATGTCTGTGACCTTTTCGAGGACTTAAAATTCACCTGCAAGCGAGCGTGAGGGAGAAAAAAACCAGTGTGACACTAGATTTCCCCTGAGACGCTTTCATGTTGCGTGTTTGGAATATGACTGTCTTGCCACTTATTGGTGCACAACTCAACTTGCACTTCATGGGCATTTTTTGTTGTTGCTATTATTATTATTATTACATTGCCATTTCATGATGTTTTATACATGTATGACTAAGAAAGAACACCTCAAAGCGTCATAAATATCACAATGACTTGCATTAGAACTGACATCAACGGCCATTGCGCTTTTTCTGTCTTTATACAGTGAAGTGACAGTAACATGCTGTAATCCCATTTGAATTTGTGGGTTAATAACTGCTACATGTCATGTGAAGTGTAGTTCTAATGTGACAGCCATGGCCTAGTAATGACCATGTCAAAATATGGATGCTGTTTACCAGTGGAAAGGAATTACAAACTTAAAAAAAAAAAAAAACAAAACAAACAAACAAAAAAAAAAACCTATGCATAGTTATCAACTTTGGTTTATAAAAGATAGATCTTGATCCTCCCATCCAAATTTTATTCATGAGAATTCTCATAGAATGCTGTATCTGGAGAATTCTCAATCCCTCTTTTAATACCTTTAGGCCACATTTTGCAATTCACCCATTTTGTTATTTAGCCAAGCTCCATTTAACACTTCTCAAATTACTACCTTTTTAATTAAAGTTGTGTGCGGCTTCCCATTGTGTGATGGAGACCTCTAATTTAGCTCCTGTCACAACAGTAAATGGTGAACTTCATCAGATGCTCTATGAGGAAGACAGTATGGAAATTGCGAGACATTTCCAATCCAGAGGCTGTCAAGAGGTACTTGTTTTGTTTTAGCTGCAATCATGATAAAACCTCATCAACCTGCCGGCTGGGGCAGTAATGAAGTAAGGGTTTTCATTTGCAGGGACTAGAGAGTGTTTGTGTTTTGGGTAATAATTCTATTGGGTGTGTGGGATGGAAATCATTGCAAGGATCATTTCAAAATTCTGGGCGCTTTACTTTTAAACATAAACATTTTGCACATATTATGGATACCGACTTACATGAGTTCTAAAGTTACATGAATATTTATGAATGGAGATCTGTATTTATCACATTAATCACTGCAAATTTGGTTTCATTCTACATGATGCCTTCCACCTTAACACAACAGCTTATAAAATAGCACTTGATCCAGCACATCCTATATTTTGGTGACTATCAAGTTCATGCGCAACTGAATGAAGCCAAAAATTGTTGAATTAATTAATAATGCTGATATTTTTTTCATTTAATGCTCTCAAGAAATGATAAGCTGAGTACTCACCCATCTACTCTACTAGTGGTTCACTTTAAGTAAGTGCTCTTCATAACTTTATATAAAATTCGGCCTTCAAGATAAACAATTTCTCTTATTAAGATGCTGTCTCATCTTTTTTGTTAAATTTAAAAGGAAGGTACTATTAATTAATTAAAATTGTCATACTTATGTATTTAATATTGAATTCAAAATGCATTCTCTGGTTTTTTGAATGTATTTACAGCTCAAAATATACATTTCAGCGGTGCTGCTCCTCACTTGAGCTGATATTGGGCATTAAATTGTTCAAGGTTTCAAGAATACCACAACCATGAAACTTTGATCTTGCTGACATGATTTGATACATGATCATATACTCATTTGTTTCCCTTAGACTGTATTAATGCATTTAACTAGCTAACTAGCTAGTTACCACTTTTTAGCCATAACTCTTGATTGGGTAAGCACACTAGAGTTTTTATTTGCCTAGCTAATGAATTTATCATATTGTCCATCCTTGGAAATATTAAAAAAAATGAGTAATAGGTGAAGCTCCTGTCTTCCCTCAGAGCAATACAAAGCTTTCAGCAATTCTGAGCTGTATTCTAGCTTTCAGTTCCTTGCATGTTTTTTCATCTGTTGTTATAGTTCTCCAGTTTTGACTTTTGCCTGTCTCACTGGATTTTGATCATGGATTTGCCCATATCGACTCTGCCAGCTTGTGTTTTGACCACTGTTTGAATATTGACTATGAAGAACCAGTCTTGAGTCTTAACTCAACTGCTTGGCTCTAGGCTTGCATTATTTTCTTTGTAAATTGTAAGCAGTTTTAGATGAAAGTGTCCAAATACCTCTTCACCTGGATACACACTCTTCTCCTTGATCCCTGTAGTACTGCTTTTTAATGGTTATATCATTAGGATGCAAATAAATTAAAGATGGTTGAGTCTCACAGCTGAATTCAAAATATCCATGGAAAACATTTACATGGTTCTTTCTGTGGTGAGAATTTGTGATTTTGAACCTTCCCAGACACTCACAGCTGGGCACGCCAATGAATATTCATTCTAGACACCAAGATATCCATCCACATAGTGTAGCTAGAACTATTAAGAAATAAAATTACAAATAAGTCTAAGAAGATGCACTTGGGTTAATCACAGTGGATACTACTAAGTCCTGTAAAGTAAATGTAAGGAAAGTCACTTCCAAATATTATTCCAAGATCCAAATTATGAATATATGTAGAAGAAAATATTATAAAAAGACAGGAGCATATACTTTAAGCAAATGTTTTGAGTGAAATTAGGTAGTAATTTGTTGTCTGAGATTGGGTGTATAATTGGACGGTGTTCAATAGGGCGCCTACTAAGGGCCCCTAAACGTTCCGATTGTTGGTATGTTGGTATGCCAGTGCACACATTTCCTGTTTCAGATCGCTGTGTTTCACAGCCTGGATCCTAGATCACTTATCTGATTGTGGTATGCGTCTTGAGGAAAGTCTCTTTCTACATTTCAATGAAGAGATAAAGAAGCTTTTTTTCCCCCCCTTTGTGCGCACTCGCTCTCAAAAAAAAAAAAAAATTGAGTGCCACAACAGAGAAAAGAAAACTTCTCAAATCCTTGTCAGAATTTTTCCTCCTCAGTGTGGAAGCCACTCAAGTTAAAAGTTTAGTGAAATGGTTCTGGCAGCCGACTGTTCAGGGAGAAAGCAACAGATAACTGGAAGGGGAAGAGAGAGAGAAAAAAAGGTGGAAGTCAGGTTCTTTCAGAGAAATCTCCTTTGTCACTGTTCTCCTGTCAACATGTGGAAGCAGAGCGGCAACAAAATGTTCAATTCAACTTAAAAGTTGGCATCAATCACGATGTGAGGCTGGCCATTAAATTCATTCCTATTGCTATGGATGTGTATTTGTAGGTGATTTGTAATGGAACACAAAAGAATTTAAAGCAAGACACTGCAAGTGAATAGGGTAATTTTGTTAGAAATATAAATTAAAAAAAAAACATATCAGTCAGTCCTTCCTAGATGATTGCTGATTTTTTTTAAACAATACTTGTTTGTAGACAAGTTTGTTGGAACATTTGTAGGACTTGTTGGAACATGCAAATAAGGCTTTATCTAATTAAATATGTGTAAATTTGCAGATCTAATAAAACCAAAAATCTGGTCTTTGGCTGATGTCAGAATAAACAGTTTGTTTGAATTGTCTTTATTGTTCAACCAAGAAAACACCATGTTGTAATATTTTTTTTTTATACTGAAAAATGATTTTAATTGTGCCAAGTGGGCAGAGCTTATATATATATATATATATATATATATATATATATATATATATATTTTTTTTTTTTTTTTTTCTGTTGAGGTTTTTATTTTATTACTGCACTTTAAGAAAAGACGTTCTCGATACAATTTACAAAAATCTGGAAAATGACCAAAATTGTCATTTCTACCTGTTGGCTTGTTTTATTTCTATATCTTGAGTCTTGTTTTATATTCCAAGTAATTATACTCAGCAAAACAGCCAGTGGGATGAACAGGAGTTGGGTTTAACTGGTGTACAATGGCTTTTTGTGGATAAAAAGCATGTTACAACATAGATGTACATCCATTGTTCAATATATCAAGCAGCATTTTGGAGGCAATGAGTTTACAGTTCATACACTAGTGTGGAAGCAGCTAGATTGGAAGATTGACCATCAGTCAATTAACATTGTAAGCATGATATATTTTATTGTTTCTAGCTCAGCAAGTCACATTATTTGTGGTTTTGAGGTTATTAGCCCACTTTATGTTGTCAGTAAGTCGTCTGGGGAAAGGGGCTAAATTTTGACCTTTAAGTAGGGAAAACCCATTTGACTGACCATCCCCAGTCCCAGTTTCTGTTTCTATTTGTGCATGGTATTCTTTAAGATCACTAAATATAGGAGGATAGTTGGATAATTGGAAGGGTAATTATTTGAACACAGTTTTACCCTCCAATTACCATTTAGGAGGGAAGCAGTATTAAAGGTTCTGAGCCCTTTATATCCACACAGCCAACAAGCACTAGTGTCAGACAGGTAGATATAAGTGTGAGCTTAATATTTGTTAAAATTCCAAGTTGACAGGCAGAATCGTCGTCAAAAACATACAAAGGTCAAGCAATGAAGTAAACAGAGCAATACAGGATCAAAAACATGGAGAAAACAGAAAGGTCAAAACCAGAAAAACAAGCGTAACATACTCAGAGTTGCTACTTGAAAAGATGGCAAAATCTCGCAAACAATAGGAATAGATGGCTTATTTAAATACACAAAGTTGAAAGATAAACAGGAAACAGGTGTGTTAGTGGTCAGGTGAGTGTGAGCGTTGTAACGTCTGGGTCCGGATCGGCTTGAGAAGCAGATGCTCTTGGTTTAGCAGTGGAACTGGATGTGACAGCTAGCTTATGTAAGTGGCCATGTGTTTTTTTTTTCCTTATCAGTTTTCCGCTGATAAGATCCAATTTGCAGACCCTTTGCAGCCTTACCATGAGACGGTCAGCCAGAGAAAGACTGGGCAATGGCTGGGATGTCCTTTTCATGTTGTAGCTGTGTGATATATCAGGCTATGTACATTCAGTTTGGTGAAATCTGTGTTTGAATCCCAGCGATGCCACAGCCATAGGTACTTGGGAGCCAAGGCAGCAAAATGTATGTTGAAGCATGAACTCATGTATGTTGAAGAGGGCAGATTTCCAGTTCCACTTTCCTACAAGTGGGTTACATTGCCCTGTGATGCAGCATGAGCAGCAGTTCAAAAATGTGCATTTGGCTGGTATCATGGGTCTCAGTGGAACCTTCACCTCCCTGGTCGGTACCTGTGGTATGAGCTGGCTGGTTGGTGTGAACTGACAAGTAACCAAATTTGAGAGAACCTACACATTTGCATGCTGTTTTTTTTTCATAAATCATTTAAGTATAATAGTAATAAGGATGTCATAGATATATAGATTAGATGGAAATATATACAGATAGTAGGAGAGGATTGGATTAACCAGACAGGACAGGACATACTGTTCATCAATCTAGTGGATTTAGGACAAAAAATGAATCCTTCATCTTGTATATCCCTCAGATGTCACCTTGTATCTGATGCTCTTCTCCTGAGGGAACAACTCCCGCACAGATGGCCCGGAAGTATGTCTGCAACATGCTGGGACAGCTGTCCGAATCCTCCACCCTCCTTCCCTTTCCCATCTATCTGCCTCTCTCCACATCCCTAAGCTTTCAATAATTCACACACAACCGTTCTGCCCATTCTGTGAGCCTGCATCAGAGCAGAGGACACTTAACCTAAACCATCAGCAGCCCAAAAGGCGCCTAACCTGTCTCAAACCATGTAGCGCTCCATCATGGTCGAGACGACAGCTCATCCTTCCATCCCTCTATCCCATCATCAGCTGCATGAATTTGTCATTCTGAGAGAGACAGGAGAAGGTCCCGAGGTGAACGCAGTGTGAGTCATGATTTCAGGCCACAGTCAACACTAGTCAGCTGGTTTGATAGTGTGTGTTGCCATTGTCTGTCTAGAGAGTGACCTAAAAAACTCCCTGCCCTCATGCAAGAGTAATAGTGCCTTGAAGGGGCCTTAAAGTTTTATACTTTTACTTTTGGTTAAGTATTAATTTCTGGGAGAAATGATTTTCATATGCACCAAGAAAGAATGCAGAAGAGGGCTCAACGTGATATGATCTCAGAAGATGGACCATGTACCTATTGTTAAAGGAGATAGTCCATTTTGTTAAAGTTAGACCATTATGTTTGACTCTTCGAATGAGTTTAAAGATTTTCTTTTCTTTTCAAGTTTATAGACTATCAGGAGGCACATAACTTTGGGCTAAAGATCTCAAAGGAACATAAACTTGTGTGTGTCTTTACTATAAAGATAGAGGACCAGAACAGCTCATAGACATATAGAATTTAAAACATAGACTAGGGATTTTCTCCAAAGTGTCAACCCACTGTGTGCAATTTGTAGGTATTGCTCATCATCTTAAAACAAGAGAACTTTTAACATGTGAAAGCTTTATGTGGAATTAAAGGAAAAATCCATCCTGAATAACTTAGCAATGTGAAGACAGTATGGTACAAAACTGCTATCTTCTCACAGGAAAATATAAATACAACAAACAACAAATTAGCACCAAAATCGTGAATCACATCATGAATCTTTCACTATAAATATATGGATTGTGTGTCAAGGTATAGTTGAGTCTGTATCGCAGGCTACTATAAGCATCATTTACCTCATCTAGGTGACGACAGAGGCGCCTGCAGGATCACATGGATTTTTTTTCTCATAGCAACAGCAATGAGTTAAAATACTCTGCCATACAGAAAAGATAAAGACGTCATTCGAAACTGTAAAGGGTCTACTTTTATGTATGTCCACTCACAATAAAAACAAAATTTTGTGATTTTGTAAAATACAGAAAACAGAATGCACTTTCTGCTGCATCCATCTCTGTGAACTTCTATCTGGAGCGTGTCACAGAAATGAAGCGAAACTCAGCATATAACTGTCGCACTGACATGAGAAATATGTTTATATTTGTAATGTCTACTTTTAAATGAGCTGATTCAAATCTAAAACAAATATTATTTGATTAAGTAATGTGCATGAAACTAACAATAGGTACAGTTTTTCTGTCTCAGCTCATTAGCGCTGATCTAGACACAACCACCCGCAGAACGTGCTATTCATATGGTAATGACCTGCATGAGTCACACAAACCTCGTAAACGCTCCCATTGATGCGATAAACATGGCATCAAGCTTCATCAGATTCATTGACTTTTCATCGCTTTTGGATGATGGCATGAGGAAGCTCTCCAGATGGTCCTGGACAGTGAGGAAGAGTCCGCCTTTTCTTCAGACGAAGAACGCGACTCCAATGATGAACGGTTGCATTTTGATGAGCGACTTGATCCAGCGGAGGATATAATTTCAAAGTCATTTTTTTCGTAATTAATTACAGATGTTTGTTTAATTTTGTTTATGTTCTGTGTGATAATACATAAAGTATATGTGCATGTTTGGCATTACAGAAATCTTTTTTGTTTGTTTTTTTATGAGTAGCGATAATGATTAGCGTTGAAATTAGTGATAATACAGTTTCTTTGACCCCGTTATTTATTTTTATACGTACATTGTTTCCGGTAATGGCACAAAGGTGCGTGACTGTGTGTTCAAAATCTGTGTGCTCAAAAATGTGCTTTTGACCATCATTTTTTATATTGATTATATTGTGCACTATGCTGTAAAAAAACTACAAACAAACAAAAAAACATTCTTTCTGTAAGGCTACGTTTACATGACAACGATGTAGTCAAAAACGGAAAAGTTTTTCTCTTGCGTTTTCAAAAAGTTTCACGTATACACGACAACGTTTTCAAAACGATTTGCGTTTACACATATCTGCGATAACGGCCAAAAACGCTGTATTACGTATGCGCATGCCTTTACAATAGACACGTACTGCGCATGTCTACATTACTAACACGTACTACGCACGCGCATGACGTCACCTTTTTCAAAGATTCTCGTATTGGGTGTTTACATGGAGACGATAACGGCGGCGTTTTCAAAAACTTGCACTTTGAAACCCGTTTTCAAAAATATGCATTTTCAGTCCCCAAAACGCCGTTGTCGTGTAAACGAACAGGCAAAACGCATAAAAAGTTTCCTGCTTTTGGCTGAAAACGTTGTCGTGTAAACGGCCCCTTAGTCTCCTCAAATTCTTTCTTTTAGTTTCCACAGTGGCATTCCACCTTGGTTGACCCATTAAGGGATGGGTCATTATCTCCCCAGGTGTGAAAGACATCAGTATTCATGGCCATTGACACTCCCTTGCATACAGAATTTCTAAAATAAAAAGTGTCACACAAAAGTTAAATCATTGCGTTGTTTTAGGAATCGAACCCGGGCCACAGCAGTGAGAGCACTGTGGCCTAACCACTAGTCCTCCAGGGATGCATTAAGACATATAGTACTTTCTCTAAATTTTCCCACATTGTGCTCCATTTTTCATTTTTCCACTCTTTCCTGTTACTATTTCTATGTTCAGTGTTTGCAGTGCACTGACCTAGTCACTGTATATTGTCCTGAAAGTGCAGTCAGCCTGAACATCTCCCTACTCTCACGTGTACCCTAGCTACTGCTCATGCACTACACATAACCTGCTTTCAGTTGTTTCCTTCTCGAAATGAGTGTTTCATATTTTCTCTCTCAGCACCTGTTTCTCATTTCATGCGGTCATCTCAAGGGTGAGCGGAAAAAAAGACAGCATGTAGGGAACATTGTGTAAATGTGTGAAGAATCAGTGTCTCTCTGTGTTTCTTTCACTCTCTTGCAGTGTCTCTCGCTCAAACACAATCGAGCCTTCTCCTCCTACCGACACCTGCACAATCCCACCTACTATCCTTAATGTGTCAATCCTCCAAAGTCGTTTTCAACTACGCTTCAATGAGCTCGGTTATTAGAGATGATACTGCTTATGAGTGTGTGTCTTGGGCTTTGTTGTGTGTGTATGTGTGTTTGTGGTATCTCTGGCATTGCATTTCAGGTTTGTATGTATTAGGGCTGTAACAGAATACGAGTACATTATTCAGAACAAACAAATAATGTGTTCTAAAAAGATACAAATACAGATATGAATAGGAGGTGACCTTTTTGGCTTGTTTGTATGTTTTCTTGTCAGAAAGGTTCTAGAGTAGTCTATGCAATGAAATGATGGTTTATCTAATTGGGAAGCTTGATCTAGTACTACACCTGGCATGCAGAATATAATGCTAACACTTTCAGACAGGTATACTATAGTTGGCTCATTGTATTTTCTTTGCACCCTGCATTGTGTGTATAATGCATGAGCATGTGTATGTGATGTACTTGTGTTTATCTTTGATTTTTTGGTGTGTATGAGTGTGAAATTACATCAGCTCCTTACTGTATGCATAAGCTCAAAAGCATTCTGTGTAGGTGCTGGGCCTGGACACAGTCGCGATAACAACTGACAGCATGTACAGTGTTTCTGTCCTTGCTGAGATAAGCTAGGCTAGAGGTAGTTATTAAAAGTTATAGTCGCCTGCCTTTACTTTAGACATCATGGTCATAGATGCATCTTCTCCCACTTCCTCTCTCACTATCTGTACCTCTCATCTCCCTCACCTCCAGATGCTTTAGTGGCTTCATCACAGAATAGATTTTTATAGTCCTCATGAAACTTTCAGCCTCATGTCTGTTATCTAAGCACAGACACCTTAGGAAGACAGAAAGATAATGCCATGGTTTTAAGGGGGCTTTATGTAATATAAATGTGACTATATTAATATTTATTTGGATATTAGAATGATATTAGAATAATTTATTTGTGTGATGTCTGTAGTAAGGAATAAAGTCTTTCTATTCTTGTTACTCCATGCTTAACAGTTGGCAAAACGTTCTTTTCTTCTAATGCTCATGCTTTTTTTCCTCCAAATATACCTGATTGCAGCTAAAGAGTTCCATTTTTACTTTATCAGTCTATAGAACTTGTTTCCAAAATGCCTCTGGCTTATCTAGATGTTGTTTTGCATACATGTTCACATTTGTTATAAGGTTGCAGCTAATGATTCCTTCTGATGATTCTGCCATGCAGATCATGATTTTGCAAGCAGCACTGCACAGTAGTACTGTAAAGAACCACTTCTGTGTCAGATAATACTTCATGCAGGTTCTTAGTGTTAAATGGGGATATGATTTGCCTGTCTGACTTGCATATAGATAGTTCTTTTTTTGAAGTTCCACTCCTTAACTGCCAGTTGTTAATGACATTTCAGACTGTGAAAACTGGAAGTGCTTTGATATTTTTTTTAATAGCCTTTTCCTGCTTTTTAGGCAATAATTAGGTTCAGTTTCAGATTTTCAGTAAGCTTCTTAGAGGAGCCCATGGTTGTTAAGAGTTTTCACAAGATTTGAAGAGTGGAATTGTTATACCTAATGACAGTTCTTGACTGGCATAACAAGTCTGTATGAGTCAATTTAGGCATAACAAGGTAATTAAATTCTGAGACTTTACAACAGGAAGGGTGTCCAAACTTTTGTACATGACATAATTACTATATTTTAAAGTCATCAAATATAAAGTAACCGTGTATTATCATGAGCAAAATTTTTAATAATTAAAAAAGGTGTCCTGCAGCGGTTGTATTTAATTCAGAGAATAAATAAGTAGTATATGCACATTTTGATAGACTTTAGATAGAATTGATAGAACTTTCAAATGTGGATTTTTAAAATCTTAAATATGTAAATATTGTATTTTTTTTTTAAAGTATTTTAAAAGGTAAATTATTCTTACAGCCTTCAGCCCTGATTTTTTTTCCTGATTTTTTTCCCTCAGTATTTATCTGACAACTGTGGTGCTTTAAGCAAACAGCAGCTGAATTCTGACCTTTATCCTGCTTAGCTCCTATCAGTACCTTTCGCTCCCTATATTTTTCACCCCATCTTTCCTCTCTTCCTCTCCAAACCCCAGATATTCATCCAGATGAACTTATACCCAGATGTTTAATTTGTGTCAGGGCCGGGAGCTCGGCAGCTGATTAACCTGTGCTGCTCCCTGCAGCTCTAATCAGTGAAATAGGCATCATATATTAGACTGGAAGTTCCACTATTCTGCCCTAGTTGATCTCCTTGACTCTCATCA
>CM041000.1:9069346-9080969 GCA_022985145.1 Pangasius djambal | reverse complement strand
TATATATATATATATATATATATATATATATATATATATATATATATATATATATATATATATATATATATATATATATATATATGCGTACAGGCATCTGAATATTCCTGTATACATGGCTGTTGTGAGTATGCCGATCTACACGAGCTTTTCCTTTCCCACTGTTATTTCCTGGGGGATTTAAGATGCTGCCTTTGATTATAGAGTATGCTCAGTTATTAGTTTTATTTATCACTACTTTTTCACACTAATTTAATCAGGACTCTAACACTTCTCACCATCAAAAATGTCCAACAACACCACCTCGAAATAGAAAGGGTTGGGTAAGCATCTGGTAAGCTAAGCATCTGTTAGCACCCACAATTCCTTGCACACTGAGCATGTGCATATATCTCCTTTCAGGGGATTTTCTGAATAAGGTGTTTATATGCAACAAATGTCCGATTAATACCGGCATATTCCAGGGGTGGGAATCAGAATTTTGGGAATCCGAATATTGTCTTAATCTGAATCAGATTGTGGCGATTACATGACTCAGTACTAATTAGCATATTGCCAAATTCTAATTACTATCGGAATATTGACATGCATGTAAATGTAGTCAGTGTGTGTATGTGTGTAGATCACAGAGTATTCTCATACGCACCGTGTTCTGATTGTAAGGATACTTTTGTGCCCCGCTGTTGTTGAAACAAGTCAAGCATAGTCTACTTTTGTAGACTATTGTGTATTATACTAGTCTGGGTTGAACAAAAATCACAGCAGTGAGGATTTTTTAAAGACTCTGAACTTCTTAAAATAGTTTTGCTATTTGTGTAGATTGCCTATGCAAGATCTGGATCTCTTGTGTGCAAGGTGAGATAACAAAATACAGGTTTCCAAATGTGTAGGAGGGAGAAAGAGCTAGCTGAGTGTTTTCATGTTTTGTGGCTCTCCATGGTGTCCTTTCTGTTAAATCTGCCATCTGGTTTCTTCACAAAAACTGTCTTAAATGGGATTTCTGTATTTCGCACCAATACCTTTTTCCATCAATATCTCTCTCCACCTCAATCTCTGTCCCTTTTGGTTCCACCCTGTGTTTTTCGAGTGCCAGCATCTATAGTTTGCTACACCTGAACAGTAAAACTATGCTTTTCTGCTTTTTCTAGCTAAAGGAGCGGTCAGACCAAACACAAATAAAATTCACTAAAGGGGAAAGGGCACAAAAAAACCCCACACATTTGCTCCTATTAGCAGTTACGTTCACTTTTTGTGAAACTTTGACCTGTGAATTTGCAAACCTCAGTTTTGTGAAGTACAGTACAATCAAGAGGCTTGGGATATGGTCTCTTGTCAGTGACTTGTACTGTTTATCATTTCTTCTGTTAGCATGGAGCTGTCCTGTCCACTGACATGGCAATAAAATAATGATTGTTTTTTTTTTCTCTCTCTCTTCCTGTTTGGATTCTCTTGTTAACAAAGTTAGCACTATTGTACACAAGTTTCTGACAGGAAGACAAACTTGTGAACACTCTGAGCTTTTCAGAGTTACTGGATTTAAAAAAGTTCATGGCAGAACATCTTGAAAAAAGTTATTCTAGAGTATTGTTTGAAGCAGCTGGTGGCAAGTAAATTAGATATCGCAGCAATAGATAGAAGTCTAGCATGCGAGACTTGTCAGGCGGCTGAACCACACAGTTACACACATTTATCATTGTAATTACAATATATAGTGTTCATAAATTTGTCTCCAGCTTTTCTCTTTATCTCAAAAAATTACAATGAGTGCTTTTGACATAATACATCCATAATGGGGTGCTTTCAGTTTCTGTAATACAGCTTTGAAATCGGCATGAACACCAGACATTGATATCACCAGTGCTATTCCTCATTCAACAAGTTACCAAGCTAAAATGTCAAAAGTTAGTAAAAAGATAAAACACACACCTTGTTTTTGACTTTCCACTCTTGACATGATGAAGGTATAATATTGCAGCCATGACCCTATATTCATGCATGAGTGTTAAAACATGTTACCGTACAGTAAAGCTGGGCAATATGGCCAAAAATATTATCACAATATTATTTTCAGGTTTCTAGGTTATAAGTTGTCGCCTTTAATGTGGAAAAATAAGGGACAAACCCAGCCCCCAATTAAAAAAAAATAAATAAATTGCTTCTTTTAAACCATTTTTCTGCTTCTATGGATAATTGAATTATATCAACAACATCTAGAACCACAGAAGAAACTATAAATTTACATATTTAAAGAATGTACACTATAATATTTATGAATTATATAAAAAAAAAAAAACTATATCAATAATAATAACCTTTAGTCTAAAATCTTTGAGAATGGATGGAATATTATCAGCATGTTTATGCTAATTAGTACTGGACAGTTTAAGGCCTAGTTATACAGCCTAATATAATAGTTAGGCTGATGTTAGCAAACTTGGTTACTAGTACACACAATATAATATTTAGCCATACATTAGCTAGCTT
Organism: Pangasius djambal; assembly: GCA_022985145.1. Classification (NCBI taxonomy): domain Eukaryota; kingdom Metazoa; phylum Chordata; class Actinopteri; order Siluriformes; family Pangasiidae; genus Pangasius; species Pangasius djambal. The sequence continues at coordinate 9,078,485 of CM041000.1, read as the reverse complement.
AGTGTCCTTGTTAGCCCAATTACCCTAAGAGCCTAATTATGTTATTGCTATTGTACCTACTTTGACAGCCTGTTGTGTTTCACGGATGAACTTCAGCATGAAGACCATTCTTTACAGAAACATATGACTGAGTCTCTGTAACCAGGGCAACGACGATGATGTTGAGGTACAGTCTCACACAGTGGCTATTTTGGGAAGTTAGATGGAAAAATAGAAATGACATTTTATCGAATTTGAATACTCTCAGCTTATCATTTACTAGGAAAAATTTTAAATAAAAAAATTGAGATTGTTTTATTACCAAGCACTACACTATGGTCACTTAATCGCTAAACTGAAGTGACTTAGCAAGCTGTCAGTCAGCTGTGAGCTAGATTTATCAGCAATTTAATAGGCATAATGTTTTATCAAAAGAACTTGTTGAATTAAAACTATTATGAAGAAGATGATACATCAAAAATATATTAATAAAAGAGAAACCCACACTCATGAACAACAGTCCTTAGGGATTTTTTTTTTTTCATATTTAACATAAAGAAAGAACGACAAACAAGGCAAGCTCACAAACCTAGTGGCTATGGCATAAACTTTTATGAGCTTTTTACTAAAATATGTAGAATAAAGTTTCAAACTATGTGTGTAGGATGTGTAGTATATATTATTTTGTTGTATTTGTCCGTTTGTTTTTTATAGAAAGGCGATAGTCTTATAGAAGGTGATAGCCATGGTCTTGTCCTGTCTAGTGTGTGTGGGAGCCTAAATACCTAAAGATGTTTTATTGTACTTTCATACCTAAGCGCTTGGGAAGGTTTACAGTCAAAATGATTAAATTTGAAGTTGTAAAAGTAAAATCATGCAGTTGGTCCATTGCGGTCAATAAGCACTTCTGCGGTTACCTGAACCTTGAGCATGGCTGAAATGCCTGAAATGTACTACATAAGGCATATTCAGAGTTGACAAATTAAGTCGGTGGCTTAAGTGTAAAAGTTTCGTCAATATTTACGCTGGGAGATTTGTCGTATTCAGAGTTCGGTTATGCAGCTACACAAGTCAATTTTCTGGGCTCTTCATTCAAAATGTGCAAATTACTTGTGTGGAGTTCATGCCTCTGATGTTGCCAGGTTTTTCTTCAAGTTCAAGTTCAAGTGGCTTTATTGTCATATCAACTATATACAGCTGGTACAGTACACAGTGAAACGAAACAACATTCCTCCAGGACCATGGTGCTGCATAAAACAACACAGAGGAGCATGAGCCTACACAGAACGAAATAATACTACAAAGACATACACAGGACTTCATAAAGTGCACGTGTGCAAACTTGGATAGTACAACAATTACTAAACAGGACAATAGGCACAGTAAAGGACAGTGCAGCCCCGACCAGTACATGGTTTTTGTGTGGAATAAGGTGCAAAGATATATTACAATATACAGTAATAATAAATTCTGTAAATGTAAACATAACATACTAATTAGCAGCAAAATGCACTTGAATAGAAGCATCACAGACAGAGTTTTTCAATACCGTCTAAATTACACAAGTACCGTTCTTTCAAAGAAGGAGATAGCTTTTTTTCTTTTTGTTGTCAAATGTAATACGATATCAAAGAAAGAGGCAATTAAAAAAAATGAGATACACAAAAGAGGACTAATATGATGATATATGAATGAGAAAATGGCATATATTAAAATAAACATTTGAATGTCTAGGAGTCCAATACTGTATATTGGCAATATATTGCTGCATTAATAGTCTGAGTTGTAATTATCACATTAATCACTGCAAATTTGATTTCATTTAACAATATGGTTACCACCATGATTGTTCAGAAGCCTGTAAGATGGAACGTAAAGAAGCCATAAGATGAAATCTTAATGTATGCTTGGGATGTAATTTGTTTTATTAAGCTTTTCATTTTAATAAGCATTAAAATAGTGACTTTTTTTATTTTTTATTTAGTGCACTCTTCTGTAAAGGAAATGTGCTCATGGCCCGAAAGATAAGCTGACCGAGCTCTCATCTGCCATGCATACAGTTCAGTTTAAGTGTTGTTCATAAATGTCTTTATTCAAAGATATTTATGTATTTGTATTTAATATGGTAACAATTACAAGTAAGAATTTTTTTTCCTTCATTTACATCACAAGATTTACAGAATTACTTAGTCTTCTTCAGTCCTGCTTTTAAGGCTAAGAAAATAAACTAGGCAGGAGAACATGGACACTGCATTAGATATTGGATATTTGTTGGAATTTCAAATCTCTGAACAATAGGCATTTCCCCTTTCATTCATCTGTGTTCCCCAAACACATTTCTCCCAATCTCATCAGAACACAGTAGCAGGTGAAATTAAGACAATGGCATTCAGATCCCCATAGACCATTCCAACCAGACTGAAACTGAATGGCTGGAGAAGCCTGAATGGGAAGAGGGACACATTGTAGGAGACTGATAAAGTGTAGCATTGGCGGGGATGTAGGCAGGTTGGCATGTTTTGCGCTTCCCATTGTCATTAGCCTCTAAGTCTAGCTGGAATATTGTCAGATTTTTCAGGTTTTACTTCTGGGTCAAAACCTGGCCCATAGTGAAGTTTGGCTGATGGACATGGAGACACATGTTAAAACATGTTAAGTGGCATGAACAATTGGTTTATATTTTCAACTGTCTAAATTGTACAGATATGTTTCATTTTACTTTCTCAGAAGACCTAGGCTGCAATAGTTCCAAAAACTACTATGCACAAAATGTGATAAACAAATATTAACAAGAACATAGAAGACTAGAACATCACAGGTTTATTTTTCAAAGCTGTCCTTGAGGCATTGCAGCCCATATACATTATTTGTTAAGATCAAAGACATGTGACAAGTGTACAAAGACATATCTGATACAAATTTGACAGACATGTAATTTTAGCTTGGTCTGTACAAGGATTATGTGAAGATATGATGTTAAACTGTCTAAACTAAACAAATTTGAGAGTAGGAAAATGCAGTGGAAGACACAAACAAGCCTCTACATCATAAAGATCATTTGCTTAAAGGAGAGAAATAAAATCTAGTCTAATCCTTTCCCAACATCTAGTTGCCAAGTTAACGCTTCAGTGAGAAGAAGTTTTATAAGAAATGATTTTTCAGATAAGAAACTAGTATATCAAAAGCAAAGAAGAAGAGACCATGAAGCATAGTGCAACAATTATAGCAAAAGTGTCTTAAACTTTTTTCCTTTTGGGTAAAAAAAAAAAAAAAAACCTTAATGAGATGCATATACATTCATGTCTGCAGATTTCTGAGACTCAGTTTCATCATTTCAGCTAGTGATGATGGAGATCTGGACAAAAACAATGGAATATGCCCCGATTTTTATTCATCATGCTGTATCTTGGGAAGACGACTGAATCAGCATCAAAACATACACAATTAAGACCTCATTCGAGTTGAAGTAAGACGGGGATCTATTAAATTGTCTGCCCTTGGGAAAAGCAGTGAAGATGTTCATAAAGCTTGCAACTTCACTCTAGCACTGCATCAGTTGGGCTTTTTAGTGGAAGCTATATACAGTAAATGCTGAAAGATTATTTTATTAACATTTCTCTAGTTATTCTAATGATATATGGTGTTTTTCAAGCAATTAAAAAAAAGTTACTATTGTAATAAAGGGCTTTGAGCAGGTAGAATTGCTTTTTTCATCAGGTAGTCTACAATTTTTATAGCATCCCAATAGCACATTAATGAGTTTTGTTTTCAGTCACAACTAGTTTACACTGCTGTCCTGTTACCAAATTCAGTCATTTGACAAGAAACAACTGAGCAACAGCCAATAAAACAGAGTAATGAAATAACAAAATAGGTATGGAAATGGATAATAAAACATAATGAACTTCTGAATCTTTCAGGCAACTGGCAGGGCATCAGAGCTCTGAGTATTACGTGAAAAACGCTAGTGAAATTCTGAGCATTATCACTAAGCTGTCAAGAGCCTACTCCTCAGACAAGACATGAAAGCAGATTTGATTGCGTCCACAGTGCACTCTGAATGCCCGCGTATCCTCATTGGATCGGATCGGACCTTTTTTTTCGATTCACTCAGATATTCAGAGGAAGTAACTTTCCCCGCTTCTGATGGTGCTCTGTGATCATTGCGGGCCATCTCAGCGGCTCTCGAGAATGAAAAAGATCATACTGTAATTTTGTTGGAATGGCATGATGGCCATGGCTCGTGTGAAGAAAAAAAAAAAGATAGGAAGAAAAAGTTGAAGAATAAAAAAGAAAGTAAAGTTATAATGTAAAGTGCCTCATTTTGGATTGCTTCCTTTATGGGTAAATGTAAGGGTCATATGACAGTACAGGAAGTACAATAGTACAGGATGTACAAGAGTGAACAGTGAACAAGCATGTAGATATACAGTGGGATTAAAGATTGCACAGATAATTTTATTTCAGCTATGTTTGTCAAGTTGCATTTTGCAAAATTAGGCCTATGAGTGGTGCAGCTGTCTAGAGTTCTGTTCTATCATTTTGGAGATTACAAGCTTGTATCCTGATGATGCTGTAGCTCTCACTGATTAGGAGTCCAATTGGCCCTGATCTCTAGATGGAAAAGGTGGCCCTATTTCCTTTCCCATCTGTTATTTAGCTATGCTAGTGAATCACAGAACTTTGGCTAATAGGGTAGTTAGGGCTCTCCTTCAAGCACATTCAGTCAACTTATGATATCGCGAGTGCAGGAGTGATTTCACAAGCCTTAGAGGAAGTTATCTTTCACTATCCATGGATAGGGAGATCTATATAATGGGGTAGGAAGAAACTGGTAGTGACTAAAAACCAACAGTTTATTTCTTTCCCAAAAATGTGAGCTACCTTAGGACCGCTAAGTATTTATTCTATTTTAGTGACAGCCAGTCGTGATGTTAGTTGGATGGCTGAAATCTAATCTCTCACTAGATCAACAGTGAAACTATTAGAGTTGAGCAATTCATTACATTACAATATCTTATTGATGGCATTTAATGTGGGGAAAACTATTACACATACACACTGTCTTTTTGTGTAATTTGTACTTTGATTGGACTATATGTGCTTAACCTAGTTACTTTTAGTTTCTCCTCCAAACACATGGAAAAAAAAGAATCCATCTTATTCGCATTCATTAAACCCATGACTGTATTCTGCATGCGCCTATTCAATCATGTTGCTACAGATATCTCAGCGTAGCAGGCTGAAAAATATTAGCCTAAATGATGATCAAATCTAGTGTTTTGATCTGTGTAACCCCCAGGCATGACTGTCACTGATGAATCTACAGTCTGGGCTAGACAAAAATCAGCCCCAAACTTGTGCCTTCATACCATTCTGGTGGTGCTGTTGTGCTTGTTTCCACAAGTCCAAAATAATACTCCTTAAGATATTTGTTGACAGCAAATAATATGTTGATGCCAAAAAAGAAAGACAGGGTGGGGTTTATCCTTGCTAATCTATTTTTACCAGCAGTCCATGCACTATTTATTAACTACGCCTATCTATTATCTTTCCTCATTTTTTGCAGTTACACATATCATATAGGTGTAACAACTCTAAATTGCCTGTAGGAGTGCACAAGTGTGTGAATGTGTGTGTGCACAGTGCAATGGACTGGTGTCCCATCCAGGGTATATTCCCAAAGCAGTGCCCAGTGTTCCTGGGATAGGCTCCAGATTCACTTTGACCCTGGCCAGGATAAGTAGTTACTGAAGATGAATGAATGTTAACTGAAGGTAGCAGCAACAACAGTATACTGTATTAAATGAGCAATTATCAGGTTAAATAATGATATTATACAGTAACAATTTAATATAATGAAGCAAAGGGCATATATAAAAGCAATATCCCATAGGTGGATTACTCAAGCAGCAAAAATGGAATTCATAGTAATAAATATTAATGTTCTACCAGCTCTTGAGAATAGTCTGAGATCTTTGGACCCTCCTGTATCTGTTTCAGAGCTGCCTATATCCACTACATCTTATTTAATAGCAACTGACAGATAAATATAAATAAATTGTGGATTCCTGGTTGGATCATATTGTTTAATAGTTGCTTTCAACTCGTACATTATTCATGATCCCAGTGCTCTTCACATGTTTTTTGTATTACCTATTACCTTAGTTTTAACTTGGTCAAAGGGAAGACATGAATTATTAATATATTGTAAGTGTGCAGATAAACTGGACTCATTCAGTTATGTGTGAGGCCCCCTGTATAAAATTTAATCTTTCTCACTTGAGAAGTCATAAACTCATAACGTGGGAAGCATTTTATACTCAATGGAGCAGAGGTCATTTACATGCTCAGTATTTATATTTAAAGAGAACACAGTGGAAATCTTTAAAGGTGAAACAAAATGGTCAGACATTTTGTTATGACGTAGTCTAGAACGTAGTAAATCAGACCGTAATTCAGAAATTAATTTTGAATTACTAGCTTGAATATCTATTTCCATAGCCATTTAATTATTACATTATTCAGTTTTATTTGCTGTTACACAGTTGTTTTCAGCTCCGAAGACCGGCCCTCAGTGTAAATTGGGTGTGACAGAAAAAAGTCACACCCAATTTACACACAGTGTGCAGCTAATTTTAGTAATTTACTTGCGCTTGTGTGTATGTTTATGATTCCTAGAACAAAAAAAAAAATAAATGGCTGCACTGTTGGATTCTCTAGGCTCACATCAACATGATTTTTTTGACTAGAACTGTGGAATTATACACTAAAAACCAGTTAACAAACACTATTTTTAACTAAGCAATATGACACATAATTGCCAGAGCTGCAGCCTGTTTAAAGCTGCAGTATGTAAGTTTTGCCTCAAATTGAGCCCAGATTTTCAGAACAGGTTGTCTGATTAGTTCTCAGCAGCATTAAGGAAACTAAATGGGAGAAACTGAGAACAAAAATAAGCTGTGGGACAGAATATGAGGCGAAATATGAGTGTGAGCATAGTCAAGGTGATGCAACATGCAAGCATATGTCCTGATTCTAGCATGAGGGGGCCAGAGAGAAGTATGTGAGAGATAAATGTAAAAAGTAAAGAGAAAGGCTGAAAAAAAAAAAAAAAAAACATTAGCACAGGGTATAGGTTGACACTAAAATGCTAAAACATTTAAAAAACAAATATAAAGAACAGAATTCTAATAGATAAACAAAGAACAAGATAAAGTTTCTTAGTAAAGTGTCAACCTTGAACTTCCAGAACAGCTTCAGTCCAACTTGGCATATACAAATCTCTGGAACTGTACTGGAGAATGAACACCATTCTTTCAGAAAGATATTCCTTCAATTAGTGTTTTGATGATGGTGATGGAGAGAGCTGTCTAACACTTTGCTCTGACATCTCCCATAGGTGTTCGTTTACTTTCTGGTGAATTTCATAATAATCATGCCGTGTGGCTGGGTGCAGAGTCATCCGGGAAGAGAATTATGTATATGTATATTGTTCATACACAGGTGATGGGTGACAAATGGAAGGACAAAATGGTAGCTCCAGTCCAATAGGCACTGTATATATAGTGAGAAGCGACATTTTGTCTCTTTACGAAACAGCCATGCTTCCACATTACCAGAGTGTAAATATCATTAGTCATTAAAAAAACATCAAAACACAATTTTGGGAAAGACTACTGCTTCTACTAGGCCAGAGGATGATAAATGCTGCTTTTCTGTCCCTCAGATCGACAGATTATGGCACCACCTATGAGAGACTGAACGACAAAGTGGGAGCGAAGACAGTCCTGAGTTACCTGTACGTCTGTCCCACCAACCAAAGGAAGGTGAGTGGGTCTTTTTCTGTTCCTAAAACAATGTATGTACTCTTTCACTTTCATGTGGACTTAAGCAGATTGTGAGTCATAATTCCTATATCTGCAATGTAGCTGGAAATGTGAAAAGCTCTGACAAAATATTTCAAATCCCTCCCCAACATTATTGATTCCTAAGCCAAAAACAAACAAACAAAAAAGTACTAGCTTTGTTAGTTCTTAACTTGATTACATTAGACACCCAATGCCCAGCTTTTCCTCTCGTCAAATGAAAGGCCAGATTGATTTGGAAGGTTAAAGGGTGGGCTAATCACCAGCAGCGGGTTTGATGGACTGGCGAAGCTCCCTTCGAATAACATTTAAACCTGTCTGCAAACCGTAATGAGCTCAAAGGTTAATGATTTGTTTCTCAAACAGAGATGGCTCATGATGGCATGCTGCCCAGAGTGATAATATGATACCTCAGATTTCACAGTGACCATTCTGTTAGCAGGCAATAACACTGTAAAAATGCAAGAGAATGGCTAGACTGGTTTGAGTTGTTAGAAAATCAGGAACTCAAATAACCTCTCTTTACAACCACGGTGAGCAGAAAATCATTTCAGAATGGACAACATGTCGAACCTTGAGGCAGATGGGCTACAACTGCAGATGACCACATCACGTTTCACTACTGTTAGCCAAGACCAGGAATTAGAGACTACAGTGGGCACAGGCTCACCAAAACGGAGCAGTTGAAAATTTGATAATGTTATTATTATTATTATTTTTTAAAATCTTCAGCTATCCAGTTCTGGTCAACCTGTGCCCACTGTAGCCTCGAATTCAAATCTGAATCTCTCTCAGGGCAAAATAATAATAATAATAATAATAATAATAATAATAATAATATCTTCCATAAAAGAAATGTAGGTTTTAACTAAACTAGAATTTTACTCAATTATGGAAAAATTCAATTTCTTTGTTTAGGCACTTATAATTTTTAAAGTTCTTTCAATAAAATGAAATTACATAGATGAATAGGTTGAGTTGGTGGCTGGCATTAAGAGTTGGTGGGATGCCTACTGAAAACACACACACACACACACACACACACACACACACACACACACACACAGGGTCAGCCAGCCACCCAGACAAAGATCCACCTACAGTGGGGAAAACAAGTATTTGATCCCTTGCTGATTTTGTTGGTTTGGCCACTAATAAAGACTCGATCAGTCTGTAATATTAATGGTAGGTGTAGTCTAACATGCTGAGACAGAATATCACAAAGAAAATCAAGAAATCGACTTTAAAGAATTTGTATTAATTTATTTGCATTTTATTGAGGAAAATAAGTA
>CM041000.1:9049380-9068599 GCA_022985145.1 Pangasius djambal | reverse complement strand
AATACTTCTTTTTCTCAATAAAATATAAATAAATTAATATAGATATTTAAAAGTTATTTTCTGGATTTTCTTTTTGATATTCTGTCTCCACATGTTAGAATACACCTACCATTAAAATTACAGACTGATCAAGTCTTTCTTAGTGGGTAAACCAACAAAATCAGCAAGGGATCAAATACTTGTTTTCCCCACTGTACCTAGCCACTAACCAATTCGGAGAGTGGGAAGAAGAAACTGGATTACCCACAGGAAAGCCACACAGAGACAGGAAGACCATGCAAAACTCTGCATGGACATATACCAGAGCTCAGCATTAAACCCTGGACCCTGGAGTTATTACATTGCTGCCACTGCAATAAAGCAGCTTCCACATAATTTTTGGAAAATTCCCAGCTTTCATACACATTATAAACTTTTCATGAGCATTATCTGGCCTCCTTGTCAGTCAAGCACAAGGCAGGGACGTCGATGCGCATATAAAACCTTACTAAGAGGAAAAACATGCATGACACAATCACACAGATTAAAATGCTAATCTGTAAAACTATGTTTTGACTCTTGATTTGAAAACCACAATAGACATTCTTTAAAAGGGAATTGGTTTGACACAGGAAGGGCAGCAAGTTAAGACACCAATCAAGTGTACTATTGTCAAATCCTGAATAAAATCTTATTTGCAGAACTTTTTTTTGTTGAATTTATGGCCTGGAACTGGATAATTCAAAAACTCAGTAATCTCTACTTCTCACCTCATTACTCGAGTCTGCCACACTTTACCAAAGCTTGGAACTGGCCTCCAATTTCTTGCTCTGGTTTTCTCTCCGTCTCTCTCTCTTTTCATCACAGAGACAGCAGGAGATGTGTGACGAGAGGTCTGGCAGCCCAATAAGAGAACTAAGGCTTCAGCAGGAGCGTGCGTAGCGTCTAATAACATGGCCTCCATCCCGCGATCTCAGATGAGCCTGTAAGCCTCTCCCTGAGGGCTAGTGTAGACTCAGCTCTCTAAGACAGCAATTAAATGAGAAAAGACTAACAAGAGCTGTGAAAAGCATTTGATTTACGAAGTATACTCTTGACTTTGAGGCCAGGTTGGGACAGAATCATGGGAGCAGTTCTGCAGAAATATGAGCTAAGTCTTCTTAAGATTCCTGTGCCTGAGAACAAAATGGCCATTGGCTCCAGATCAGATTCTTTTCACTTTAGATGAACTTATTTAGGATTACGTTAAAAACATTCATGCAAATGAATGGATCCTTTATGTCATTTTGCTCCAGTTGGTGTAATTAATGCTCTCCACATAATGCATCAACCAAAACTAGTAGATATGAGAGGTCCTAAGAATTCACCATTTTAAAGATGGAATACGTGAACAGAGACTCAAGGTTTTCGTTTCTTATACTCTAAGAACACAAGTTAAAAAGGGCATCGCTACCAGGCATTATTCTGATTCCACTTGACTGTTCGTCTTTTCCAAACAAAGGCAATTGATCATTTCTAACATGATTAATTCCACACTGAGTTTTTCTTTGTTTTTTTTTTTCCTCCAGGCAGGTAGAACTAGTATTTACCATTCTGCCCCTTGGACCAGTATTTAGAGGATATAGATTAAGCTGTTGCACTTTACTGCTGAGAGCTTCTGCTAATAACATTCAGTGTTTATCCCTCACACCTAATCAATCCTTTTGGTCCCGAAAAGACACTTTTCTCCATGACTATCATGTGCAGGTAACTTAAAAAATAAAAGTCATCAACATATGGGTCTTCTCTCTGTGATTTGTGGTCTGGTCTCCAGGTCAAATCCTGATTTTTTGGATCAATTTTAGGTATGGAACACATATGTTTAATGGAATGAGTATTTCAGAAACTGCTGATCTCCTGGGATGTTAATGGAAAACAATCTCTAGAGGTTACACAGAGTTGTGGAAAAATAGAAAAAGCATCAGTTTTAATCGTTTGGAGAGAGGTCAGAAGAGAATGGCCAGACTGGTTTGAGCTGACAGGAAGGTGTCAGTATCACAAATAACCACTCTTTACAACTGTGGTGAGCAGAAGAGAAACTCAGAATGCACAACCTGCCGAGCCTTGAGGTAAATGGGCTACAACAGCCTATCAAAGACCACATTGGGTTCCACTCCTGTCAGCCTAGAACAGGAATCTGAGGCTACAGTGGGCACAGGCTCAAGGAAAGGTTTGGAAATGTTACAAAAAAAGTCCGACCTAAGAGCAAAACTACAATACCCACTGTAAAATTTGAAGGTGGATCATTGATGGCTTTGGAGCTTTTTTCTTTTTGCTTTTGTGGCTGGTGGTTCAGGTGTTCTTTGAAGCATCATGAATTCTGCTAATTTCCAGGATATTTAAGCCCAAAACCTGGTTGCCTCTGCCAGGAGGTTCAAACTTGTGCATGGAGTTTTCAGTAAGAGGAGAAGCCAAACATATTTACAAATCAGCATTGAAATAGAAGTCCACATGCACAAACCCAAGAATATAAAGGAGTTTAACTTGTGGAACCAAGATCCCACCATTGTGATAACGGTGCTCAACAGTACAGGAAGAGACTCAGTGCTGTTATTCTCGCCTGAGCAGACACTGCAAAAATGTTTTAAATTATTTTGAAACCAGTGACAAATGCACAACTTGTAGTAATTGCATTACGTTTTATGCTCTTTTTTACAGACCTACATAGAGCTCTGGGTCAAGTACTGAGACTTCAGTATGTATTACCAAGTGCAAAATTGTCTCCTTGTAGCAAGACAAACTTCTGTGAAGGACTCCTCGTTCTTGGGCTCACTTAAGTAAAGCTCCACTAGCATCCTCAAGAATCCAAGGTCAAAAGTAATTTTCCTTCCATAATAAATGCTTTTGCTTAAAACAATGTTATAGAAAAAGATTAGCCCCTTAAACCTGGCAAATTGCATCTGACAAGCTACGGAGATAGTGGAAACCGGGAGGGGGTCTGTGCCATCTCCTCGAGCCCGTAATGAATGGTAAAATTGGAAGGGCCTCAGCATGCACAAATCCTGGCTGCGATTTGCCTGGCTGTTTATTGGCACTTAATGAAAAACAATTTATCTAAATCACCGCCTGGAGAGATTCATAGTTAAAGCTTGGGGAAAGAGGGGTGGGATGTTTGTCAGTGACAAATGCACCCCGTTTTTTCTCCAATTCAAATCTGGTTGAGTGGGGAAAGCTTGAATAGGCAGTGAGAAATACAGTCTGGCTGACAGTCTGGCTTCTATACTTTAATTATAATTAAAGCTAGGTATCTACGTACCTTCACCCGTTACATTAGGCAGTTAAGTCATATTTTTTCAGCTTGGTCCTCATTAGCCTGAGATATGTTTATTATTCTGGCAAGAGAGTCACTAATGATACATATATCCTAAAGCAAACCCAAGCAGCTCTACTGTGCAAGTAATGATCCATAATGTAACTGTCGACTTCATAACTTCTCCTTCCTCCTTTTCTCCCTGTCTCCCTTCACCATATTATATGATTCTAAGCCGATATTACCTGCTTGAGAAGATGTAAGTGGCATTCTCAGTTTGCCTTCATCAAGCTTAGTGTGTGCTTATCAATTTTGCACATCCAACCCAGACAGCACAATTCATTAAAACCTTCATTCTCGCTGTTAGAATAAGCTGAGTGACTCTGTCAGAACAACAAGGTTGGCTGCACTAGATCGAATCAATTCCCCATGAAATAACCTATAGGAGCCATCATGGTGGTGTATGCATGCTTAAACTTTAAATATCAGGGACAACTAAATTCAAATCATACTGATGGAAAAGACCAACAGTGAATCAGAAGCAACCTGTCAACTCACAAGGGTTCAATGTTTCCTTCTGATCTTCAGTGCAAGTTTTTAAGTTTGACAATGGACACTTATCCCAAATCACTGTCACTCAAACTCCACTTGGATTGCTTAATGTGACCCTATGAAAAGGGTTAGACTCTGGGGACGAGAGGAGGAGCTTTGCAGGCCTACTAAGAATAATTAAGTGGAAGAAGGTGCAAGGAGCCGAAGTAAAGGGAGTGGGTTCATTAAGGAGCAAAACAAGTCAACCCATGGAAATGAAACAATTCACATAATTATGTTTATTTAGAGTGAGCTAGCAGGCAGAAAACTCCAGACATGAAATGTTCACAAATTAGTGTGCGGCCAAACATTATTTTCTGCTCTCCTACCTGTGATCTTCCTTTATTTTTCTCTTTAGTTTTTCCATTCTTGTGAGCTTACTAAGTATTACAACGTTCTATCTAGGTGAAGAACAAGGTTGAGATTTGGGGTATCAGATCTGATATTCCAGCTAGCAAAGGCCTAATGTACTGAAATTTAAATTTACAGCCCATGATGACTCAAATTTATAGTTTGAGACAATTAGAAAATAAAAGTTTGAACCACATCCAAACATGTTATTATTCTGTAAACTTAAATACTCTTTGTTTTTTTTTATAAAGTTCTGGCTGAGTGATTAAGCAATCTCTTACTCTCATTAACTAACTAATAAATTGTATAATCCCAGCAGAGCAAGCCATTAATATCTAATAAATGGTATAATCCCAGCAGAGCAAGCCATTAATATCTAATAAATGGTATAATCCCGGCAGGGGAAGGCAATTTAACAATTTAAGCCCGTGAAGACCACATAATGATCATGCTTGTCAGATTTTTTTTTTCTTTTTTCCCCCAGAGTATGGTCTCTAAAATCTAAAATGCAAACTTAACTTTCTAAATCTAAATTATTTCTAAACAAGATATTTTCATGGGCCAATATTTATTAATATACTAATTTTAAAACACATTAGAACATACAGTGCATGATTCTGTACAGTGACACACACACACACACTCAGTTTCACTGGAAGGTTCAGTTTATTAAGCGCATTGCATGCAGCTATAACGCTGATAATATTTAATGCTATTATCATCTGACATCAGCTAATATTAGCTAAAAATAATGTAGAGGTCTTTGCCTGTGATGTGCCAGAATGTGTGCAGACTGTAATATCAGCAAATACCAAATCCATGTTTATGCGCACTTACTTTTTAATAAATAATAAATCTAGTCATGACCACCTATATTTCATATTCATCCTGGATATTGATTGGCTGGCAGATAGAACCTGATAAAACCAGGTTTATTAGTGAGTTTGCAATTTTTTCCCCATTTTCCCCCACAAATTGGTCAAAATGCTTCCTTGTCTCAGTGACATGGATGGCTGTGGCATTGTCGAGATTCAAACTCACGATCTCCCAACAATATGGCAAAGAATATTACAGCAAAAACTTAAAAACAGGAAAAATAAATAAACACCAAAGGAGAATAAAGTATCCCATAAAACGTATGTACTTGAACCAAACTGCTAGGTAGAACCCCATGAATACCCTTCACAATCATTTTTTAAAAATATTTTTTCCCCTTTTTTCTGTGATAGGTAATGGTGTTGACAGACCCGGAGTTCGAAAGCAGTGTCCTCATCAGTTCTGACGAGGGTGCAAGCTACCAGAAATACCGCCTCAGTTTCTTCGTCTTGAGTCTGCTTTTTCACCCTTCACAAGAGGACTGGGCTCTGGCCTACAGCCACGACCAGAAGGTGAACTTCTTTTTTTTTTTTTTTTTTTTTGTAGACATCAACTATGCATCAAGTTAAGAAATATGTCACACCTAAAATGCTGTTGTTGCTAACAATGTATTAAGACTGGTAAGAAATGTACACGTTTCATGCTTCCCCATTAGTGCCCATTCCTAGCTAGCTGCATTAGCATTTTTGGATTTTGGATCAAGGTGTGTTGTAAAAGGTGATGTGTTGCTCCATAAAAAATGTGTGCCTATAGTATAACCATCTGTATAATATACATCTCAGATGCTGAGCTACGATGCTGGAGAAATGGACAGATTGCGTGTACCATATGCGCGTTCCATGCTTACATGTGCCAGAGATCTTGTTTTAGCATTAAATAATCTCAATTTGCTCTTGGAGTGACTCTAAAGGTCTTTCTTTACATATGCATAACCAAGTCTGAGCATATCTTTAGTAATGTCACTACATCCCAGATGCTACATATCTACATTTTACTTGAGCATTGACTGACCTTGCAGGAATGCCACTTTACCAAAGGCTTGTGTGTGTGTGTGTGTGTGTGTCTGAAAGATAGAAATACAGCTTCTCTGTCTGGACATGTAAAAGGCAGCAGTTAAAACTGCTCAGGTGCTGTCTGATCCTTCCATCATTCATCTTCTTCAGCTGTACACTGTAGTGCAATTATCTCACTACAGAGTGCTACCCAGAAGAGGATCGGTTCTCCTTCTCAAGATTTCTTCCTCATGTCATCTCAGGGAGATTTTCTTCGCCATTGTCACCTCTGGCGTGCTCATTAGGGATCTAAAGCTAAATCCAGGTTTCAGCGTAGCTACTTTGTGACAATGGCTGCCGTTAAAAGTGCTATACATATAACATAGAATTGATTTCAAATTCATTGCAAATACAGTATATACCCAAGACATCACTCTGGTTTTTTTTTTAGCTTTGGCACATTTCTACCTACACATACTTGTGTGTTATACTCAAATTTCATTGGCTAGACTACTGAGCAAGTCAAAGCTCCAACGTTCTGCCCAGTCGCATGTTCTAGTTGCACAGAAACCTAATGAAAAAGTGACAGATAATATAATTTAACCCCAATTAAAGTATGATAAGCTATTTAGCTTAGAAAACAAATTAGTATTGGAATTCTCAAAGCAATGACTAGCATATTGGGCTGTCAAGTCTGTTGCCTGCAAGTCTTTTGCCAACATTTTGGACTACAAACTTTTTTTCTCTATTCAGATCGCACATAGAAGATAGAAAGAGTTTTTTTTTTTTTTTGGTTTTGTTTTGCTTTAGTTGATAAATACATGTTATTTAACTGTGAGGTGTCTGTATGTGTACTAGAAGTAGACTTCTATAATCTTGTGTGCAGCATATTACTGTATTTTGCTTAGTTTTGTCAGGGTATCTACCTTTTTATGTGTTTATTATTCTGAAAAGAATCTGTCATGTTATGTCTGTTCATCTGTCATGTTATCTGTGCAAGTTTATTAACTTTAGAACAGCTTCAAGGTGCATCAAGCCACCAAGAAATGTATGCACCGACTAGAGTGTTAAAATATACGTATCAGTTCAAAAGGAAGCAGAGTTTCCTTTATTTTTTTTATGTTGTGTCTTCAGTATCTACTTATCTTTTGAGCTGTTTAAAAAAATTTAATGCGAGTATGGAATGCCCAGGCAATTGATTTGTTCACCCCAGAGACAATAGGTGGACTGGCTGCCCCTAGGTGTGAATGAGTGTGTTCATGGTCCCATCCAGTGTTCCCAGGATAGGTTCCAGATCCACCACAATCCTGAGCAGGATAACGTGGTTACTGAAAATGACTGACTGTGACAAGCTGCTGTAAAAGGACTTGGTTCTAGATGGTCAAGTCATGAGTCTGCACATCTAGTATATGCAAATATATTTTTGCCCATTTAGCTTGTAACATCAGTCCACTGAGGCGAGCGTAGTGAAGAACCCAAGTGCAGCTTTTATTAACAAAGTGAAAACCAACAATTCCAATAAAGACTTACCTTGACGTGAACAGACTTGAGCTGACTTGACTTGAACTGACAGCAGGTTACAAAATCAATACCAACACCAAACAATCAAGGTAACATGACACAATCCAAACAGTGAGGAACAAGACACATGACTAAACCAACCAATCAGAACAAGACACATGAAACCAAGGAACCAATCAGAACATGACACAAAGACAAGGGTAACACATGACAAGAGAGGAACCATGACTAAACTCCAAAATAAAAGACATGAGAACAATGAACAAGAAACAAACAAAACCCAAACCCCACGTTACATATCTGAATTATAATCTGGTTCTCTTAATCTTAATCTCTTTATCAATTCAATTGATCAAATCCATGGTGGATTCATGTTTGGAAATTTAGCAAAAAAATAAATAAATAAAAATCTAATTACCAAACTAATACTATTAGTTTTAGCTCACAATGAACTGACCAGAGGGAGACTAGACTGACTTGTCTAAAAACAAAGTAGTAATATTAGTTTCTGTCTTTTGTAAAAGTAATCTTGGCTTTAACAAACCTTCCTGAAGTACACAAAGTCTGTGAGCAGTCCATTAGTTGGTGAAAAGAATTGGCCACTGTGTCCAGGTAAAAAAAAAAAAAAAAAAAAACGCAGTGCAACTTCAGCCTTCTGAAGATCAGCAGAAAAAGGTCAACATGAGTTCGGTGTATTATTTGTTTTGTTTCTATTTTTCTTTTATGTTTTAGCCTGCCAGTGCAAGTGAAGGGCCGCTTGGCAATAGTTTGCAGTAATGGCTATGGCAGCTCCATTGAGCCACTGGTAGATAATGGTGAAAAATAACAGAATAGAAAACCCCGCCTTAAATACTTTTGGCTCTCTAGGTTTTTTCTGCCTTCTAATTACCTGAGCTAACCGAAAGTCCTGGACAAAAACTCACCAGCATTAGAGCCTTGTTATGTGAAATGCCATGTCAGTTATTCACAAACTGACAAATGACTAAGAAAGGCCTCTTGTACTTTGAACCAGCTGAGGGATGGGATTTTTTTTTTTTTTGATAGTCAAAAGGTACTGCATAACAGGAGTAAATACATGGAGCATAAGAAGAGAAACAACAGGAAAGCTTCAGACTAAGGCCTCCTGAGTTGCATTCGAATATTTACCTGAGAGTCCTCCACTCAGCTTGGAGCAAATTAGCATATTTCCTAGCAGTACCTCTCGGTGAACCTCAAAGAAAGGGCCTGGCCTTCATACCGGATATGTTAATTTACAGTTTTATGCACATCAAGGTCTTTTTATTGTACATGCACTAGTGGGGAGGTGCAGGAGGCAAGATTTGCATATTTAGTATTGCTTTGGATTTTGGTGCTATTAGGCTTTTCTAGGAAGAAAAAACATTTCTTGCCCATTAGGTGTGTGTCAGAAGGAAGATTGGAACCATCTCAGAAATAAAGAAGACCAATTTTCATGTATCAGTTGCAACCTGCAGAAGATATTTGGTGTTACCAAAGAATTTACCTAAATGAAGTGATTACGATAGTATAAAAAGAAGTATGATTTTAACTTTTTAAGAGACCTTCTCTATCAAGATTATGATTTTTATTAATTCAACATAACAGGACATACTTCTGGGACTCACTAAGGGTTGTACAGGTGAGTTGATTAGCCTCCTAATACATTCACTAGTTGCCAAATTAATTCACATTGTGTAAGACTATGCTGGGAAAAGTCATTTTTAAATTTCCTTTTGCTTTAATGTTTTCACTTTCATATCAATTTTTGCACGGTTTCAGAGGAATTCCTCTAGCAGTTATATTTGTTGTTCCATTGTGACCAGTGCTATGTGAGACCGTGCTTTCAGAGCCGCGGGATGCCCATCACTATCCAGTTACACTCGGCTAGTTTAGAGTACGGCATGCAAGCTGATAGAGGCGCTACTGAGGCTGGAGTTGAACACTGTGGTTCAACTCATGGATCCTGAGTAATTATCAGCCTGGAAAAACCAGTTTCAGAATCAATAAGTCTCCAAGTTGTCTACACAAGTGTGTTTTAAGAATTGGTACATTGTTAAATATATATACTAATTTATTTTTAGTTAACAGTGTCGTCTAAAACGAACCTAAGATGGAAATGTCATTTGTATTGAGTGTATGGTTGGTGTTGAATTGAAGTGCAGATGGACACATGCTTTGCTATTGTTTGTCATAATTTAAATCAATGATTCAATATCCTGGATCAGTTTTTACTTTAATTGTTTGAATTACTGGTCGACTAGTAAAAATGTACCCCTTGCACTCGGGATGAACTCCCGTCATGCTATGTGCTTATCCAAGCAGCATCTTATCAGGTTCTTCTGAATCCTATAATCAGACTTGCTAAAGTGTGTATTAATAGTAGTAAATAATCATGTCTAGCAAGGTGCAAAGACCCAAACAGATCCTGAATATAATATGAAGATCCCATGTAATCAGCACAGCATTGCAATTATTACATCCCCTATTGTCTTGTCACCATCTATGACAATGACTTCAGTTTCTAACACTTAGGATGTCAGCACTATCCAAGTCCCCTCCATGATAAATATCTTCTCAGATCACTGGGTTTCATGAGTAAATACCAAATTTGCTTGTTAATGGTGTTAATGACCATGTTAATGGTGTTTTTATTAGCTAGTTCATGAACCTAGCCTTTGCATGGGCGGTTAGTTTGAAATATTTGCCAATAAATGATAACTGTGTTGTTTACTAGGAAAAAGTAACACTAATGACATATTTCATGTTTCTGAAAGGATGTACAGGAAATGTAGTCAGTATTATGAATTCTATTAGAATTCTATTGTGATTTCAATCATTGGTTGATTGTTCAGCATTGTTTTCATAAACATCTATTATGGCTTTTGAACTAAGGGATTCAAATATAGTTTCTGAGAGTGGCCTATGTCAAAACATAGTTTCAAGTAAAGTGGCCTATGTCAAAATCATCTAGCTGTAAGTGGAACAAAAGGGCCTAGTAAATTAGCTGAAGAAACCAGAGCTTATTTCCAATGGTTTTCTCAAGTGCCTGTGGAGGGGACAGATAAAAAAGCACTTAACAGGTGGAAGGGAACATGAAAAGCATCGCTGATCTGCAGGAGGTCTCAGATCACCCAGTCTCCAAAAAAACTGTGAAATACCACTTGTGATCAAAGTAAAATTAAGGTTCCCATGAAACCCCTTAGGTTATTTTTTAGAGGATTTTATTTTCCCATTTTTTATTTTTTTGAAAACAGATGGACAGTCTCTTGCATTAGAAACTCATGCTCGGCATTCATATTCATATTGTGAAGTTTAACAGATGGTGCATGGCGGGTAAGGAGGGTGAAAACGAAAGACTTTAAAACAAACTTAAAAAAAGCCGTGATGCTATAAAATATAGCCTGTGGCTTATTTATTTTGTCTCAGTATCCCTCAGTATTGCATTTAACTTTGGTTCATAGCCAAGCGTAATAAAAAAAGCTGTACTGTGGCTAGTGCAATACAGTATTATGTTAATACAAGAGGTTTTTATTATTATTATTATTATTATTATTATTATTAATTAAGTACATACCCAGGATTTAATAGTGTGGTATGCTTCAAATGCATCAAATGATCTACCTGAAGGAAGTGCTGGTGGGAGATGCCTTCTGATTCATTCTTGGACCGATTCTTGTGCTCAGAATTCAGATATTTCATTTCTCTTACTTTTTTTTTTATTATCACTTTACCAATTGGTGGGAAATGTCACTTTACCTTTGCCCTCTTGGACAATAGCAGTCAGCACTGTGTGTACGTGTAGAGAGAGAGAGAGAAATGTGCAGATAGATACAGAGGCGGAGAGGACAAAGCTGAAATCAACAAGTCTTTTTTTAAAGATTATTTTTAGCACTAATACTTGGCAATCTCTGGAGCTCGGAAATAGAGAGATATTCCAAACGAAAATCTGTTTTAGAGATTTTTACTGTCCTGGTAACTTTTTTTGTGTGTGAAAATGATCAAAGCCCAGTAGCAAATGATTAATTGTTAATAAAATAGTATGAATGTGTAACCGATTGGCTTTTGAATGCTCTCAAATACAGGCAAGACTCGATGATGAAAGAAACAGCACTCATCTCAAGAGATCCAATAAAGAGACAATCTAGTGTATTGCCTTTAGATTTAAGTGTCCAAATCAATGACTAGCAGAATGCAGAAAAAACAAAATGAAATAAAAATCTGGTTAGCCATCTGGTTAGCTGGTTAGCACAATGAACAATAGATTATTGGAATTAATACTGTTACTTCATGTAATAGCAGAACACATGAAAGCTTTTCTCAGATTGCTGCCCATTCCTGTGAATCAAAAAGTAAACTTCCTGTACAGTGGCTTGTGCTGTTGTGCTGTCGTTTTTTTAACAACCAAACAGGCTTTGAAAAAAGAGAGACTGGTTGTTGTGTTGTGCAACTTTAACAGATCATTCAAGTTGGGTAAAAAAGAGTGGAAATGAAGGTTCCATGAAATAAATATAAAATTAGAAATAAAAAGTGTTTCTTTTGTAGCTTACACACTCAGAAATTTAGACAAACTGTACTTTCCCTTGTTGCTGAAGGGGTACTCTCAAGGATACATCCTTTCTGTATTTAGTGTGCATCTTTTACTTGGGAAGGCGCACATAGTGTAAATCAGTGGTCCTTAAGGTTCATTTATGTATTTTAAAGTGAAAGATACATACTAATACATAGGATGTTATTACTCCAGTGACAAAATGAAATGTACAGTTTGATACCTTTATTTTTGAGAGTATAGATAAATGTGACTATTTATTAAAGTGTGTATTCATTTCAATTTAAATATTCTCTTTTGAGCCACCTTAAATTTGAGGACAATGCAAAAGACTCTTGGGAATTCTAACCAGCTTTATCAATTTAGATGTAAATAAAGAAATAAAAAGATTTAATACTGTCAGTATACAGCCAGCTTTCTGTAGAAGCTTATGGTCACAATGGATAGTCCAATGACAAGGAAACCTGAAGGTTATCTGGGGTTCTGTTTCACCATTCCGGTGCAGGCTGCTCAGAGATGACCATCACACTCACATAGCATGGGGCGGTAAAAATTGCAGAATCTGCATATTGAGATACCTTAAATTTATGGACAGTGAAAACTAGACCCTCTGTCTGGCCAAGTCTGGAGCGGCCCATGTTGAAGAAGAGTTGCATGGCACAGTAGGAGCTGAGTGTTATCCAAAGTGAAGACCATGACTACCCAAAGGGCTAGCCTCTGATTAGACAAAGGCATCCCCCATGTTATTCCTCCATAGCAAATGAATAGTAGGTGTGAGTATCAGATGATGTCTTCTGGTCTAAATAACACCACGGGTGCTAGAGTGTTTTGATAACTAGTGAAAGCTGCAGTAGGTACCAGGATCTTGTCAGCCATCTTGGAACCGCAAGCAGGATTTTGTGGCCTAGGTGCTGAATCCTGTACAGCATGGGAAGTATGAGTGGTAGAGAAGGAAAGGTGTGAAGGTCTTAGGAGGTATCCAGGTGTTTCACACCATCCTTGGTGGTTAGAAAGGGTAAATTTAATTTATTTTTGTTGTAAGCTGTATTCAGAGTTGATGACTTGAGTCCACGAATTACGTAAATATTTAGGTGGTTAAATTTGTGCATATTCTGGGCTGTAGAATCATCTTGATAGTTTCCCAGGTGCTGCACTGTGTTACTGTTCTATGCCAACAAAATTCTGACACTATAAAAGAGGCCCTGTTTGGTTTTACATAGACAGACTGCCTCTGTAAACAGACTAGCTAGCCATTGAGTGTGTACATAATATAATATGAAATTGACAACGTTGAATCACTACTCATGGTGATTTCAAAAGAAGACATTACTATTATCCTTTTTTAATATTAAAGACATTTGAAACAAAGGTTAAACATGGAAACACTTGCTAAAAATTAAAAATTTACCAGAAGTCCTTACATGTCTTACATCACCCTCATGTTATACTTATCTGATTTGTTCCATGATTTGACTACAGCCAGTTTTGGGTTCATAATAATCTGTCAGAGGAAAGAAGATTATAATGTGGATTCTTTGCCTAAGGAAAATGTCAGTGAGGTTCCTGGATGAACTGCATGGTGTTATACCAAGCTTGATGTGAGTTTTGCCTCACACTCTCACCGACGTCAAATCCAATCACTCAAAAGTCATAAAATATAAAACTCCATGTGCCATTGCACAGTTTTATATATACCAAAGTTCCAGAAAAGAATATTACCAAATTATGCAATAATGTAATGAACTGTAACTTCTTTGATGTCTTCTCATATTGTGGACCACTGCAGCAGTAAGAGATATAGAACTATAAATTTCTAGTATATAGTCTGTTTATAATATCTAACTGTGTAGTTTGTATATTAAAAACAGGTCTTTCCAATTAATTACACATAATTATTACTAGTTGGACTGTTCAAGTGGAAGATCCCGTAACGTGCCCAGTCCAGACAGCAAACCAACCTCTTCATTGTGAACCCAGTGCCACACCTTGCCAAAATACTAACACCTGAACATCGTTTACTGCCATCACCAGTTCCATATAAGACTCACCACTTGGTTTCCTGTGCAGCAATGCACGTCCCTGTGTGCTCTCACACCACCATGTTTTTCCATGAATGCTCTTGCCAGTATCACTTGTTGTTTTTGATTGTATTCCTAGTAATCTGTTGCTCAGCTAAGCACTTTTTATGTCAGCATGTCCTGTTCTTTTGTAGTTTCTTCTGGTAGCTTCCTTTCAGGTTTGCTGTGTCTAGTTTACTTCCTGGTTCTGTTTCATAGTGGTTTAAGTGCCTGTCTTGGTTTAGTTATCGTGTTTCCCTTTCTGCTGTTTATCAGAGTGTATGTTTATCTAATAAAACTGCTAAAACAATCTTTCTGTCAGTCTGTGCCTTTTGTTACAGAATGCTGCGCCAAACCACAATGGATGCTGCAGGAAACGAGTCCGGTTTGCAGATGGAGTTGACCAGCTTGGAGTCGATATTTCAAGCTCAACAGCAACAAATCAGTTAGTTACAACATCAGCTCGCCCAACAAGCACCACAAACTATCCAACTCACTCAACTGGTACAACCTCTCAACCAACGACTGTTGGTGAATGAATTGACTCTGTTTAATCGAACCCTGGTCCTTCCCACGATTTGAAAATCTCCAAACCCAATAAGTATGATGGCAAAACCAGTGAATGTCACAGATTTTTGCTATTCACCGTTTATCACTCGCTTCCAAGTTTCTCAAGATTGACTCTTCCAAGATTGCATTTATCATCTTACTACTCATCAGGAGAGCAAGAGACTGGGCCACAGCCATTTGAGAAGGACAGGAAGAGGAGACACAGTTGTATGAACAATTCACTACTATGTTCAAAACTGTGTTTGATCACCACTCAAATTTCAAATTATGATAGGGAAACCAGTCAGCAGCAGATTATTCACTGACATTTCATACTCTGGCAGCTCAATCTGGCTAGAATGACAAGACTCTCATCCCAGCCTATCACAGTGGCCTCAGACCAGAACTACAGAGGGAGATAGCAAGTCATGATGATGGCCTGTCCCTGGACCAGCTGATTGCCCTCTAGAGCCAGCTCGACCAACTGTTACTGGAATGCACCCCAAGCACTTTTATGCCTCCCAGACCCAAGGTAAAGTTATGTCATGCAGAACCCATGAAGGTTGATCAGTCACACCTCTTCAAGGAGGAAAGTAACAGATGCATGCAGAATGGGTTATGTCTCTACTGCAGTGCAGCAGGCCATCTGCTAGCTACCTGCCCTGTGAAACCTGCCCTGCCCTGTGAAACCTCAGTGCCAGAGTCCCTCAGTGCGTTCTGGAATTACCACACCTCTTTCTAATTCCTTGATTGTGGATCAAGTTTAAACTGGAAAAATCGCTCTGTAAATGTTTAAGGATTGATTTATTCTGGTGCAGCAGGAAACATCATAGCTGAACATCTGGTATGGGCATACAGCATTCCTGTCCCTACCCCCTCATTTCAAGTAAAGGCATTAGATGGTCAACATTTGGTTCTCGGAGGGTGTCAGGAAAAAAAAACAATACCACTGTCACTACAAATTGGAAGAATATCTCCTTGTATGTGTTTGACTTCCCTGGGCATTCTGTGCTGGTCCCCCAAATGTGCACATCATTGTCTCCAACTCCAGTGTGGCTCTACATCCATAGAAAGGCCGGCAGTCCAGGGGATGGGGTGTGTGCCCAAAGAGTACAAATATCTGGCAGAAATTTTCAGCAAGCAGGGTGCCAACAAACTCCCACTCATTGATCATGGGACTGTGCCACTGACCTGTTGCCTGGGGCCACCCTTCCGGGGTCTAGAATCTATCCTCTGTCCATCAAGGAGACTGCCGCTATGGATGAGTACATCCAGGAGGCCCTTATGCAGGGGTTCATCAGCTATTCTACATCACCAGCCTCCGCAGGTTTCTTCTTTGTTGCCAAGAAGGATGGAGGGTTAAGGCCATGCATTGACTACAGAGGACTGAATCAAGTCACCAATAAAATTCACTATCCCCTACCTTTAGTGCCAGCCGCACTCTAGCCTGGAGCACATATTTTTATGAAGCTGGACCTGAGGAGCATGTAAAACTTCATCCATATCTGGGAGGTGGACGAATGGAATACTGCTTTCTCCACGACCACTGGGATCTACAAATACCTGGTCATGCCATAAGGGCTAGCCAAAGCCGCAGCAGTGTTTCAGTCATTCATCAGTGAGGTACTCCCTTACATGCTTCACAGGTATAGACTACATTGATGATATCGTGGTGCATTTGGAGGAGCATGTGTACCACATGGGTTCTGTGTTGGCAAGACTTCAGGAACACAGTTTATATAACAAGGCAACAAGTGCCAGTTCTTCTGTCTCACCCCACACGGATGCTCCACATCGACTCAACTGGTCATTTACTGCTGAACAGGTTTTGCCTCCTTCAAACTCAGATTTACTACAGCACACATCCTCCACCAGCCAGATCTTTCCTTGCCATTCATTTCTGAGGTGGATGCCTCAGAGGTTGGAGTTGGAGTCGTGCTGCAAAGAGCTCCCCCCAAGCTGTTCCTAGTTCCTTTCTACTCCAAGAAACTATCACCCTTGATGTGAGGAACTAGGAGCTCCTTGCTATCAAATTGGCTCTCGAGGAATGGCAGCATTGGCTAGAGAGGGCCCTCTATCCATTTGATGTCTGTACGGACCATCGCAACTTGGAATAGGAGGGCCTGTCTCTTCACCAAGCCAGGTGGGCTCTTTTCTTCACACAATTCCATTTCACCATTTCTTACAGACTGGGATCCAAGAATGGGAAAGCAGACATCCTGTCCAGAATACATGATCCAGAAGCCTCTACAACCAAAGAACTACCCATCGTTGAGCCCACATGCTTGGTAGTTCAAATTCTCTGGGAGATTGACTAGGAAATCTCTAGGGCAGCAGCAGTTGACTCTGGACCTTGTGACAAGCCACCAGGTAAGGTATATGTTCTAGTGGTCAATCAAAGTAAGCTTATTACTTGGGCATATGTATCCATTGCCATGGGCCATCCTGGGGTAACAAGGACAGCTCTGATCACTACGGGTGGCCTAGCCTTCATGCTGATGTTCAAAGGTTTGTTAAGTCATGTTCAGTCTGTGCCCAATCCAAAATGATTGCTGCCAGCAGGTAAACTCCAGCCATTACCAGTACCTCAGTGACCCTGGGCACATCTATCGGTGGACTTTTCACAGACCTCCCAGAATCAGAAGTTAATAAAACCATACTGGTGGTGGTGGTAGATCTTTTTTTTAAATGATGTTGTCTGATCCCTCTCCTAGGACTCCCAAAAGCGAACCTAACTGCCAAAGCCCTCTTCCATCATGTGTTCCATCACTTTGGCCTACCTGAAGACACTATGACCAACCGGGGCCCAGAATTCATGTCTCAGGTGTGGGAGGCACTCATTGAAGCATTGGGGGTCAATGTGAGTCTAACACCAGGGCACCATCCTGAATCCAATGGCCAGGTGGAGAGACTTAACCATAAGCCTGGGTGGTATCTGTGCAGTTACTGTGTGGACTGCCAGAACAACTGGTGTAGGTACCTCCCCTGGGCCTAATATGCTCAGAACTCTCTGGTCCACTCATCATCCGGACTCACTCCCTTCCAATGTGAATATTACCAAATAATGCAGTAACGTAGTGAAATGTAACTTCTTTGATGGTTCATATTGTGGACCATTGCAGTAATAAGAGAAATATAAATATCTACTGGACAAACCCAGTGCCTTGCCTCACCAGAATACTAACACCTGAATATCGTTTTCCACTCATCACCAGTTCCATGTAAGACTCATCACTGCACTTCCCTGTGTGTTTTCACTCAGCCACGTTTTTCCTTATATGTTGTTGCCTGTATCAGTTGTTGTTTTTGATTGTATTCCTAGTCATCTGTTGTTCAGCTAAGCTCTTTTTTTGGACATTGTTTCCTGTTCTCTTGTAGTTTCTGTTGGTAGCTCCCTTTTGGATTTGCTGTGTTTAGTTTAGTTCCTGCTTCTATTTCATAATGACTTAAGTTCCAGCCTTGGTTTAGTTATTGTGTTTCCCTTTCTGCTGTTGTTTAGAGCGTATGTTTATCTAATAAAACTGCTAAAGCATCCTTTCTGTCAGTCTGTGCCTTTTGTTACAGATCCGCTGCAATGCTGTTTGTTGAAGTGTACTAGGGCAGTTGATGAGATACAGACGCAACATGAAATGCATGGATTAAATTATGCTAAAGGCTGTTGAAAGTTCTAAAGTGATTTTGTGACACTTTCTGCAGTAAGGGTCAGTAACCCTTATATAAACATTTATGAGAAATATTGAAAATGCCAGTTTCTCCTGTTCATCTGATAAGGCACAGTTACTTGAGAGGATATTACATAAGATGTAGGAAAACATTCTGTCCATGTCCCTTAATTAGCTAGATTCTAACAAACATTTTACATATGTCATCTCTAGAAGCATCGTTAGCATATATTATCCTGGCAACCAGTGCTGATGAGCCTAATGTACATAATTACATATAATTTGATCATCAGTATGAAGTAAAAACACATAGCTATGTGAACTGAATGCCTATTTTAGAAATGCGGAGGTTAGAGAGTCTCTCCATGAGAAGATTTTATAACATTTCAAAGATGTTATGTGACTCAGCCATGTTTCCTATAGAAATAGGAACAGTGATAACTCAGTGGTTAGGATGTTGGGCTACTGATCGGAAGGTCATGAGTTCAATCCCCAGCACTGCCAAGCTGCCACTGCTGGGCCCTTGAGCAAGGCCCTTAACCTTCAACTGCTCAGTTGTGTAAATAAGATAAATGTACGCCACTCTGGATAAGGGTGTCTGCCAAATGCTATAAATGTACACTGCCCTCCAAAAGTTTGGAAACGCCTGAACAAAATAGGGTTTTTGGGCAATATCAGCATAAATCCTCTTTAGTTAGTGACCATTTTGCATTGATAATAAGGGACAACACAAACTATGAAAACATATTTTATTAAATAAAAAGTTTATGAACATAAACATGAACATAACATAGAAAAATACTCAAATT
>CM041000.1:9017972-9047570 GCA_022985145.1 Pangasius djambal | reverse complement strand
TCTTTGGGCAATCCTCCAGGAGGCTTGGAGTAATATATCAAGTCAATGTTTGAATAAACTGACTGCTCGGATGCCTAGTGTTGTCCCTTATTATCAATGCAAAATGGTCACTAACTAAAGAGGATTTATGCTGATATTGCCCAAAAACCCTATTTTGTTCAGGCGTTTCCAAACTTTTGGAGGGCAGTGTAAATGTAAAATAGAAAAGCTGAGTGAATTTCTGTGGTGAATTATTCACATTTACAGAGATTTGCCAAACACAATATGATTTTCACCTATAGCTGAACTGCTTGAAGGCATTGAATGCCTGGAGGATACATTAGCTGCTGGAGGCTTGCTGGTATTGCGCTTTTCTGAGATTGCAACTTTCATGTTAGCTAAAATGTCCCAAAACAACATTTGGGCTTTTACTGGAGGGTAAAACTGATGATAGTTTTGCCTCAGCCCCTTAGATATCAATTACATATCATCATGTATCAGATTCAGCACAAGCCTCTCCTCAGTTAGAAACTGGTTTGTTCACAATCAGGGAAAGAAAAAAAAAGTTATGAATGGATCATAAGGAGCTAGCTCACTAGCTGACCTGAAAAAAGTTCATTTCTATTTTATGCTTTGTCTTTGACTTATCAAACAGGTTACAAGGAAACGTTTCTCCTGCATTCCCTCACTAAAAGACATTAAGCCTAGCATAATGTCTAGCCATTAGCATTTTGACTATGGACCTTTTTAGCTGGCTAGCTGTCACATTAGTGTAGGGAAATTAGCTATTTAGGTTAAGCTGATGTATTCTCCACCAATATGTAAGGAAATTAGCTGTTTAGCTCAGAAGGGGAGTAGCGATAAGTTGAAATGAGTGTATTTATCAATTGTGTATAGGATATTACCTCTGTGGCCACCGGCAATAATATCCTAAATATAGTGAAACACTATATTAAGAGCACAGTAACAAGATCGGCAGTTTAAGGCAATAAATTTGAAGCACAGAGACACAAGACACTGGCCTTTAAAAATCAGACGAGACTTTATTACTATTCTAAAACACAGAAACTAATCTAAGACAAACACACGCACACATGCACTAACACGCACACACACGTAAACAGGGGTGAAAATGGCTTTGAAAAGAGAGTGAATGAGATTCCAAGTTTCTAGCAGTTTCTCAGACCATGACCTGAACGAACCATCAACTTATCAGTTTAATTTACCATTCGCTTCGTTTAGAAGGGCTTTAAACTTGCATTAAATGCACCAGTTCAGCGAGAATCTGGAGGTACTATACTTGCTTTTGTGTTGCCGGGGATTCCCTCGTTGCATTGTTGTTTGGAAGGAGTTTCCGGCGATGTTGATTGGTCGGCGGTCTGGTTGGCCTTATGTAGCGTCTCAAAAGACCAATGGGGCTGATAAACAGAGTGAGGCACGAACCCGGCGGAGTCTCGTAGACGGGTTGCAAAAGTTTGATGAGTGGTTCACAGCGGTGTGAAGGCGAGAGTTGGAGGATTTGCAAGAATCAGTCTGGATGCGGAGTCTCGGAGCAAGCGTGATCTCCTCGTGATGAACTTCTAAAGCTCTTGGTTGATGAGACTTCTTTCAGATGTGGATGGAGACTCTCTTGAGCTGTTAGTTGAAGAGAACTCCTTGATGCTGATGGACTCTTGCAAAGATGTCTTGGATGAGACTCAGAGTTTCCTTTGTGTCAGGGGGTTTTAACCCTTTCCAGTTGGGCTGACCCCAAAGTGCTTGCTCCAATCAGCAGGATCTTGGGGCAGGGTGCAAACTGTATTCTGGTCTGTGAGTTATGTGCTTTGCAAAATTTGCACAAGGTTAAGTTAGAACTTTGTAAGGAATTTGGTAACATGCATGTAATACATTGTACTCAACTTAACGTTATACCAACCCTTAGGAAATTCAATTTCCTGTAGTTTTACCATTGTATTGGGTGAGCCATCTGGTCTTGGCCAACGGCCTAGGTCATCAAGTTTGACAGAGGTTCCTCTTGGCTGAGAGGGTTCATCCTCTGGTCAGGGATGTCCTATCAGTTGCTGATTGTTCACAGGGCAGTGGAAATCCAGCAATCAGTAAACAAGCGGTAATTAACTTGGGTCTGCAAAGTCTGGGAGCAGGATTCCTAGTTTTATGGCTTCTTTACTTTCCTTGCCTGTTCGCTTCAGATCCTACATAAGCTATATGTAAACTGACTCCTACAGGCAAACTCATTTTTCATTTTTATAATAAGATTTGTTCCTAACTTTAGCTTCTATTTCTCTCTCTTAAACCTTAAGTAAATAATTTTTGTATCCTTTTAATATATGCACAGAGTTGAAAAGTGCAGAAGTTCAAATGATCTAGCTTTGTGACCTGGCTAGCACTAACTAGCCATAATTTAGCATTATTCTATGAAAGCTGACTGTATAGATAGTATGTATAGATAATATGAAAAAGTACCCGTGGCAATAATGTGTGGTAAAACAGATGAATGCATTGAACATATGGTAATGTTCAGGTTGTTCTCAGTGCTTTTGTTGCAAGTTTGAATTAATTCATTACAATTGCAGGTTGGCAATGAACTGTTTATATGTCTGATCTATATGTATGTATCAGATTACTAGAGGATTATTAGGCTACATGTAAACCTAGCATTGTTGAACATCTTTGTTTTTAAAAATGATCCATATATGCTTAGAGTAACCTGCTTTTCATGCGCTGCTACCAATTTTCAAGACACGGATTGCACCAAACAGGTGCTAGCACATCTGGATAAGCCCAGAGGCCTAGAGGATTATGGGTATTAGGTATCTGTGAAAGCGGGTTCAGAAATGAAATGTTCTGCTGTGGGAAAAAGGGATCTTAAATAAAGATAGATGTTGAAAATTGTTACTGCAAGTTTATTGCAGGTGGCATGCAATGCTTTGTCAGAAAGGCGCTTCAGGGTCAAATATATATATCTCCTGAATGGATATGAAAAACATTCATATTTTTCAGGTCTAGCGACAGCTAAAGCAGAAAAAAGAATCTTTACTTTTATCCAAATGCTAGGAACAGGCCTTTGTTGTTTCTCTGTATAATGCATCGACAAAATTTTAAATCCCCAGGAAAGCACACAGTGAAGCAATGCAGCCATGTCACTGAAACTCTTTCTTCTTCTAAATATGCAAACATTGTACCAGTTAATCTCTGCTAATGATGCAAATACATGCTGCTAATTATTTCTCACACAATCTTTGCATAGCAAAAATGCCTTCCTCAAAGCTGTAGGGACATTCTTTGCAACAAAAGAAAGTGGGAAGAGGAAAAAAATGTATCCGATATGCACCAGTTTTTAGCACCAGCCTTTGCATAAGTGTGGATGAGTCTTCCACGCTGGAGAGGTTTCGGGGAGATTAACGGAGTGTAATATGCTCCATGTCTAATAAGAGCCAGTGGATTTGTGTGAGTTATAGCTCAGCATAAAGGATCATCTGTTTAATCCTGGAATAACACCTTTTTATACACAGACACACTGGCTCAGTTGAATTGAAAGGCCATATGTGAGGCATGTCTGGTATGCACTGATAGGTGAACTCTTTTAAAGGGCAGTCTTGTGAGAAATAATAGGGATGTTCAACTTCAATGTCTCTTTGTATGTCTTTGTATAAGTGTTTTATAATCCTTTAGTTAAACCTTTACCTTATGCAAAAACTTTTAAGACTCTTGTGAGTATGGACTTGTATGGAGAACCCTTAGACAAAGGTCCATTCACATTTCTTGGAAACATACACACCTGGGACTCTGTTGAATACTCTGAACTGAATACTCTATTGACTTCCATTATTAAACGTCAACCTACCACAGTCACTGGTGTAGTTCTACTTTGCCATTAGAGACTTTTATCCTCATGAGCTGTCTATTTTGACCCAGCCAAAACAAAAGAGAATTTAAAACTGCAGTGAATCACAGGTAGTGGAGAAGGTCACTTTACAGTCTTCTAGCACAACAGAACCAAGCTAAACTCAAACTAAAATTCCAAGAGACAGCCACTGTTTACTTTTTGTCCTTTTTTTTCCAGAAGCAGTGAATCATGTGCCATGCTCATTCATTCATCTTAGGTAAATGGTCAGTGTTGTTGTTCTTCTTTTTTCAGCTGCTCCCGTTAGGGGTCGCCACAGTGGATCATTGGTCCGCATAATTGATTTGGCACAGGTTTTATGCCAGATGCCCTTCCTGACGCAACCCTCCCCAGTTTTTTTTTTTTTTATCTGGGCTTGGGACCAGCACTGGGAGAGCACTGTCGAGTGCACTCCCAGTGGCTGAGGTAGGTTCCCTGGCCGGGAATCAAACCCAGGCTGCAGCGGTGAGAGTGCCATGGCCTAACCACTAGTCCTCCAGGGACCCAACAACAACAACAACAACATCAACAACAGCAGCAGCAACATCATCATCATCATTAGGGGTTGCAGGACTACTATGTAATTCAGAAAATGTAGTTGATGAGATGTCTGTTCCATAGAAAAAATATGTTTCAGGGCGTTACAATTTTTAAGCTGGTTTATTCATACAGGTCAACCTGCATTTCATTTAACGACCATATGCAGGCTACGTTTCCAGCTTCAATGCATTCTTAGGCTACACTGTCAACGACGAAAGTAAATCAGTGGAATAGGTGTGAAAAAGAATAAATCTTTAAGATTACACTATTTAGGGATGTACCAATTCTTAATACTTACTACTGTGGACGAGCTGGCAGCTGAAATTGTTGATTCTGAAACTGAGACTGTACAGCATGATGCGGTGGGTGGAGGATGTGATATCTACAACAATGTCTGGGACATTTTTCTGCCATCTTGCCTCAGTGGAATTAAAAAAAAAAATAAATAAAAAATGTCTGGATCAGCCTCTTTGAGATGGCATGATTGCTGACTCTAAAATAGCTGAATAAGATTGGATAGTGATGTGCAACCTGTGGCTCTGAAAGCATTCAGTGCTGGTCACAAGAGAATTCACTGTATTACAATGCATGGATTTTATTTCAGTTTTATTTAGCTTTAAAGAACAACACAATTAACTGTGGGAGGAATTCCCTTCAGAGTCAACAGGAGTGGGATTAAAAATCAGTCTTGCGCACTGATTCAAGCAAAATGATTTCAAGGGATTAATGGTCCATTAAAGCAAAACCTTTCCCAGTGTAATCTTGTGCACTTGAATGTAGAATTGGCTTCATCCTGTTTTTCATCCTTTTTTTCAGGCTAACAAAATACATTTAGCTGCGTTCTTCATTGTCTGCCAGCATATCCTTACCATCTGTCTCATGGTTCTTTCCACACCCTGACTAGTCAACATCCTAACAGTGCCGACTAGTAAACTAGAACCACTTATTTTTGGAAACAGAATCAATAAATTCATCAGAAAATATCAGGTGAAATAAAAATGCTTTATTTTACTGCTAATATTACACTGCTACTGCTCTAATACCTATTACTTATCTCACTCAAGTGCAATTACATCAAGTGCAAGATCATGTATCATGTACAAAATGCAATATTGACATATTGTAATTACAAAACTTAAACTTGCCTAAGCCATACATCAGGTTTGTTCATGAGTTTTTTATGAGACAAGTCAGGGACACAGGGCTTGATTTTGATACAGCTGCCAAATGTTCTCACAGTGTGTTTACAAGGCGATGTGTAGTGGTGGAAATGGTCAACCACATAGCTGTCAAATGTTCAGAAGGAATGTGTTAAATAGAGGAAATGTGTTAATAAGTGAAGTTCTTATTAGGCCTAAATAAAGAACAAGTAAATCGTGTGGAGGGAATTAATACGGCTAATATCTCATTTGATTACTGATTGGTTATGATGAACAGATGGCTGTGCGAACAGAATAAGCTAATTAGTATAAAAGTGGTATTCCATTTTATGTGGTCGGTTGTAGCCTCTCTAACAACTGGAAAATTGGCAATGCCACAAAAGTCCTCTTAAGTGTGTTGAATTTCTTCCACTGTATTATGTGTTTCTGATGTATGACATATGTGCTATGCCCAGGGTTTCCAGATCTGCAGAAAAAGCAGCCCAGCTGAAAACTCTTTCCCCAAGGTCCTAAAATGGTATTGTCTTATTAGCCATTTTGTCATAAACTAAGAATATCTGTGATAATAAATAAATAAGCAAGCAAACAATATTGGCAGTTCAAAAATAACATAATTTTGAACACTGCTTATAAAGCTCAGAGCAACACACATGGAACTAATTTACACCTGGTTTTAGAAGGCAGGTAAAATTATGTGCTAAACTGGCCTAAATTAATTGCTCAGAGTTTAGCTTAGCACATTGAACATGTATAATTAACTGGATTTAGGCTTGTACACAAGTTTTAAATGCAACACATAAGGTTTTTCCCACAGAATGTGGCCAAGAGGTGACCTCTTGCCATTACAATTAATGCCATATATAATAAAACAACATAATTTTTTTTTACAATATCCTGTTTATAAGGTTGGACTTCTGGCTACTTGTGTAGAATTTGGGCAGTGTAAATATTGATACATAAATTTAAATAAATTAACATGTACTGTATATAGTATATTTAAGAAAATATTTCCACTATAAAGATATTCTTCCTATAAAAAATATAATTTTTTTCACTTTTGTTTTGAGTTTTTTACTTTTCAAAACTTTCTGACCCCACTTCTGCAGTGTTTATTCTGAGGAAGCTCACATAGCGATGGCCTGTCATGGCTGAACTTTTGAATTTGTACCTCTCTTCCTCCTAGACTTTGTTTTGTGATTTTCTCTCATCTCGCCTCACTAAGCACATCCTGTAGTAAGCTGTTCCCAGCCTGGAGGTTTTGTAAGCACACGTGTGTATGTGTGCCTGGAGTTACCTTTACTGTTAAGTCCAGACTCTGGTCCAGTTCTTTTATCACTGCATTTCTCGCTTCAGTGCTCTTGCAGATAGTTTATGTCTGGAGCCATGCTTCAATCATGTCCATCATGTCATCTCTCTCTCTCTCTCTCTCTCTCTTTCCCTCTCTCTCGGTATATTTAATAAGACTAATACTTCAAAAAAAACTATTTTCATGTGCTTTGTCTATGATCAACATATTATTAGTGAGTAGGGGTTTTCCATTAAAAATTTGTAACGGTCTAGCTACATAAAATTTCTTGCTCACAAACTTCTGGAGAAGCAACTAACATGACTGGATGGCAACAAAACAGTTACATCTTAATGCTGAACCATTTAATCGTTACCAGTTAATGGCTATAAATAAGACAATTCAAAGTGGTTATGTTTTATTGTGCATGACAGTAAATCCTGGGCCACTGAGCAGGAACCTGCTCAGGGCCTCCTTTCACACCTCACTATACTTGAACCAATGCAGGGAGCCCTGAATGCCCTGCAACCCAACACATGCAAAAAAAAAAGCACATACATTATTATATTATGCATCCATAATGAGTATTTGGGTAACCTTGATGCTATGCAGAAGGCAGTTTTACCTAGACTGGCTTTTGTCTTGTTTTTCGCTCTTTTAGATCAAACCCCTCCACCAAAACATCAAAGTCCAGCTCTTTGTCCAATAGGAGTTTCTGTGATTTTGCCTTTATACACCACCACAATGGATTTGAAAAAAAAAAAAACAATCAGTATGTGATCGAAGTGTAGACTTTCAGGTTTATTTTAAGAGGTTACACAAAAATATGGCATTTACCATTTAGGAATGGTAAATGCCATATTTAAGCAAAGTACTTCCATTTTCAGGGGCTCAAAGGTATTTGGACAAAGTGACATAATTGTAAATATAACCATAATTTCAATACTTGGATGAAAATCCTTTGTAGTCAATGGCTGCCTGGAGTCTGGCGCCCATGTTCTCAAAACTGAAATTCTGAGTTTCCTCCCTGGAGATGCTTTGCCAGGCCTTCACTGCAGCCACCTTCAGTTGCTGCTTGTTTGTGGGTCTTTCTGCCTTCAGTCTTGTCTTCAGTAAGTGAAAAGCAGCTCTATTGGGTTGAGATCAGGCGACTGACTTGGCCATTGAAGAATATTCCATTTCTTTGCCTTCAAAAAGTCTTGAGTTGTTTTCGCAGTATGTTCAGGGTCATTATCCACCTGCACTGTGAAGCGGAATCCTATCAGTTTTGTAGCATTTGGCTGAATGTGAGCAGAGAGTATAGCCCTATACACTTCAGAATTCATCTTGCTACTTCTGTCAGCAGTCACATCATCAATAATCACCAGTGAGCCCGTTCCATTGGCAGCCATACATGCCCATGCCATAACATTGCCTCCACCATGTTTGACACATGATGTGGTATACTTTGGTTCATGCTGGTAGCTCCAGTCGAACTGCTGCCAAATGCCAACTCAGTACCTGATATCAACTCCAAACCTTTTATCTGCTTCATTTGTCTTGAAGTAACGAGGGAATGGACTGCACCTGGTCAATTAACTTCTTGTCAGTCATTTGTCCAAATACCTTTGAGCCCCTGAAAATGGAGGTAACTTTGCTGAAAATGGCTGTAATTCCTAAAAGGTAAATACCATATTTTTGTGGAACCTTTTAAAATTAAGCTGAAAGTCTACACGCCGATCACATCTTGATTGTTTTATTTCAAATCCATTGTGGTGGTGTATAAAGGCAAAATCACAAAAACTTTGTCATTGTCCAAATACTTCCGGACCTGACTGTAAATATAATGGATATAAAAAGTCTACACTCCTGTTAAAATGGCAGGGTTTTGTGAGGTAAAAAAATGAAACCAAGATAAATCATGTCAGAACTTTTCCACCCTCAATGTGAAATTACAACGTATAAAAAAAACAATCAGAAACGTAAGTGAAAAACAATAAGACACATTTTAGGGAAAAATAGGAAAAATAAAAAACTTACAATAACCTGGTTGCATAAGTGTGCACACCCCTAAACTAATACATTGTTGAAGCACCTTTTGATTATATTACACCACTCAGTCTTTTTGCCGTGGCACATCTTGACTTGGTAATATTTTCTCACTCTTTCTTGGAAAAACATTCTAAAATAATCAAGTTGTGAGGGCATCTCCTGTGCACAGCCCGTTTCAAGTCACTCCGCAGATTTTTTTTGGATTCAGGTCTGGGCTTTGGCTAGATCATTCAAAAACCTTGATCTTCTTTTGGTTAAGCCATTCTTTTGTTGATTTGAATGTATGCTTTGGGTCATCGTCATGGTAAAAGGGGAAAGTCCTTTTCATCTTCAGCTTACTAGCAGACACCTGAATGTTTTGCTCTAAAATCGACTGGTATTCATGATTCCCTCCACCTTGATAAAAGCCCCAGTTCTGGCTGAAGAAAAACAACCCTAAACCATGATGCTGCCACCACCATGCTTCACTGTGGGTATGGTCTTCTTTTGGTGATGTGCTTTTTTTTTGCACCAAACACACATTTTGGAATTATGGAATTATTATACCTTTTGGAATTGGTCAGACCATGACACATTTTGCCACATAGTTTGGGGTGATTTCGTTTTTTTGTGAAACAGGGCTTCCGTCTAGCCACCCTACCTCATAGTTCAGACATGTGAAGAAGATAAGAGTTTATTGTCACATGCAGAGCGTAATCAGTACTTGTCAGATATTCCTGCAGCTCCTTTAATGTTGCCGTAGGTGTCTTGGCAGCCTCCCTGGTAATTTTTTTTCTTGTCCTTTTGTAAATTTTGGAGGGACGTCCTGTTCTTTGTGATGTCACTGTGGTGCTCCAATTTCTCCACTTGTTGATGATGGCCTTCATGGTGTTGCAAGGTACATCTAATGTTTTGGAAATTCTTTTATACCCCTCTCCTGATCGATTTCTTTCGGCAAGTGAGACACCATACATGCTTTGTAAGCTCTTTGCAGAACTGGCTTCAGAAGTCAGATGAAACCAAGAAGATGTGAATAAAATCCTACAGAAACAACTGGTCTTTATTTGTGGTTAATCAGAATAATTTCATTGATGACAGCTGTATGATAATTACTTTTGAACATGTCATTGAATATGATTGGTTTATTCTGAACACAGCCACATGTCCAATTATAAAAGAGTGTGCACACTTATACAACCAGGTTATTGTAACCTTTTTATTTTTCCTATTTTTCCCTAAAATGTTTTTCACTTAATTTTTATACATTGTAATTTCACATTGATGGTGGGAAAAGTTCTGACATGATTTATCTTGGTTTCATGTTTTACATCACAAAAAAACTACCATTTTAACAGGGGTGTGTAGACTTTATATACACTGTATACCATATATGAATAATATGAAAACAGTCTTTTTGTTAATGATATTTTTAAAAACTATGGGGAAAAACTGCATAATGACAAGCTACAGTTTTAGTATGTTTTAGTAGTTTGCTTTAGTATTTTTTATTTATTTATTTTTGTATCATTAAGCCAATAAAACACCTAAATGGCCAAGCAGTGGCACTCTGCTCTGAGATTATCTGACTAAGGAATTTTTTTTATCTCATCTTAACCAACAATCTCATTTTCTTTTTTACAAGGTGTCTTTGCTTACACTGGCTGCATTTTGCTCCTTAAAGAGCAACAGGGTTGAGTTATTTTAGCATAGACTTAGCAACTACACAAAATATACTTAACTAGCATCCATGTTAATGGCATGAGAACATTAAGGACATTCTAATAACATACTGAAAATTATCTTTAATTTTTTTATTTATAATGTCAGTCTATAAATTGGTAACAGATCTGTACTTCTAATGCGACCTCGCCATTCAATATCACAATACCACTGAAAATAAAGAAACAAGAATGAAGGAACTTACTGTTCTTCCTCTCATGACCTTCAGGAAGTTTGGGTGGAGCAGCTTCCTGTTGAACATGTGACGTGGAATATTCCAGATATCTCAGGGTATAATCTCAGATAATCAGGGGTGAATGTGTAAACTAAAAATATACATTTTTTTATAATGTAAAATGGATGTCTCATAGAAAAAGATGTTTTAGTGTTCAGTGTTAAATGGATTCACTAATTCATTTTTTTTTTCTTTCCTTCTTTTTTATGATTATATTTCAAGGTTCATTCTACTTATAGTGGGCTGAGACATGTTTTATTAATGTTTTAAATTGTTTATTTGAAACATTCACATATACATATTTGTACATACATACATATTTGTGAATGTAATATAAGTGAGACATAAATGGCACCCAACTGATCAGTTGAAAGTATTTTTATGGAGTTTCTTTCCAGAGTAGGTGTCCACATGGAGCATTATTCTCACTAGCAAAAATTTAGCTAGTTAGGAAACCCTCATGTATTGCTACAGTTCTCATGTGGTTGCATACGAGTTGACGTGATTTACAGCGTTGTCCATAAATGCATCAGGAATTTATGGCTAACTTAATTAGATGGCATAAAACTGAATTATGGTAATGGCCTGGGACAGTGGAACAATAGTGCTTGGTTACTCATTTCCATAATTCTATAACTCTCTCTCTCTCTCTCTCTCTCTCTCTGTCATATTAACTACTTCAGCACTGATGAGTATAGCCCTACATTTATGTCTTTTTTATTTTATTTTTTTATTTTTTTTTTTTGTATACTGCATGCATGTTTCCAAAGGTGGAATAAAATCCTAGTTTGGGTGACTTTAATAGCTCACAATGATTTCATTTGTAACTAAACATTAATCCATCACCTAAATCTAATCACTCAGTGGCTCATTTACAGAACGTAGTATAAACTATAATGCAATTTAATTAATCTAATAAAGTGTAGTACCCGTTATAGCACATTATCATAAGTGATGTCTTTCTATTATCTTTTTAAACCAAATATGTTCTGCTGCATCAATAGCATTAACATTGCCGTCTCACAGATTAAGTGTCCACATCTTTCAGTAAACGTCAGTGCCGTGGTGCTAATTGAATGCTAATGAATGTATTAGGGCAAACAACAGTCTGTAATCACTTCACCATGTCTCGCCATTCATCTGGCAGTTTGTGAGCTGGTTTTATTCAAACGAAGGCTGCTGATAGTCCATTTAATTGGAGTCAAAACTCAAGCTAATTCTATCCTCAGTCAAGTGAATGTAAACCTTGTATGGTTTTGAGAGATTCTGCAAACACCAGAGTTCAAAGAAGTGATATGCCAAATGCAAATTGGAGATCAGCTTATAAGTAATTTTGACACTGTTGCTAAAAGAACAGAAATGATAGTGTAGGAAATGGTGATGGGAGATGATTTTGCAGGATGGGTAAGGATTGTGGTGGCTGGGCTGGGTATATATTGGATCTACTGTAACATTTTAGCCAAATGTCAAATGAAAATGGAAGATGAATAGTTAGAAAGACATAGACCAACATTCAGCACCTTTTGTGTTCAGCAAGTGGCAAAGACGAGCAACTGTGTGTGCGTGTGTGTGTGGTCTAAAACTTTTAAATATGATGAAAAAAATTGAAGGAAATATAATTTGTGAATGGAATATAGCAATATCCTTGGCAGTTTAAGACTGATGTCTTCATTAAAAAAAAAAAATCCTAAGGCATCCATTGACTGTTCTTTGCTCTATGTACTTATATATGGCTGAAATGACAATAAACTCCACTTGAACTTGAAATTGAACTTGACATTTGGCACCATGTACTGTTTACTTAATTTGGGATTTTGTATAGAAAGTTATATAGAAGATACTCCAGAGACATTCTGCATTGAGAATGGTCAATCATCTAGAGAGTAACAGAATTAAGGATAATGATTTATATTAAACTGTGTGATTTGGATGTGATTTACATCAAATATTTTCTTAAAAGCAGCCTTAAATTGACTGTCCAGAACTGTGGACACCATTCATGAAAAGGTCATTTTCACACTTACATTTTTTCTGGACAAGTTCGAAATGTTTGCTGAAGTGTGAAAACTGTTTTTGAGCCAAGGAATGTTCCAGAGGACCAATCCCTGCTACTGTTGGAAACAATGGCCTGGGGCTCACTTCTATCAAACCATGGCATGGTCCACATCAGGTGTGGAAGCTATCTGTTCTTAGTGCTGCATGCCAAGTAATGTGATTGGTTCAAATTTCTTGATGGAGTGGAAGCAATTGTTATTGTCAGCAGAGGAGATGGAAAGCATTACTGAGCATTACTGCTCTGCACTTAGGTGACCATACAAAAAGTGCTGTTCTTTGCCCCTTAAGTGTTGGTACCAAAGGAAAATAACAATAAAAAAAAACACAAATTGAGTGCCAACCATTTTGTAAACCTGTGCGCACAGTGGTATGTACTGAATTGCGCAATCAATCCATGGTTCAGAAGGAATTCATCTATGAGTAAGCAAAACCCCTAAACGATCCCAGAATTAGTCCTGGGTGCAAACTCAAGTGCTCAGGTCAAGTGAGAAAATGCCTTAAATCTTCACTTTATCAGCACTGTGTCTTAGGAAATTTGTGTTTATCCATATTTTTAGGTTATGAATAAATGCTAGAAGGGAAAAGGTGGCTTGAATGTGGTAGATTTTATGCGAATACAGAGTAAATCTGGGTATTATCAGAATAAAGGCAAAAACCGAGATGGTGATTTTGCATAATATTGTAACCCAAGGATATTGTGAAAATAATGAAAAGGCTCAGGCCAAGAACTGGTCCCTGTGGAACACCCCAAGCCACCATAGCTGCGGCAGATTCGTGTTTGCCAATGGCAAGATAATGATGCTTGTTAGTGAGATCAGATCTGATTACCATGAGCCATGCTAAAAGAGCCATTAGCCCAAGTAGTTGGCATTGAAAAAAAGCTTCAGCTATGTATCTTACTTTATTAATATCAGTGGATAGACAGCTTGACACATTGATAAGCACATGAATGATGTGTTCTGTAAAAAAGGCATGAAGGTTTGGCTCTGTGCATTCCACTATCTCACAGCAGTCTGTCACTCCTGTCTTTGCAAAATGTTGGCAAATCAGCGCTTGATCATTTTCTTAGGAAAGACATGGGTCTGAAGGCTTAAGCGCGCCATATTTGATTTTTTAAAATAAACCATGGTATTTTGAAGTGATCTTCAAAACCTTTTTTTGCACTTCTTCACAGTATTCTGTCATTTCTCTCATAATAAACCATGCATCCATGACTTATTTGTGAAGAAAAAATATCACATTAATGGCCTGTACAAAAGGTTAAGGCAATTATGTTGCTATACGGCCCAGCATTATTTTCCTCCTCTAAAAAAAATCTAATTTAAGTCAACAGCTAATTAGTTAATTATCAAGCCCTTAATAAGCCCCAAAAACATGATTCTGAGATTCTGTGACCTCTCAGCACTCAAACTGTTCTTACTACTCTTACCCTACTAATTCAAGCTAAAGGACTTCTAAATACTTTTTTCTTTCTTTCAGAGTGTACAGCTATGCAAACGTGCCATGTATACCATGCATTTTCCATTATAAATCCATTACTAAAATCTGCCTTTGTCCCTCAGCAGCCATTAGCAGACCTTCCTTTCCCTCTCTGTTGGTAGTTGCCTAATGTTGGCAGTGGGTCCTTGCCTCCGACTGGTGATTTATTGATGTAAGTGGGGAAAGCTATGAAGCTCACTTTGTGACAGCCCCAAAGCTTTTAAAATTGAGCACGTCATTGGGCTGATGAATTGCCTGCAGGTTGAGCTTGCCCAGTGCTCTGATACATCAACATAGTGCTTATAAGCACCCCTGCAGTCCAAGAGCATCAACTGTGACAGAGGATAGATGAGCTCTGGACTCTCAGTCAGCTTGCTTCAAATCTAGATAGATTGCATTAAATGTGAGAGCCAAACAATTGATTAGGCAAAAGACGTGATAGTAATGGGACCCATCATCTGATCTTGCTTGATATTTTCCCAATGGGGGGGAAGTCCTTTCCTAAGCAAATACACTGTTAAATTTGTCCAAGTTGTCACTTTAGGTTCCAATGGTACTTAATATACCAGAGCTACATATATCAACATTATATATTCCCTGTGTTTTATCTATTCTACCTCATTTCCCATTGGCAAGAAGAGACTTGGCGCTTTTATTGCTTTAGAGTCACAGCACTTTCAAATGGTAACTGGAACAATGTTAGCAGCGAATCTCTCCTGAAGTTTTACCCAACACCTGTTTGCTAGCCTGAGGGTGATAGATATACCTCCAGTGGAACCTACTATAATCGGAGAAGCCATTTATAATAATCTGTATCCAGTGATTAAATAGGCCAGAGCTGAGCTCAGTCTGTGCCTCCTCACTGCGTGACTAAAATTACAGCACATGCAGAGCGTACCAAAGGGAGACAGAGTAGCAACAATCAGCGTAATAGGAAAAGAAACAGGCCTCCATCATTAATTGTGCCTGGGCATGCGGAAAGCCAATTAGAGTGCTGGAAATTAGGTTGTGTGTAACGCAACATGGATGGGTCATGCTAGCTTTCATATGTCATGTACTTTAACGTCACGTCACATAGCTCAGCACCTTATTAGGCAAAGACAGAGTTATAGTACTTAATGGCAATAGTTAATGTAGATTCATTACATTCCTTTAACTTGAATAAACTTTCTGACATTTACTTATGCCACACAGGGTACAAATCCAGTCCAAGTAATTAGAAGCTATTTTTATATGGAATAAACCACAGTGGAGTGTGTGGTTGTGATGCACTCTGATGCAAAGCGGATAATATTCCAATAACACACACCCTCTTATACCTCAGTAATTTGCCAGGGATTGCACTGTTTATTAATTAAAGTATGACTTTGTAGTTACAACAGACACCTGAGAAACAAACTATTTTGCCGTTCCCTCGCCAGCCTCTTCTTTATAAGGAACCGACCTTCTTTTCTTTCTTGTGCAAAACATGTTACTATAGAAACGTACAACATATTAGAACAAGCATATTAGGGGTGTTATGCAATGAAACTATCTGTTTCTGTGTTTTTAGTGCTCCTAATATTCATATCTGGACCAGTATATGGCTTTAAACCCATTGTAGGTGTTGCCTAAACTAGAAGTTTTTTTTATTAAAAAAATAAAAAATCTGTATTTGTTTAGAGCATATTACCTGTTCACTGCAAATAATGTCTTCATACTCAGTTACATCCCTTGAGAAAATGAATATAAATATAATTCTTGTGACAGAAATACTTTTCGCATTGTGCTGTTATAGAAAATAAATCAAAATGAATCAATCAGTTGCTGAAAGCGCTGTAGTATATTATCAAATGCCCAATACAAGGATTCAATTTGAATGATCAAAGTTTGTCTGTTTTTGAATCTCCCTGTCTTTAGCCTATCTAACTTACTTCCCAAGTGCTGCTACATGAAGACACACACTTCAGAGCTGTGTTAAGTGCTGCTACATTGTTCTCGGTTTAATAGATTGATTTGTAGT
Organism: Pangasius djambal; assembly: GCA_022985145.1. Taxonomy (NCBI): domain Eukaryota; kingdom Metazoa; phylum Chordata; class Actinopteri; order Siluriformes; family Pangasiidae; genus Pangasius; species Pangasius djambal. The sequence goes on along the minus strand of CM041000.1, from coordinate 9,031,223 downwards.
TATACCATGGCTGCATGTTGTTAAAGCCTTTGATTAAGCCTCTCCATTTCTATATTTGCATAAGACAGTTCAACGTGTCTCATCTGTGTCGTTATCAAGCACAAATAATTAGTTTATCTAATTAGCGACTGTGTAGAAAGAGAGCCCATGGTGCTGGCGTCCTGATTTAACTCTTTGAAAAGAGTAGAAGTAGTCAAGTGCCCTTCTTAGAGAATGGAGTAAGGCAGAAATCATGGCTGTAAATCATGGTTGTCCTAGACAGAATCCAGAGCGGATGCCCGTCTCATCCATTAGGAATCCCTCAGAGAGCATCTCCCTGGAGACTCGTCCATTTCAGTGTGTACTTGTAGCTTAGGATGTCCACTTCAGTTCCATTCAGACTGAGAGTTGATGTCTCCATATACAGGGCTTGAGGTTTTGGGTTACAAATATAAGAAAGGAAGGCTTATTTCACATTGCAGATTTATGGGTAGCACTTTATATCCTCAGCTTATAAGATGTTAATAAATGATTATACCACAGACAGGGCAGACGGTAGGTCAGCTGCAAAGCAAGTCACAGGTTTAGTCAATGTTAATGTGCTCATTTCAATAGGATCAACTTTTACAGGTACTTGTATGGCAGATTTTATATATAAACAATTATAAAAACCTGTGCTATCATTTATATAGTGAGGTTTTCTGTGAGGAGACATTTATTAGAATTTCTGGAAGGAGTCTTCAGTGTCAGTGCTTTGTAACAGTGTTTTCCGGCAAGTCTTCAAGACTTTGCAATTTCACTGTAATGTAACAATTCCATTTTTGTCATTAACTTCGAGAGAGAGAGAGAGAGAGAGAGAGAGAAAAAACAGGCTGGTGATTGTATGACTGTTTATAGCTACTAGAACATCAAAGGAAACAGGAGCTAATTTTCTCATGGATGTTCCAGAACATTAAACATAATTATAAATGGATAAAAAGTATGACTTGTCATTCTTTAGTAAATTATTTGCTGTGTGTAAAGACCGGTGTGTATGGACGCGGAGGAAGAGTTGAGAGGAAGGCGGAATTTCAGCAAAGCTCCAGGCTCACTTTTCCAGCAGCTTCTTCCAGTGCACTTTCAAAAAATAAAAATAAAAACGGGGGCCATCACTAGCTCATGGCTTTTGCCTCGTTCAAGGTCAAGATCATGCTCCTTGAGTGTGTGTGTGTGTGTGTGTGTGTGTGTGTGGGTACATAGTTGTGGGTTTCAGCTGCCAGCTATGCCACTTTCTCTCTCTCTCTCTCTCTGGCTCACGGCAGTCACTAAAAGGATAAAGGAACACACATAATTAGTCTGGTAGTAATAAGACACATTTGAAACGTATCAGACACACGTGAGAATCATCACGCATCACCTGCCGGTTCAACCCACCTCCTCTCCGTCCACAGCTGATGCTTGACCACACCCCCGCTGCCATTATATATATACACCTGTATTACGTATATATATGGTATTCACTTTATCACTTACATATATATATATATATAAAGTGATAAAGTGAATACCATTCCTAGACAATGCACAAACTATTTATTTATGCTTAAAAAATATTTACAAATTTGTAAATCAGAACTATATTTGTAGCTCATACACAAACAACTTTATAACTAAATCCTTTTAATAAGCATATGTATTATAACCCAAACAGCAAAGCACTTATTTTACTGTGCATCACCTTTATTTCTTTTATAGCCATTTTTGAAATGCCAGCCATCCCATCTGGCTAAAGTATATATCTGTCTATTAATTAGAACAGCCAGGCTTTAATGATGTCCCCACAACTGACTGCAAGGTTTGTGCTTTATGGCCTAAATCCTGAGTTTCATCTACCATCTCGCCCCATTGGTTCAAGCTTTCTGTTGCTATAATAAAAATCTAAATCACATTGGCTAATTGGATTTAATCAGAGAAAGTGCAGTGAACTGTAGAAGAATCTACCATCCCGTCGATCTGGGTGAACGGAGCATGCAGACTTTAGCGAGAGGATTTTAATGACCACTGCTTTCTCCTTGCTCTCTCTCTTTCTCTCTCTCTCCCTCTTTCTTCCTCTCAGCTGTACAGCTCGTTTGACTTTGGACGGAAGTGGCATCTCGTTCACGAGCGAGTGACCCCCAACCGCTTCTATTGGTAGGTTACACACCTCATGGCACATTTCAGAATACAATATCATGCTCAGGTTATTGCGCACACCATCTCAGCAGAGCAATTCTCATGCAGCGTAAACACAAATTATAGGATGTGTCGCAAACTGTCGGACTGGTTGCAGCGTTGTTGTTTTAGGTTTGGCATGTAGGATTTGCAAATAGCTTGTTTGGGTTTTTTTGTGTCAAAAGTGTGACTTTGTGGTACTGATTCAGTCGTTTTTTCCCCCCCCTGAATCTCCACATTGCTCAGGGGTTTGTGAAAACAAGCACACATGCGGTGAATTTCTGTCCCACGTAGACTGAATCCCATGACACTAAGAGGTTGAAGGAGAGAAGAAATGAGAGAAAATGTGCAACTATATCACACTAAAAGCGTAAAAGGCGAGGCTATAAAGTTTATTATTCACTCATTCTCATTTTCTCCCTCTCTGTCTCCTCTTTTCCTCCACTAAGAAGTGTGCCGTCATCACAAATGGATGATGGGGACATTAAATGTCTATATTATGGGGTGACTCATCCCTCTGCGTGTATATAAAGACTAGTTTCATTACGTAGCAGCAGCCCAAATGTTTCATCATTTTTTATTCCTTTTTTTTTTTTCCAAAACTGAGTGCAGCGTTATAGCATTTAAACATCTAATGACAGCCTATATATGTACATCATTCATTGGAAGAGCTAAGACTCAAGGAAAACCTAACCTTTTGTACAAATGAGTTAATGTGTATAAACCCTGTACACTTTCTCATTCGTGTTCAATCAGCCAATCATGTGGCAGAATGGTGAAAAAGGTCATCTCAGTGACTTTGCCTGGGGCATGGTTGTTGGTGCCAGATGCCAGGGTGTTTTTTTAATTATAATTATTTTTTTAAGTATATCATAAACTGCTGATATCTTGGGATTTTCACACACAACAGACGCTACAGACTGGTGAGAAAAACAAACAAAAAACACCCAGTGAGCGATTTTTGATTACATTTGAGTTGAGTTTTGGTTTGAGTTGACAGGAAGGCTATGGTAGCACAATTAACCACTCTTTACAGCCATGGTGAGCAGAAAAGTATCTCAGAATGCACTATTAGGATATATTAGTTCATTTGGTGAAGTTTTCTGTGAGGAGACATGCTGGGATGTGTTCTTATAGGAGTTATAATGTCAGTACATCACACCACCCCGTCTTTGATTATTTTCCTATAAGGGCATGCCCTACTGAATTTTATTCCTTGCTTTATTCTGTACTCTATTCCTTATAATATAGTCTGGTAGAACTTTTTTTTTTTTTTTTTTTGTAAAAGTTCAAAAAAATGGGTCAGTGTGATCGGAACAGAGCATAAAGGTTAAAACCAGTGCAGAGTTAGCATATTAGAGATATTGCACTTACGGAGATCACTCGCTCACACACACACACACACACACACACACTGCATTTTGTCTATTTGGCAGAGCAAATCCCACCATCTCCAAATGACTAAAGTCCAACGATGAAAGATTGAGCCACTAGCACCAACACGGGAATAGTTTTGGAAGTGTTTCAACAAACACGCACCACACACACAATCATAAAGTGGGTATTATTTTCATTTACACATGCACGAAACACAGGCACCGTCATTCGCATTTCCAATTATACTCTTTCACCTCTTATATATACGCACACACAACCACACACACACAGTACTCAGAAATGAAAGTCCCTCTTGCTGTAGTGATAAACAACAGTGCAATTCCATTTTCCCGTCGTGAGACATTTGGGGAAATGGCAGCGCATAACAGGGAGCAGTCTGCTTTTATTGCCGCTGCAGAAATAGAGCTAAAATAAGATGTCTATTACTGAGAGTGTGTTTCTGACCCCTTTCAGGTAACTCCTCTTCTTTTGTGTGTTTTATGAATGGTGATGTTCTGCTGCAGGTCTGTAAGTGGTCTGGATAAGGAGGCCGATCTGGTACACATGGAGGCGTACACTTCTGATGGGCGTAAGTCATTTTCTATTTTTTTCTATTTGGGTGTCAGTCATTACGATGTATTTTTTTCAGTACCCCTGTTTATTTCTTTCATTCCTTTGTTTTTTCCCCCCCTTTTCTTTATTTCCCCTTCCTCTTCAACCCCTGCTACTTCATCTCATGCAAAATTCATACAAATTCCTAAAAAAATCATTGCATTTCAACACACGTACACACACAGAACAACTCCAACCACACACATTTCTGACTTTCCACAAGTTCAGATCTTAACAATCTTAAGCAATAACATTCAATCATTCATTAATTCATCAGGAGTAACCAATTTATTCTGGTCAGAGTCACTGTGCATCCGGAAACTGGGCACAAAGTGGGAAAACACCTTGGATGGGACACTAGTCCATCATGGGCCACCACACACACACACACACACACACAAACACACACACACACATTCACACGTACAGCAATTTAAAGTAGTCAAACCACCGAACAGTATATTGTGGCAGATGGAAGGAAACCGGACACAGGGAGACCATGCAAAACCCGAGCTCAGGATCGAACCCTGAGACAAAAGGTGGCCAAATATGAGGTCACCATCTTGCTTGTGATTGTGCAGTAGATGAAAATTGGAGCATAGTAGACAATAGATCTTCATAATGGTTGACTGGATCTAGACCTTTTCACTGCAGCAGCTGACATCGCTCTGTCTCTGTCTGCTTTCCTGCTCAGAACAGCTTTTATAGTGTACATGAAACACGCCTCCTTGCGATAACCATGTTGACGATGATGCTATTATAAACACGTAGGCTACAGATCAAACCTGCCTATGAATACATTACATCCATGAGCTTTTAACCAGCTCTTTCATCTAGTTTGTCTTGACCAACTTTTCATCAGTTATTACAATTATTAAATGATAGAATGAGCCACATGGCATTAAAAACAACGGCAAACAACTTCCTACTCAACATTGAATAGTAAAGTTAACTGCAAAGCAGCTCAGTTATCTGTCACCACGCAAAGCTATATACACCATCAAACTTTTTACATTTAAAGTCAAAGTTGCCGAATTATGATGACACATCACATGCACAAGACAAGAGTGTCTTTTCTCCAAGTTATTCAATTCAATTCATACCATTCCAATTCTTACTGTGCCTATTGTCCTGTTTGAGTAGTTATTGCACTGTCTTGTGCTGTTTGCACACGTTTGCATGTGCACTTTATGTAGTAATGTGTAGTCTCATGTCGTTCTGTGTTGTTTTATGTAGCACCATGGTCCTTGAGGAACGTTGTTTCATTTCACTGTGTACTGTACTAGCTGTATATGGTTGAAATGACAATAAAGCCACTTGACTTGACTTGACTTGGCCTGTCAATCACATCAGCCATGTGCTAATTAATAATAAACCTATAATCTTATAATATACACTTACTATGAAGAAAAAACTAGTACTTAGACAGATAATAAAGTGAAGGAAGGACTGATTATAACTGCCAAAAATTTGAATTCATAAGGTACTGCTGGGGATGTTGATTAGTTTGAATGTGGCAGGATTACTTTTTTCCTCCATTTTCTCCCCAGTTTGGTCACCTCTCAATTCCAACCCACTAGCCAGCTTTCCCCTATCATACAACAGGTACCATCCTGGGAGAGTGAAAACTTTTTCTGGGAAGCCAGTCAACCGCATCTTGTTGAACTGCTGCTTATGCTGTGTCACAGGGCGGAGTAACACACTATGAGGAAAGCGGTATCTGCCCTCTTCCGCATACATGAGCTTACAGATGCCCACGATTGGCTAGTGTCTCTGTGATTGACAGGGGAGAGAGGGTAAGATCATCGCTGCCGTTAGGTTTTAGCACCCTTGGCTATCAGCTCCGGATGGTTGTAGCATTGTGCTTGTGATCTCCCGACAATGCAGCAAATACTTTTCTGTTGCACCAATTAGGTTCCCTTTAGGTTCACTTCTGAACCATTCTCATGTTTATATACCGACTGTATTTCGCACATGTTGCACTCCATTAAATACAGGGGATTTGAGTCTGTTTTTCTTTTTTCTTTTTTTTTTTTTTTAACATTGAATCTAGAGAAGGGAAGTATAGTTGGACACTGTATTAAGTATAGTTGGACACTGTATTATACAATGATACAATGTAGTATCATTTTACACTGCATTAGGGCATTAATTCCCAATTCCAGTCCTGAAAAATCAGTCCCGGTTCTACCTTTTTCCCCTCTTACACACCCAGTTCTAATGACTAACCACATACTGATGTATGTATGTATATATATATATATATATATATATATATATATATATATATATATATATATGTATGTATATATATATATACTATAGATAGATAAACAAATAAACAAAAAAAACCTATACTGTAGGTAATTACAGGTGTTTTTATAATTTTTTATTTGCAGTTCGAGGCAACTTTTCCCTGGTACATTTAAAACAGACTAAATAATAAACTACATAAACCACTTTTCTATCACTTTTCTATCTGTATATCCCCTACTGTCTAGAATCACACTCTCTCTCTCTCTCTCCAGTTTTCCTTCTGCATCTCCTTCTGTTATTTTCATGCCATTTTCCTCTCCTCTCAGTGAACTATCTCTCACCTGACATTTTCTTCAACTAGTAGAATTTCACTTCAACCATGTAAAATCTTTCTCACCTCTCTCTCTCTCTCATATGTCTCACACTCTTCCCTCAATCTCTCGCTTACTGTGTGAAGAAAAATGGAAGCCAATCCGCTTTTCCAATTACTAAAAGAAATCTGACTCTCACCCTGACAGTCAGTAAGCCGATGGATATATTTCAAAGCTAGGGGTAAAGCTAAACCCCGAGGCTGCTGGACTGGATTATCTTCAAGATAAATACAGCGCATGATAACTGATTAATATCAGCCTCAGTCTGTTTAATGTCAACCTCATAACTCTTCATAACTCTGAATGTCAGTTAGTCAAGACTCTTCATATGTTAGGCTGCCTGTAGAGTTGTAAAATAAGCAAAAGAGAGGAGAATAAGCAAAAGAAATGAGCTCTGCTTTGCTTGGCTGTGTTTTTAAACTTATTGTAATGGCGTGAATTTAGTGGAGGAGGAAGTTCTGAGGTCTGCACTAGTGACCAGAAGGTTCAAAGGCAAGTCACTGCTCTGCTCAGATACTCAGCTTTAATTGTAATTTGCTTCAAATGTTAGTGAGTTTTGACAAATAAATGAAAAATGACCTTGAAATCACTTGTCTTAATAATCTTTCCAATAAGTACAGTGGATATAAATAGTCTACACACCCCTGTTAAAATGGCAGGTTTTTGTGATGTAAAAAAAAAAATGAAACTAAGATGTCAGGACTTTTATAATTGGGGGATGTGGCTGTGTACACAATGAACCAATCACATTCAAGCTCATGTTCAAAAGTAATTATCATATAGCTGTCATCAATGAAATTATTCTGATTAACCCCAAATAAAGACCAGTAGGATTAAGGAACAAAAGAACAAGACAAAAACTTACCCAGGAGGCTGCCAAGAGACCAACAGCAACATTAAAGGAGCTGCAGGAATATCTGACAAGTACTGATTACGCTCTGCATGTGACAACAATCTATTCTTATTCTTCACATATCTGGGCTATGGGATAGGGTGACTAGCCCCTTCTCCCCAAAACAAATCTAAGCCCAAATGTGTTATGGTCTGATGAGAACAATTCCAAAGGGTATACTAATTCCATAATTCCAAAAGATATATTTGGTGCAAAAAAAAAAAAAGCACATCACCAACAGAACACCATACCCACTGTGAAGCATAGTGGTGGCAGCATCATGCTTTATGGATGCTTTTCTTCAGCCATAACCAGGGATTTTATCAAGGTGGAGGGAATCATGAATAGCTAACCAGTCAGTTTTAGTGCAAAGCATTCAGGCATCTGCTAGTAAGCTGAAGATGAAAGGAATTTCACCTTTCAGTATAACAGTGACCCAAAGCATACATCCAAATCAACCAAGGAATGGCTTAACCAAAAGAAGATCAATGTTTTTGAATGGCCTAGCCAGAGCCCGTGACCTGAAGCAGGCTGTGCATGGGAGATGCCCTCACAATTTGATAGATCTAGAATGTTTTTGCAAGAAAGAGTGGGAAAATATTGCCAAGTCAATATGTGCCATGCTGATAGACTCTCACCCAGAAAGACTGAGTGATGTAATATAATCAAAAGTGCCGCAACAAAGTAGTAGTTTAGGGGTGTGCACAATTATACAATAGGTTATTGTAAGTTTTTTTATTTTTCTGTTTTTTTCCCTAAAAAGTTTCTGATTGTACTTTGCAATTTCACATGAAAGATTTATCTTAGTTTCATTTTTTTCACCTCGCAAAAACCTACAATTTTAACAGTGGTGTGTAGACTTTATAAATCTATGCCGCATTTAGAGTTTTGTAAATGCTGATCTTATTTATATTCATGTTTGTATGTTGAAAAATGGCAATCACCCGTAAATTACTGGGTGTGTGCACTCCTCAGGTGATTTCCATAATTTTCTTTTACTCCTTAAAAGGCCAAGTTCACAGAGTGGAGACCGCAAAATGGCCAAAAATAGAAGACTTTCTCTGAGGCAGAAGTTGAAACACTTTTCACGAGTCAGAGCACCTGAAAAGACCAAAATATGGAGATGAATTATGGAGATGAATTCAGTGCCGTCCATCCAGCACAATAGTGAGGTCAAAAGAAAATGGTTTGACACAAAAACTGAGCAAAAAAAAGTATTACTGCTAATCGACAGAGTTTCTCTGCTACGGGGGAAGGCCAAACCATGACAAAGCTTTTTAAAATGGAATAGATGCCATGGCAAAAGGAACTGACTTACAAGCCAGCTTTCATCCTCCGAAACAAAAAGTTCATATCGGTTTCTAAATATGCATTGCCTCCTCATGACTTGACTTGTTGTCTTTTTATATACAGTATATTGAGGCCTATATGAAATGGCAGTTCTAAACGATATTTAATTTGTGTATTTATTTAAAATAAATCAGCAATTTTTAACTTAACAGTGTAATCCGTATATAAATAGTAACTCATCGCAAATGATACGATTCAAAGCTGATGAAACAAGGTTTTCAAGGTTTAGTTTGTCTTCTTATGTGTAAATTTACTCACACTCAGGACCAGGAGTAGTATATAAAAGTTTTTTATGGGATTTATGCATAAATCTGTTCTTATCAATCTTGATAAATGAAGCCCACTGTTTTTTGACTTTGCAGTTTGGCAGTAACAGCTTCAGGGTCTCACAATAAGATATACTTAGCTTTTTTCCAGCATTGTGGTTCAATTTTGGCCCATTCTTCTTGGCAAATCGTATTCAATTCCCCAAGGTTACAAGGGTCGCTCTGATGCATGTGCAGTTTCACAATCCTCTATAAATAAAGTCAGGAGATTGGCTAGGGCATGCCATAAGTTATGCTGGCATTATATTTGGGAGTGTTGTCTTGTTGAAATGTTCTTTTAAACCCTTTAGCTCTATAGATGTTAAGTTCGTTTGCAGAGAAGCAGCCCGTATCATGATGCTCCAACATCCGTACTTCACTGTGGATATGGTGTTCTTGGGATCATATACACAACCCTTCTTTCTCCAACAATGACAAACTAATTTATTGCCAGATGTCTAGGTTTGTTTCGTCGTTTGTTCCAAAAGAGTTCTGATTTGTCTAAATGCTCATGTGCACATTTAGAAGCACAGCTCTGTGCGTCTTTTTTTAGCACAGGTGTTTTGATTGTGGTGAAGTCCATTGCTTATTGTTCTCTGTGTAACTGTTGTGTCTGCTGCTTTCATTTCATCCTGCAACTCTTTCTGAGTCACTGCTGGCTTCTCTCTTACCTTCCTTATCATTAGTCTTTTGAACGTCTTTAGACTTTGGGAAATCTTGTGTGGTGCACCTGGCCACAAAGAATTTACAGCCTACAACCTATCCACATTTGAAAATACCTGCGTTACGATATTGTGTTACCACATGACTTACAAGCACCGTATGCTTGTGTCGGAATGTTGATGTTCAACGTATAGAAGGTGCTGCAAATAAGGTGCACGTGAAAATTTTTTTTCTGTGCGACTGGGTTGTGTATGACATTATATTTACATATTTATAAAATATTTTGAATACAGCATTCACAGAACAAACTTCCATGATAGAGAAACAACATTTCTGACATGATACATATTCTGACCTGTTTTCTCCATGCGTGTGTTCTTTTTCCACAGATTGTCAGTATATGGCGTGCAGGGCCCAGGCTTGTTATGAATCGAGCAGGACGTTCCCATTCCCCGGCTACATTGAGCCAAACTCGCTGGTGGTTCAGGATGACTACATTGTCATTCAGGTGTGAATTAAGGAGTGCACAGTGCCATATTGCACTTGTAAGCATGACACATAGCTGCGAGTGCATATCCATTTATTCTCCTTTAGAATCAACCATATGGTATGCGCTATATCTAATCTAAATCCACTATTTACATTTTGGACGATTTAGTGCACAACAGCATTGTAGTTGAAAGTGCAATTTGTTATTGCTAAAAACGATGTGCATAAATATAGGCCCTGTGGTAATGCGTTTGTCCTTGAGATATAAATTGTACTGATGATCACATTAAAACTCACTGTTTATTTAGCTAGAAGCATACTATCACTGTTTTGTCATCACTATGCCCAGTGCACTTAATGCACTTTTGTACTGAGGTCCCTTAAAAAGCTGACTTGTGTGTTGTTAATGCAATTATTGATCTGTGTTGAAAAATAGTATTAAAAGCACAGCACACTGTGTAATCCTCAATATTGTAATATTCATAGTTAATATGAGGCCTCAGATTCACGTAATGGAAGTCAGACGTTTAGTTATTATTCAAAATCTCATTGAAGTACATGGTGCTTTGACTTTTGCAGAGAATATATGCGTGTGTGTTTCAGGGCTGACCTGTGCGCCAAATTAATCAGCATTTTGTGCCAGAGTGGATCTGAGAGAGTAATGGGCTGAATTCAAAAGTACTATAATGCAATTTTCTGCATGTTTTAATTTCTCTCTTTTGCCCAAATATAATTTACTGTGACACTGGACATTTTGGCAAAGGAGCATGTGTGCTATTTAAATCTGCATTACGCTGACAAAATGTTACCCCATGTTCTCTCTGAAGACCCTTTGCAGTTCAATCCTCAAACTTTTGTTTATGAAGTATTCCTTGCCAGGGACATGCATAGTGTGCAAAGTTCCAGTTAATCCTCAAGCATTTTTTGCTGTTCTGAGCTAAATGCATAACTTTGGTGTCTGGGGTAGCAATAGCTCGATGGTTAAGATACTGTCCTGCTGGTCAGACGTTCAAATCCCAGGGCTTCCAGAGAATCCTGGACTGTAATTGATTCTGAAGCACATCTTTACTTCATCTGACCATTAAGAAGCCATTTTGGAAGCCATGTTTTTAGTGTAACACTGTACTCTGTCTCTCTTCTTCACTTTGCTAGGGTGGAGTTTGGCAAAAACAGAGATGTGTCTTTCTTACGCATGATTGAGACCTTGGACAGTTTTTTTGGTGCATGATATTGGCTCGAATGAGGAGCAATATTAAGTCCAGTGGTACTGTCTTTCAGTTTCATACAGAGGACATCAGAAGAGACAGCATCTTATACTGTGTTCCCTTTATTCAGAAAGTTCCAGGTCAATTTTCTCAAGTTCCGATCTAAACGCTTTCCAGTGCTTCTGCTTGGAAAAGCATGCATGCCCAGAGCAAGTGTGTACGGTCAGTTTCTGAATTTGATAAACATATGAAGAAGATGTACATGAATTATTTCTGCATGGTTAGCGATGATTAGTTAGAAAAGTTGGGCGAAAATCAACAAAATTAAAATACCTTTTCACAACACAAAACCCACATATGATTTAAAATCATGTTTTATCAAGTATGATAAAAACAATGCAAAGGGAAATCTGTTTATTGTTGACTGTATGTGCCGCCATATTGTTGTGACATCAGGTGTGTTTATGGCAGAGAACCTGGACAAGGTGAATGCTGCTTGAGTTCCTGACTGGGAATTCCGAGTTGAATGACCTTCCACAGGCTTTTTTGAGTTCTGAGTATGATGGGTTGCAGCGTTCTAAGACTAATCTAAGACATTTCTTGAGGACCAACTTTTAAATGAAACAGATACATTCTTGGCCAGTTTATCCTTCAAACTGCTGACACACAAATATTTCCATAACTCTGATTATGGCCCTCACTAAGAGCACTCAACGGTCAAATCTTTAGGAATTTTAACCTCGACCAGCACCACTCTGGCTAGAAATGTACCTTTAATTAAAATAATGAGAGAGGCAGGGAAGGCACAGTTGATACAGCACTGAACTAGTTATTGTACAGATTATTTATTTAATTTCCCTTTTTCAGTGTCACAAAGACAACAAGATTCAGACTCTCTGATAGCTGCAAAGTGGACTAACAAGCAACACGTGCCTGCATTTGGGTATGACTGTGCCCCTTAACGAGGGGAAGGCCAGAGGCATTGCTCAGTCAAGCTAAAGATTTCTCTTGACAATGAATAATGAGGCTATTGATTGTTCTACACGATATTTACCAAGAACTTTGACAGGTCCGAGGCTCCTCTATGCAGATCGTTCTGGAAACAGCTCACGTTCTGGATGCTGAATAGACTCTTGAATTGAAGTGTTAGGAAAGGAGTTGTGGTTGAAGATGGAGTCAGTACTTATTTATATCAAATGCTGTACTTATGTAATTTTTTATTAGTAATGTACTGTATATGCACAACCAACAGCCATTTTAACTTAATCAGTTATAAGAAGTTAAAATAATTTGATCATATTATATTTGTCAAACAGTAAGTAAGATTAGAATATTCTTCACTAATTTAAGTGAAAAAAGTGTGTATATACACTGCCCTCCAGAAGTTTGGAAACGCCTGAACAAAATAGGGTTTTTGGGCAATATCAGCATAAATCCTCTTTAGTTAGTGACCATTTTGCATTGATAATAAGGGACAACACTAGGCATCCGAGCAGTCAGTTTATTCAAACATTGACTTGATATATTACTCCAAGCCTCCTGGAGGATTGCCCAAAGATGAT
>CM041000.1:8956960-9017872 GCA_022985145.1 Pangasius djambal | reverse complement strand
AAAATTTGAGTATTTTTCTATGTTATGTTCATGTTTATGTTCATAAACTTTTTATTTAATAAAATATGTTTTCATAGTTTGTGTTGTCCCTTATTATCAATGCAAAATGGTCACTAACTAAAGAGGATTTATGCTGATATTGCCCAAAAACCCTATTTTGTTCAGGCGTTTCCAAACTTTTGGAGGGCAGTGTATGAAACTAGTATTATTGATAAATTATAATAAATACCGAGCAATGAAAAAAAATTCCAATTAAACAACTGTATAAAAAAAATCAATATTTTTTTAATCTAATAATTTATTATTATTATTTTTTAAATATATGTGGATAAATGATTGATGCCCCTAAATAATGTTTATATAAACAGTTATATAATACCAAATACACAAAGTGCAATCATGGCCACAACAAAAATTCTGACAATACGATTAAAAACAATTGGAGTCGTGTGTTTTGGTCAAATGAGTCCAAAATCTCTCTTTTTCACGTTTTAAGAAAGTGCATAATTTTTTTTGTTTTTTGTCTTCTTTTTTTTTGCATCTGGTGTGAAGATTAATGGCATAACGAATTCTGAAGTATCAGTATACAGTATGTTGGCCCACAATTGTATTTCTTCTGCCAAACGTTTAAGACTTAAGTCCAGACAGAAGTCCAGATAAGCCATGCATTATTTATTTATTTTTTTCTTGTGATCTCAAGATAACAAAGGTCGTCTTCTCGAGATAACAACTTCTTATTATTATTACACATTATTGGTCATGAAAAGAAAGAATGCATGGCCTTTCTGGACTTCTGTAAAATAAACCTCAAACTTCTACACAAATAATCACAAAGTCACTATTTTGCAACTGCCATTTTAGTCTCTGGATTTGAACCGTACTGTAAATCTGAATAGAAAAGGACAGTCCATATGCACAAAACCAAAATACAAATCTTCTGCAAGGGTCTTTTGTACAAGCTGTTAGACATTACAAGAAGAGGCTCTGTGCTCTTTTCTCTCCTGAGAGCCTTCATTAAATGTTAACCGTAAACATGCTGATAATTTGAAACCATTTTCACAGAAGAAAATGTATATTTGGAAAGTGTTTAGAAAAATAAAAATTTATAGCATCCCCATATGTTTAAGCTTAAAATGTCACTGAATGCACATTACTTTTAATGAAAGGTGCCAACAATTCTACAGTTAACTGCATTAATGTTGCCTAGGAATAAAATACTTTGCATTGCAGCAATTTAAAAAAGAAATAAAAGCCTGTGTGTACAGGTTATACAACTTAAAATAATGTTAAATAATATGTATTAATCTATGAAATATTTGTTAATTATTGCAATACAGTGATTGGTAGTAGAATCTGACTTGTGAATGATGGTAGGCCTATATTTGAAATGTAACAGCATATATATATTAAAACTTTTTGATGTAAAACTAGGTTGATGTAGTTTGAAGATGCCGCTTACTGTATAGCTGTTGAATAAAAAAGGCTCTTTCATTCTGTTCAATGCCAAATATAGGGCTGATATTTTCATGCTGGCTCAAGTGTCATTAACTGGTTAATGTCAACGTGTTGGTATTTCATGGCGCACAAGCTAATTTATTTATTTATTTTTCATTTGAGCACTTTTTCTAATTTTGTGTCCATATATAAAGACAGAGATACTGATAAACCAGATATATCGTGTATAGCCTATTCTACACCGTGTACCATTGTGTTTGTAGACCTCGTGTCATTCTGTCTATAATCATTACTGACCATCTGTGATATCTGTGTGTTTATCATATTGCATGATTGTGGCATTCATAACAAAAATATGTTTTGACAGATAATATATACCTGCTGTACATTCTGTCAGTGAGTTAGTGAAATCTAATCATATGTCATTACAAAAATGTCAGAGTGTTGCACTGTGAACGCTTAGTCGTTACAGGGAAAGAAAAGAGGTGATTTGACTGGATATCGTAGCAGCATGCATTTTAATAATGCATTTAATCAAACTCAACATATCGCTGCATGTATATACAGTACTTTCCGTGGCACCCTGGTGTGGTGTCACAAAGACACTAAAAATACACAGTGTGCCAGTTTTATGCATTATTTTATGCTTCATATTTGTATAATCCATAGTATGAATTACTTACCTTGTATTTTTTCCCTCCACAGGTCACCATGTCTGGGAGAGCCGCTTATTATGTGTCTTACCAAAGGGGACCTTTTGTGCGCATCAAAATACCTAAATATTCCCTTCCAAAAGTAAGAAAGAAAAAAATTCCTTTTAATATGAATTTGCAGATATTACCTGAGGATGCTGTGTTCAATAGTATGAAGGCATAATCACTTTTTCCCCTTTATTATCTATTTTTTGAATCCAGCTTTAGGAAAAACTTGAGTCAAGCGTGTGTGCATGCATGTATGTCTCTATAAAAGTAGTTTTGTCCGACTGTGCAAAAGCTTTTTTCCTAATGCTTTCATGATCAGGCAGAAAATTGTCTTCCCTTTGTTGTTGTGAGTCTCTGAATTTCTCCTGGTCAGTTGGGTGTCCATTCAAACACATGCTAGACAAAGCTTTTACATTAATTAACTGGAGTCCTATAGAGAATGCCTGCACAGACCTAGCAGGATTCCCAGCTAATGATCCGGCTCTTCGTTTAACTCCTACTGTCCCTCTCACTCTCAATGCAGGACATGCACATCCTGAGCACAGATCAAGGTCAGGTTTTTGCCGCTGTCCAAGAGTGGAACCAGAACGACACGTACAACCTGTACATCTCAGATCCTCATGGTGTTTACTTCACTCTGGCTTTGGAAAATGTCAAGACCACCCGAGGCCTTGGAGGCAACAGTATGATAGACCTGTATGAGGTAGGTGCTCCTCATTAACTTGCTGTTGCACTCGATTGTATGGCTTGGATTTATATATTTTTGGCTTTCCACACATTTTTGTATTTATATATGTTTCTGACTGTAAGGTTGAGAGTCTAAATCCCAGCTGCTGGGCCTTGAGTAAGACCCCTAACTTTCAACTGTTCACGGGGCACTGTGTGGTGGCTAACCCTGTGTGGTGGATACATTTCAGCTTTCTTCCATGTTGGTATATTTGAAAATAAATAAATACACTCACAGACCACAACGAAATGTGATCTAAATGACTGTGGCATGGTTGTTGAAGCCAGTTGGGCTGGTTTGAGTATCTCAGAAATTGCTTATCTCCTGGGATTTTCACACAGAACAGTCTCTAGAGGTTATAGAGAATAGTGCAAAACATCCAATGAGAGGCAGTTCAGTGGGCGAAATTGCCTTGCTGATGAGTGAGGTCAAAGGAGAATGGCCAAACTGGTTTAAGGAAACAGGAAGGCTATGGCAGCTCAAATAACCACACTTTACAACCACAGTGAGCTGAAAAGCACCTCAGAACACACAACATGTAGAGAAAAAACAAGGTGAAATTTTTCCAGTCTTCAGCTTCTATTTTGTTGAACCTGTGCCCACTGTAGTCTCAGATTCTGTTCATGGCTCACAGGTGTAGAACCTGATCCACCTCAAGGTTCATTCTGTGATGCTTTGCTGCTCAGCACGGTTGTAAAGAGTGTAAAGTTAGTTGAGTTACCATGGCCTTCCACTTGGCTCAAAACAGTCTGGCCATTCTCCTCGGATCTCTCTCATTAACAAGGCATTTCCGGCCATGGAACTTCCGCTCAGTAGATGTTTTTTTTCCCCATACCATTCTGTGTAAACTCTAGAAATTTTCTTTGTGAAAACCCCAGGAGATCAGCAGTTTCTGAAATACTCAAACCAGAAATCCTAAGGTCCATGACATAAGTGACTGAGATCACTGAGATTCCCCACTCCGATGTATGATGTAAACATTAGCTCTTGACCTGCATCTACATGATATTTTGCATTGCGCTGCTGCCAGATGATTTGCCGATGCATGAATGTGCAAGGGTACAGAGGCCATAGAGTATGTATAAATAAATAAATAAATAAATAAATAAATAAATAAACAACCCACCCACAATAGAACTAAACTTATTAAATTATATGATTATTATTAAATTATAGCAACCTCTGTTATTTCCCAGAATGGAAGCAAGGCAGTGTGTGAGGAGTTGAATTGAATTGCAGCCTGGAAACTGGATTATGGGAAAGGACATGCTGGGATGGAGATGCCAATCAACTGGTAGCATGTAGACAATATCCTGGGCAAAATCACATACTCAACAAAGTCCTCCTCTATGTTGGCTGCTCATTACACATGGTGCCATAGCATTTATTGAATTTGTGTTCCATTTATGAAAATGAAACTTTTTTAAATAGCCGAGTTTGCTGATGCCTGCTAGAATATGTGACGCACACTGACGGATCATAGTAAAGTTTGCACCTTGATATTCATCCCTGCCAGTAATAAACTGCATCACCTTAATTGCTTAAATCGACCCCGATATTAAATCAGCTTTCATGTATTTGCAAGATGTATGTCCACATTCGTCATCTGTGTTAATACAACTGCTACTTATTAAGGAGGTGTTTTACCTCAGAAAGCACGAATAGCTTTAAAGACACAAGAGGCTTTAGATTCTCACTTCAGACAAAGAAGGTCCAGTTTAATATCTAGAAAAATATCTGTATTTCTTGCTGGTTTTTTTTTTTCCTTTTGTGTATTCCTTCCCGTCTCTTTTGGTCTAATCAACATCCCCTTGCAAATGTCAATGATATGATAGAAATAATACAAATCACAGTGGTAGGGTGCTAACACTCGGATTTAAAGCTTCTTTTATCATTCAGATTCTTTTAACATTCTCCAAGAGTTGAGGCATTGGTGTTCATATACGATTGAGTGTCATATAGCGAAATTAGAGGTGCATTCCAAGGTCTGATGGATTTTCGGTGCCTCATGCCATGGCTTAATATAGCAATCAATTAGCGAGTGGCACCCAGGATGATTTCATTAAAGTAGCGGTTGTGAGGCGCAGTGAATACACTTTGCCAATGTTGGCTTGACTAAGACTTGCCCTGCCAATAGTGAATCATGGGTAGATCCATACTTATAATAAGCTGCAGCATTCTTCATTAGAGCTTATTGGAAACAGTGCAATGGCTTTTCCTCTGGGATCTCAGACACAGGACTGGGGAACTGATATTTTTCATATCTATCTCCATATTGACCAGTGAGAGATTGACTGCTTTGCTAGAAAGTTCTAGAAAGTTCTTTTGGATGCCGTTTGGACTGTAGTATGTTCACTGATTTATTTGGTTTTGTTGGAAGTGGTACTTTGAGACTCAACTGTTCAAGTGTTGCTGTTGGTATACTGGTTGTGAAAATAAATAAGTAAACAAACAAACAAACAAACAAATATGCTCACTGGCTATGAAAAAAAAGTGATCTCAATAACTTTGCTCATGGTACCATATGGGTTGATGGTGCCATATGGGTTGGTTTGAATATTTTAGAATCCTATAGTTGGTCTTCTTGAATCTTCTCACACAACAGTCTCAAAAACAAGCAAACAAACAAAAAAACATCCACTGACCAGGAGGAAATGCCTTGTGGATGAGAAAGATCATGAGACAATGACCAGACTGGTTTGATCTTGCAGGAGCCTACAGTATCTCAGTAACCACTCTTTACAACTGTGGTGAACAGAAAAGCATCTTCAATGCAAAACATTTGGAAAAAAAAACAAACAGCTGAACTGTCTAGTTTCATTTCACCTGTTGGAAAGTTGTTTCTTCAGAAGAATGACGTGACACATGATATAGCTCCATGGTACTACAATTACAACTACTGGACAAAGTGTACTTAGACTAGCTTATTTTAATTTCTCCTCCAGCTACATTTTGACATTTCATATTTGACTTTTGGAAATCAACTTCAGCGTCATTTCTTGATGCTAATTCTGTATAATTTTTCTTACCACCAGTGGTGGTGCTACTGAGCTTGGTTCCACAAATATTCAAAAATAATTTACATTTTTTAACAGCAAATACTGATATGGATGCCAAAACTTACTTTGATATATTTTTATATATTACCTTCTAGCTCATTTATACCAGCCACCTATGCTCTGAGGACATAATACAGTCTATGAGATAACCTTGTGTGGTCAAGCTAGGGTGTGTTTTGAGGAGGGTCTTGATTAGTTCAGGTAGGTGTTGGGGGGCAGCAGTGTGTTGTATTATAGTCTGACTGCCTCAAAGAAGAAGCAGTTGCAGGATGATTGCGATACTCTGCCAGAGGGGTCATTTACAATACTGGTGGCCTTGCTGATAGAGCAAAGCTGTTAGTAGTGGGTCGAGAGACCCTGCTGAATATTATCTTAAATTTGAAATTTCTCCTGTTTGCCCAAAGAGGCCTTTGTCTGAATCATTGTTCGACTCCTGGTATGTTTTTTTTCAGTTCACATCCTTTCCTCTTCTTGCAGCAATAACTTAAGCTCCCCATGTAAACCAAAACAGCTATACCAAAAAACGGCAGAGTACCCAAAAAGAATGCTGTATATTTTAATAGTAACACAGTTTTTTGATTCCAGCTAGATCATGATGCTTCACTCCAATGCTGTCCTCTTCTAGAAGCTTGTAAAGGAAGGATGGAGGCAAAGAAGGATAATAAATAATCAGCATGAACAGTGATTGACGTGGTTTCCCAGCAGAGGAGGAGGGCCCCTCATTAGCTGTGTCTGTCCAGTGCCACACTGTCAGACACGTTGGCCATTAGTGCCACTTACCCGTCTCCTGCTTTTCCGAGGAGACATTTCAAAACAGCTCGGCCTGCATTGGCCTGTCACGACTCAATACTGCTAAGTTTGGATTCGTTTCAAAAGGGCCAAGTGATGAGGCGGTCACTGTCAAAACAAATTGTGTTGAGTTAGTCAGCCGAGTAAATGGGATGACATTGACAAAAGTGTACTGTAATTAGGTGGGGTAATTAGAGGAGGAGCCAACAGGTGACTGGTATGAAGATGAGGGAGATGCTCCTCTGCTTAACACAGACCCTGAATAGGAATAATCAGCAGTTACATGGAAGGGGCTGGGGGTAGAAATGCAATAATCAGTAAAAAGAAAAAAAAAAGTATGTTTTTGATATAGTTTCTTTTACAAATCATTCACTTTGTAGAAACCGTAAAATGGTTACACAGAGCCATCATTGTTCACAAGAGCTGGTAATCACTTTCTAATTATCATTACCATTAAGCACTATTGCACTATTGCACTATACCACTATTGCACTATACCACAAAGCACTATTGTAAGTCGCTCTGGATAAGGGCGTCTGCCAAATGCCGTAAATGTAAATGTAAATGTAAATATTTTGCAAAGTGTTAGATTTGACTATTCATAGCTCTATTTAATCTTTTTTAGGGTTTATTTTTTCTCAGAAAATGCCAAATCCGGTGGCTGAAATTTCTGTGCATCCCAATTAAATTTTAACTGATTTTAGCTATGTACTTGTTTAATGTTAGCTAAGTTGAACATTGATACATTTTATTTCAGACTAATAAACACAAAACATCCTCCATTTACCTTTAGAAAGCAATCGTGCCATCTTATGTCAAGTAGGAGTCAAGAGTACCAGCCAAGTGATTACTGAGATAGGTGGAAGGGGTCGGGGCTTCTGCTAGTCTCTGTTAATATTGGAGAGTTCGAAACAGCTACATAATTGTTGGTCATTCCATTTACAGCATTTGGCAGACGCCCTTATCCGGAGCGACTTACATTTATCTCATTTATACACCTAAGCAGTTGAGGGCCTTGCTCAAGGGCCCAGCAGTGGCAGCATGGTGGTACTGGGGACTGATCAGGAGTCCAACATCTTAACCACTGAGCTACCACTGGGTAGCATAGTTTTGAGTGATAACTCATACTAGTGTACTACGATGTTGAAACGTGGATCACCTGCACAAGATGTGTGAAAGTTAGAAGATGATTTTTCCCCCACTTCCTCTAGGTGGCAGGAATCAAAGGCATGCTGATTGCTAATAGAAAAGTGGAGAACCAGGTGAAGACGTACATCACTTACAACAAGGGCCGGGACTGGAGGCTGCTACAGGCACCCACTACGGACCTGGAGGGGAATGAGATTTACTGTGTGCAGGTGAGATAAGAATAAATGATATTTTTTGAAGGAATGAGCAAATATTGTAAAAAAAAAAAAAAAAAAAAAAAAAAATGTGACAATGAGAAATATAAAAATCTACAAATATACAATGTCAGTTGTGCTTCATGGCTACTGTAACCTTTTTTTATGCAAATTGTAAAAATCTGCAATCAGCTATGGCCCTCCCTACTAACTAAAGGTGGGCGTAGAATCTCTTGCTCACTGACAGCATATTTTTCAAAAGTTTTATTCCTCATTAAATTCTCATTAAGTTGTGAGTGTACTTTATTAAGACAAAAGACAGCTTTGCACATAATTAACTCAGAGATTCATGCAAAGTAATGCTCCTTCTCCCAAGATAAAAGGCAACATGTTTGGTGTGTGTGTGTGTGTGTGTGTTATAATCAGAGAGAATATTACACGCTTTAGAAAAAGATAAGTCAGGTAACTTTTATAAAATTGTCGTTTAAATGAAAGAAAGGTATTTCCAGATACAACAAGAAACAGATGGCAGCTACATCTTGATTAGTTGACTGTTCACCCAAGAATGCTAGCAAAGCTAAAAATAACAGAAGCCTAACGATTAGTAATGCACGTTAGGGAGCATGGGCAGCTCTTTCTTTCTTTTTTCTCTTCTTTGTTAATTTATTATTACTAGTATTAGACTACTGTGATGAGGACTGGTAACAGAAAGCTAGATTTGCACACCACCTTCCGTAGGTCTCCTTCAAAAGCCCAACCTTTCACTCAACACTTCACTTAGTGCCATGTTCATAGATGGTGACTTAAATCCAAAAGTTACGTCAATTTGTACCCAGGAAAATTTGCACATATTCAGAGCTCGACTACGAACCGGAGTTGATTTTTTGACTCCCCATTCAGATTATGCTAATTACCTGCTTGTAGTTCACATCTCTGAGGTTGCCAGATTTTTCTGAGATGGGGTATTTCGATAACGATCTTAATTACGCCTTTAAAAACAAACACTTGCCTTTAGACCTGAAAAAAGCGATAGGAAATGCCAACTGAAGAAGGAAATAACCTTTTTTTTTCCTTTACTGTCAATTGTCATACAATATAACAGAGGCAAAAGACAGTTTAAAATGAAAATAGCACTTGATCCAGCACATCCATGTATTTTTCATTTTTTTAAATTATTGTGTGCTGCCAATTAATTGTGCCTACCACATTATAAAACCATAAGACACTTAGTCAATCATGAAATTGTGATGAAGGGATGTAATTTAATTTTATCACTTTTTATAATTTGCCATTTTGTGTTGTCGAGTTAATAAAACAACACCAAAGTTTCGACTGTAGATAAAATGTGACCACAGTTTGAAGGATAAACTGACTGATCATAGGTATACATAACATTTGAACAACATCCAATAAATAACACTTAAATCCGTAGTTAGATTTGAGGTCTAAATTCTGATGTGTGTGCGAAGCCATCTCTGAATATAGTTAACAACAGCAGCAACAGAATTTTACCCAGTGTGACCAATATAACATGGTGGGTGTAGTGTTCCTTTTTTTTTTGAAGATAAAAAAAAGAGAATGAAATGAAAACAGGGAGCGTGACTACAGTTGTCAGTGTAGCGCAGGTTTACTTTGATAGGTTCATCTGACACCCTAATTAGCGCCCTATAACCCGTTTGATTAGCGCCGCTAAATCCTGTCATCTTTGCTGTCCTTACAACAATGTCACACTGGCCATTGAAAAGATGAAAGGTGACACTTAGTTGCACAGAGCAAACAGATATAATTGTCTTTTGTTGTGGCAGTGAGCCCTGGAGAGTGGGCTTTTCAGATTTAATGCCAAATCCTCCCGCTGTCATTGTTGCTAATGAGTATAAAAGGCAATTAGCATTCACAATAAGAGTGCGAGTCTTTGCAGAGGGCACTTTAAACTGGATTAATTTGTATTAATATTCATACATTGCCACAATTGTTTGGCCTAGGAGATGCCAGAATGCATTTTGTGTGCATCCTAATGACATTTCTGTATTCATAAGTAGACCTGCTCACTTCATAAATGATTGTTGCAAAGACAGTAACAATAATAGCAGTATTTCAGTTGTTGGATTGGAATATCATCACCTTTTTACAAATCAATGATACACATAAACATATAGCCAGAGGCAGCGATCTGCAAGGTCCAAGCACCCATTGCAAAAAGCTTCGCTAAGACTTGCTAACTGGTTCCTGATAAACAGTTATTTGAACTTAACTCCACCCATTCATTATGGCCCCGCCCCAAACTTTGGAATCATCTTCAGAATCTTGTCCTGAACACGTCTTTCAAGCTACATTACATCAACTAGTCATTTGCATTAATTTAATATACAATAAATAAAATATAAAAATAGTAAACTTGACCATGTCTCTCTATGTATTGTGTCATTCATTCAGCCTTTTTAAAAAATAATAATTAAAAAAGATCAAATGACTCCTAGATATCATTAGAATTCTTTATTTTTACATTAACTTGAATTGGAGTCATCAATAAATGATTTAATATTATCCTGAGAGAATTTGGCAGGCTATCGCAAACAAATGCCCTTTCTATTTGTAACCTAATCTATTTATGGAAAAACACAACATTAGTGAGTCTTTACCAAAGATTAAAAGTTCATGTTGGTCATCAGTTTGACCATAATCATCAACCTGTTTGGTCTTGTTTCCTGAGTTTCATAGTATTTAATAAACCCGAGCATCATTGTCAGTCTTGGCTCAACTGATCACTGTTAGCGCTTAAATCTCTGCTGAAATAATCACTGATGCCATGTGCGCATCATGGATAATTGACAGCTGGCATTTAGATGGTTTACAAACTCAATCTATTAGGCTTATGCCCATTTCGCTATGGCACATTACCGTGATCACATCATGACATTCACTGCATGAGGAAAGCACACTTAATTAGCAAGCTAGCAATTAAAACATTTTCAGGCAGACTACAGCCTATGTTTGTAAAACTGGCTCCGTAGTCATGTAACTTGTAGGCAGATAGATTAGGCAGGATTATAAAGTAAAAAAAAAAAATTTCCAACAACATTTTGGTGAAATATGATTTTGGCTGTTTGCCAGAATTCAACCACAGCACCATCCGACTGGTTTTCCCAGACCGCCACACATTTATGAACATGTGTAATGATATGCTAAGTAATATAGCAGCACTTCTCAAACTTTAACAATCTCCTAGTGGTGAATTAATTCATTGAGTGGCCCATGGTTTGTAGTGCAATAGTCAAATATAAACAGAGTAGCAGTGCCGTTAATAGCTTTATTGCTATAGTATCCACATTATGTCAAAGTTATGGAAGTGAAAAAATAGGTTTATAGCATGCTGTATCAAACGCAAATGATTCTTGCAAGGTGACTCAAGTGCATTTTTCCCCCCATCAGCTCAAATCCATTTAATGCCTGCAGTGTCACATCGGCGAAGTCTGACAGACAGCCACATAATAACTTCGCTATGGCTATGTGTCATTTCTCTCTGTTCCAGCCATTTTGTTCGCTACACCTACAGCTGCAGATGTCAGAAAACCCTTACGTCTCTGGAAGCATTATCACCAAGAGCCCGGTGCCAGGAGTGATCATCGCTATAGGTAAAAAAAAAAAAAAAAAAAAGGGTATTTAAGCAAATCTGTGACAGATAGATTAGAAAATCCAGATTATGCAAAAGCTGGCGCACCACTTGTTTTGTTTTATCAATGGAATCTTTAAAAATTTAAATCTAAATACATTATTTCCAGCTGCAGTGTCAGGTCTGTATTCCTTTTCCGCCTTAGCACTGAGTCTGTACTTCAATATATATGGGCTTGTGTGCAATCAATTACTTAAGTAAATCCCATTAAGCTGTTGCCAAACGTGTCTGAGTGGCAATACGCGTCGATGCGCTTGTCCTTCTCTCTAATGTTTGCTTGTGTAAACATCAGTCATGCCTCTAGGACGTGGCTGATCTGCAAATCCTTCAGAGACGATTTGAGCTTTTACAGTAACTCTGTGTTTGTGCACTAATCTCATCAGGACAGCATGTGAGCAAGGCCACAGGATATCACACACACACATTCATATTCAGAGTCAACCATTCTGCTGCTAATGAACATGACAAAGCTAACTAACTCCAGCTCTGACTGTTTGTTTTTCTCTAAGTATGTACAAGTCTGTTTGTTATCCCATTGGAATTATCTATCTTTCTTCAAGAATGGCTCTTAAAATGTGGTCTTATCTTCGCATCTTAACCTCTCCCTCATTCTCATATCTTAATAATGATATGGAACTCAGAGTAAGTGTAGCTAGACTGGCTGTGTGTCGTGTTGTCACATGGAGTTGCTTTGAATGCTACAGAATGTCCTGTGCATAATAACTGTTCTGAAGATGAATTCATTGAACATCTTGTAATTGGTTATACTCATGCAGCGGAGATATGGAGAAAAGTAACAAATGCTGGTCTAATTGGACGTTTAAGTGAGAAAATAAAACTGTAGGGAATTTTTGAGATCAAGTTACCAAAAAAAGTAAAACATCTTCATAGGTTGGAGGTATGTGTTAGGACTGGATGATATGATGAGGTAATATCAACGAAATTGTGCCACAATACGCTTTTCTCAGATATCGTGGATATCAATTCGTTTCGATTTGATAAATGTTAAATATTATTATTATTATTATTATTATTACTTGGAGATGGAGATCAGATCATATTTCACAAGCCATTCTTGCAGAAATCCAGAAAATACCAAATGGTCCTGAATCATGTGTCTTATTTAAAATATAATATACAAAAATCTAAAGGTACAATTTATTGAATTGATTAAACAGTTTACTATGAAATTTCAAGGTGTCTGAACTGTCTTACATTTTAGTAATAAAAGCATTCAGGTCTTGATTCATGTTTATTACTGCAGTATATACAGACCATTTGATCAGTTGGAAATAGCTCTGTAACCCTGCACTCACACTGGCACCACTTTTTTCACCTCACTTCGCTCAGGCCACTTTGTGGCTAGTGGGCTTTGCGTCTTTTCACTGTAAATCGGCATTATATGAATAATTGAAAAACGAATGACTTCCGTAAACAGTGTTGCGTCATGACCACTGTGAATGCAGGGTAACTGTAAATGTTAACGGTGCCTCGGCCAACGAGGAAATAGCTACTCAGTAAAATCTCGTGTTTGTCAAATTTCTTCTTCTTTTGAATTGTGCCTCTGCTTTGTCTCCTCAGGCAATATGGGCTCTGAGCTCTCCTACAATAATGTTGGAATGTTCATATCATCAGATGCTGGCAATACTTGGAGACAGGTATGTTGACTTATAATGTTAATCCATAGCTCCTTGAAATTAGCCGAGAATTAGCGTAATACTCGTGCTAATAATGCTTAAAAGTTCCTAAGACAATATTTATGGCAGTAAATTGTTTCCATATGTAGAGTCAGCTTATGTGGTTGTTTTGTCCTGAATAGAGGTGTCCAGGACAGCGTTTATGAATAGCGCCTAGACGATCGTATTTAAACACAAGTCATACTGGAGGATCGAATGAAACAATAAAAAATAAATAAAAAGAAAAACTAATGTAATTATGTACAAATGTGAAGATGGCAAGCATCCAAATAAACATCTAATAGACGTCTAATATACTGTGAATATATTGAGGTTGCAGACAAATAGTTCTAGTTATGATTATTACATTAATTTATATTTTAATTACTGCAACTGCATCTTAAATGAACAACATGGCTCCCATCCACATTATTTTTCAGCCAATAAAACAGCAAATAGCATACTTTATTTTAGTAGGCTGCCATTTTGTACTCACAGCAGCACAAAGTGTAAAGCTTATGCAAGAATGAAAAAAAGCTGTGAGATATTAACTTCTCACTACACATGCTCCCAAGTCAGCTCCCGAAGTTTGCAGGCTTTATACCGTACACGGTATTGCTTTCTATGAAGGTCATATTTTCAGCAAACTACAAACAAGTTCATATCACGTTACAGTGCATTCATAAGGCATTATAGATGTTGTTATTATGCCTTATAAATTGCATCATAAATGCTGTACGTAACACATTATATCCCACATACTGTACATGGTGCATTACAGAACCTGTCTTTTTTTTATTTTCTTTGAGAGATAGATTATCACAAAATCATACCATAAAAGTTAGGAAACTTTTTGTGTGTGTGTGCAACAAATCTATATATAACTATGGTGCAGTTTTGGGCTTGATATAAGTGTGGGAAATGAAACATTAGAAATGTAAAATACTAAAATAAAAGCTCACAAATACAGTTTATAGGTTATTATATTTAAGTTATAATATCATATGTACAATATTATATTATTAATGATATAAAATCAGTTACTTGTTTTAGAAAAAAAAATCTTTTCCTGTGTCACTAAGACAGACTAAGCAAACTGGGGATGAATTTCTTTGCTATTATTGTTGTACATTATGTTGTGTTACAATCAGCACTTATAACTCATTCTGCTAAGAATTTCTTAATGCATTTTCATAGATATTTAAAACAGTTAATGCATACCAACCTGTTATGGATTTATCCAAAGCTCATCATACCTATGGCCTTTATAGAAAATGTTCAGCAGTATATTCTACAGTATAACAAGCTTTTTATACAGAATATTTATGGACATTTGACAAATTGACATTGCTTACCAAAACTGGAAATTCATATGAATTTGTTTGAGTTTATTCATTTTTCTATGTTCTACAGATATTTGATGAGGAGCACAATGTTTGGTTCCTGGATAAAGCAGGAGCTTTACTTGCAGTCAAGCAGCCCACAGTTCCCACGAGACATTTCTGGTATGTGCTAAAGAGCTAATCTGCAAAAGAAACAGTGTGCCAACTGTACGTCTGAGTCAAGCCAGTGCTTAAGGGAAATCATTATCCCAGCCTGGGTTAACTTTTGCTTTTAGGAGGCTTTATGTTAATAACTTGTTGGTCCTTATGACTAAATGTCAAAAATTAAAGTGAATTTTCCCAATAATGATACTTAAATGTCTTTACCAAACAAGCAAATCCAAATCTATCCACTATATAGTCTATATGGAATTCCCTGCTTATCCCCTGGAATTACCACACTCTTCAAATCAGAGATCTCTAGCTCTGCTTTGGTGCCCTTTAATCCTCTGAGTTTTTTTTTTTCTCTCCCCTTAGTGCCCAGGGTGATAGAATTGTTGGAGTGTGCTATCTTCAATTCTGTTTCTCTTAAGCAAGCCAAGCGAGCTAGTCATCCTTGGCCAAATGTGTTGAAAGCAATTGTCTCTTTTCCAGCTACTATGATTTTGAGTCACGTCCCAGCCAGTAAAGGATGCATGTCAACCCGCTGTCTCCTGCTGAAGCTTTGCTAGTTTTGAAGTAGCAAAAGAACTTTGGTGTCGTTCTTCAGTGAGGTTGTTAAACCTTGTCACACATGCGCTACTCCACCGTTAGCACCTCTGAGGTGTAACTAAAAAGCTGTCAGAGTCGAAGTTTTCAGTGTTATTTTTTCCCTCCATCAGCTCTCGCTCTTTCTTCTTCGTCTCTCGCTGTTGCCGAAAGAGGGCCCCTGTTGTTTTGATTTGTCTTCATCGTCGCATCGGATTACGAAGACCTTTCTTTTTTTTTTTTTACACCTTTCCCTTTCACTCATTTAAAAAAAAAAAAAACTTGTTTACCAGCATCCTCTGGTTTTAGAAATAGCTTTTATGAGTGACATTGAATGCTGTTTGTTTTGTTATCAGCCTCAGTTCTGCTCAATATATAGTAATAGCCATCTGTTGATTTCTCTCATTTATTAGCAATTTAAACAATATTTACAGACCAACAAAAAAAAAATCTTGCTTGGCGGACCTCCTGATGGTAGGTGTGTGCAGAAAACACAGCAAAACAGTTTTTTTATTCATTATAAACCTTTAAATTTTATATACATTTGTATAAATTAGAAATAAAATCTTTGTAATATGGTATTGTTGCTAGAGTAACAACTCATTTATTGTACCCACTTCACATAATCTAATGCTAATAATATACTGATTTAAAAAAAAAAAAAAAAAAAGAAAATTGTATAATTGTTGATATCCTGAAACTTTCTGTTTCTGTTTATTTAATATTTATGGAAGGAGTCAACAGTGTTAGGGTAACAGTAAATAAGTTTTCCACCATGGAAGAGTCTTCAGAACAGAGGACTTCGTGTTGGTAACATGACAGCTGCATTTTTTTAAAATCTTATTACCTTCAAGACAGGGAAAAAAGAGGCTGGCAGAAGAACTACTGTATATATCTGCTATAACAGCAGCAATAACAGAAAGTAACTTGTCTCATGAACGTGCCACAGCATTTAAAAGTAACTACAAATGGTTGAAAAGCCAGTGTCATTCGTTAATAAATTATCAATTGGAAAATTGCTGTGGTATGACGAATAAAACACTTTGGGACATGTTGTTTGTTGGAAAATAATCAACTTTATAGTGGCAACACACCCCCATCAGCACTCTCAGTCATGTTTTATTCCTTACTTATTAGAAATGTTTATTAGAAAGTGCTTGATCTGAACAGAGCATAATTACATTTGACCGGCTGTTTTAGGATCAGCTTTGATGAAGGCAGACAGTGGACGCATCATATTTTCTCAACCATGCCTCTGTTTGTGGATGGCGTTCTGGTCGAGCCAGGCATGGAGAATCAGATTCTGACGTAAGTGTTAAAATTGAACTTGTTTTTGACACCTGTCCACACACCTCTCAATCTCCCTCTCGATCTCTCATGTACACATTCATATACTCCTAACAAACCCTGACAAGAATAAAGACAGACCCCACCCCCCAATGAACAGTCATAGGTTATTTTTGGGTTGATCCTTTCCACTCATTTACCAGATGGCACTTATAATAGGTTGGTCACTTAGAAGAGTTAAACGTTTCAAAGCCATTTGATTTCCTTTTAGCTATTATTTTGTTTATGCAACAGGGACCTTGTCTGTCACTGTTTCTTTAATTATAATTTTCAGTATTTGTGCACCGATAGGTTTTTCGGACACTTCAGCGATCGCTCTGAATGGCAGCTGATCAAAATCGACTACAAGTCCCTGTTTACCAAGCGCTGCGCTGAAGGAGACTACCAAACGTGGCACTTGCACAATCAGGTATGAAACAGCTTGATGATACAAAATCAAGCTACTACACCAGATTTCAGAGACTCTCAGTCAGGATCAGTGTTATTACCATGAAAATAGGGTTCTTGCGCAGTTCTGGAAAGCCTGGAAAAGTAGGAAATTGAAAGACTTTCAGTTCTAGACCTGGATGAGTATGGAAATTCCAACGTTTTGCAAATGTATGGACATTCAAAAGGTAACTGGATATTCAAATAGAACTTGTAACTCTCCAAGATGGTGCTATACTATAGCAGCATGCTGTGAGTTGCTCTAATGGGTATTATCATGATAAATGGCTTCTTGTACAGCCCTGGTCATTTGCAATTTGGTAATCAAATAGAACTTGTGTAGTTCAATATTGAAGTACTATTGTGCTGTGGTGCTCTTATTCTCTTATTAGTATTTGAGATACATGTCTCTTTCTGTGCACAAAGAGTCCTGTTCATTTACGACCATCAGACATCACTAAAGTTTAAGGTTAATTTACCCCTTTACACTTTAATTGGTAGCTGTAATTTACACTTACCAATATCTTACACATCAAAAGCCCAGTCAGAAACAAGTTAAATAAGGTGACGTATTAACACTATGTGGGTACCTCCAATTTCTTTCAACCTCCTTCTAGCTAATGTCCAGTCCCTTGACAATAAACTGGATGAACTACATTACTGGAATCACTCTTGGGTTTATTAAGACTGGTTAGGCTTAAAAACATGATAGGGTTATACAAACTGATGATTTTTTTGAGACAACTGGCAAGATAAGAGGGGTGGTGCTTGTGTTTTCATAAACAACACATGGCGCACCGATAAGGTTATGGCAAGGGTCTTCAATCATATCTACAAAGGGCCGGTGTGGATGAAGGCTTTCATTCCAGCCAAGGAGGAACCACACCTGATTTCATTTGTTTAATCAGGTCACCTTAGTCTCCCATCGACTATCAATGTGCCTCTAATTTGGCTGTAATGAAAGCCTGCAGAAACAGTGGCCCTTCGTGGATAAGACTGAAGACCTCTAGGTTATAGTGTCTCAATCTTGCTCAGCAGGATGGGCCAATGTGGTACCAACCATTCAAGCTATTGAGGGGATCCTCTATACAGTGTCTGTCTACATAACCTCCACAAGCAAAGGCAACAGCTGTAATCCTGTCATCAGTTTTAATTGATGTAGCCTAAAGGCAGTGTATCTAACATGTTTATCCAACAAGGGACAATAATACTCTTGATGACTGCTACCGTACTATCAAGGGGGCTTACAGATCTATCCTTTGACCTCACTTTGGCCAGTCTGACCCCCTGCCAGTGCTGCTGCTTCTGGCTTACATGCAACAGCTGAAGTGTGCACAAGTCACTTTTTGGTGTAGATAACTGTATCCCCCACAAATCACCCGATGTTATCGCAATCCCTGGATAAACTCTCATGCCAAAGCCTGATTGACAGAACCACTGCTTTTGTATAGGAGATGAAGAATGATACAAAGGAGCCAGGTATTTACTACACAGAACCATTAAAGCTAATAAAAAATTCAAATAATTATTTTGACTCAAGTCACCTCTGTAAGAGTCTGCAGGTGAAACTAAACCTAATGTGCCTATCACTGATGCACACTTTCATCTGGGCAAGCTGAACAAGTTTTATACCCACTTTGAGGCTCACAACACTGAGCCACTGATGGCAGCACAGGACCCAGCAAACAATGTTTGTCTCCAGATGACTAAGGCAGACATAAGTGAAGCTTTTAGAAATGCTGATGTTAGCAAATCTGCTGATCCAGGTGGCATCACCTTATATGCCACATAATGCCATATAATGCCATATAAATGTCATGCTCAACTTTAATGGTTTCAATATACATTGACATTTTTTTATCTGTCTTTTTGTGTGATTCCACTGCACTTTTAAAATATTACCAATATGTCTGTCCCTAAAAAAGCCCCTCTCCTTCCTGAATGATTACCCTTTTCTTTCTTTTTTTTTTTAACTAACGAGAGCTTTTCAACACCACTCATTACCCACTCATTCTCCGCAACTCCTCTTCCCATACACAGTTTACACCTGACCACTCCCTCACTATGCAAAAAATGTTGTTTGTTAGAGTTTAGCAAGAGCTAAACCTATGGTGTCATAACCTCCACATAAATGTTAATTCTACAAATGAAATTGTTGATTTTAGGAAATCCAAAGCTAGAGAGTATATTGGTCTCCTCTTCTATATCATTGTATTAGTCTTTTTATATTGTTTCTTGTTTTATGGTACATTGTGTTACATTTGACAGTAAAGTTAAAAAAAAAAAAAAAAAGTGATCTGCTTCATCAGTCTGCATTTTCTACCCCCAGATTTTTTTGGGCTTCAAGGCAAGTGCTTGTCTTTAAAGGCAGTGGTCTAGATGTTATTTTAAAAAATCACATCTCTGATGTTTTTACTTAAGAAAAATCTGGCAAATTCAGAGGCATGAACTGCACACAGACGCACCCAGTATATCATCTTAAGCACTTGCGTAAACTGATTCTTAACACAGATCACTTTCCCTGCATAAATACTGACTCTTGAAATTAAGTTACCAATCCTGAAGACAAAATATTTGGGTAACAAATCCTGGTCTGGTTTGGCAACCTGACCTCCCATGACCTACCAGATAGACCTGTTATGACAGCAGAGAAAAGGTACAGAACTTCCACATCTTAATAATATATACACTATTCATTGCAGACATAAAGCACAGAAAAAAAAAATCAAAGACTAGTCACTCTGATCATGGACTGATCACACTCCTTTTATCCACGGCAAACATCCATGGGTTCCACTAGGCAAAACCCAAAGAAAAATGATTTAAAAAGATGTTTTTTCCTGACCCTGTCAGGCTCCAGGCCAGATTTTCAGAAGCCAGAGTATGACCTGTTGCAGAGTTCAAACAAATATGTCAAGATAAAATGTTTGCTAAGCGGTCTGGCTTAGCAAAGTCAGAATAGATATGACAGAAATTTTAGGGGATAAAAAAAGTTTGGCAGCAGATATAATGTTATAAATGATGACATGTAGGTTATTAGAAAATATGTCTACTACATTCAGAATGTAAGAATCGTTATTTCACTAATAATATCCTAACATTATTTAATTTGCCTTATTTAATGGAACGTAATAAAACGAAATATCTTGTTACAAACTCCTTTAGATTTAATAGTAAATATTGACTTGTAAACAGTAGGTATAAATTGAATAATGGTTTTATTTATTTTTGTATTTTTTTGTTTGTTTGTTTGTTTACTGCATTGGACTCAGACTTTTACATTGCTCTATAACTCTGTTATTTCACCCACTAGCCAGACAAAGTTTCTTTTGGGTCTCCTCTAAAGTTTGCCAAATTTTGCACCCCTCTGGCTTCAAGCCCTTAATATATATCAGCAGTAATGTTCTAGTTGAATGGCTAAAGCGCTCTCCTCCCTAGTTCTCACACAAATGCACGTAAAGCACATCCAGCAAATCTATAGCCCAGGATTATTATCTACCTTTGATGTTCTCTTTTTCAGGGTGAGCCGTGCGTAATGGGCCAAAAGCAGATCTTCATCAAGCGCCGCCCGGGCAACTACTGCATGATGGGAAAGGACACCAGGATCCTATCGGCTGAGCCTTGTATCTGTAGAGCGCATGATTTTGAGTGGTGAGTGAAAACTGTATTCATGGTACATTCTGTAACGATTTAATCAATTTCATCGGCATTGCTGTTAATCAAGTACAAGTATACGGGTATAAAGCCGTACCAGGCTTATAATTAGAAAAATACAAAAATGTAATATTCTGGTAGTAAAAAAAACAAAACTATATTACTGCATCCGAGGTTTTCTATCAGAGATTGATGATTGCTAGTATGTGGCCTAAGAAGACTTCCGTTATCTAGATTAGAGATTCTCTTAACTTTTTGCACCCAGGAACCCCTTCCAGAGTAAAAGCATTTCCAAGGATCCTCTTATTACAACAGCACAGATTTAATTTTATGAACAATAGGGCAACTCTGTACCTTATTCATATTAATTTATTAGAGCCACTAGAGCTTTTTACTCCTGCACTTTCCACTTATCCAGATGTATTAATAGCACTGTCTGGTTTTACAGTCATATTAAAGTTAACATTATTGAGTTCCCTTTCAAGTGACAAGCCAATTAGGCTTACAACTCTGTTGGCTAATTAATAACCATAATAACCTCGGATCTAGTGATAGTAATCACCAACACTGCTGTGGGATTTGATTCTGCCATTACTTTAGATAAAATTGTCTTGTAATTCATTCATTTTAATCATATAATATAATCCACTCTTTTGGGATCAAATACAAATAACATTGCATCAAATATACAAAGAGGTATGATAGTGTTATTACAATGTACTTAATGTCTATTACAATGTATTAACCTTTGTAGGGTATAGAAATCTCAAACAGTGTAGTTATAAACACAAAAAAAAGTCAGTACAGGAAATGAGGAACGTGTAAATTAAAGTGTAAAAAAGTGTAACACATTTTGATTTACATTCAGCGTCACGTTCAGTGTCACTGTCTATTCTGGACAGGGAAGAACATTTCAGCGTTTGTGTGATGTGAGCTGGCAACATCTGTGACAATGTGTGAAGA
This sequence comes from Pangasius djambal, assembly GCA_022985145.1. NCBI lineage: Eukaryota > Metazoa > Chordata > Actinopteri > Siluriformes > Pangasiidae > Pangasius > Pangasius djambal. Next base: position 8,995,993 of record CM041000.1, on the reverse strand, counting down.
CAAGCCACTGAACAGATTTAATTTCTATGCAAATTTCATGCTGTTGTGATGTGGTTTTTTTTTTTAATCTTGAAAAGACAGACATTTTTAATGTTAATTCCATCTGTACAAGGTCAAACCGCATATGTTTAATGTGTATCCATTAATTTCTCACAAAGTACATTTGGCTAGATTGAGAGGACTCATCAATACACGCCTGCTGTTTTATGATTGAAATGTACGGTAAGGAAGTAAACCAAAGTTGTGGGCATTTCCAATTATAACGGAGCAAACTTTTAATTAACTTTCAAGTAGATAAAAGGCAATCGGTGAAACATTAAGGGCCGTAATTATTGCTACTGGATACAACACAATTGGGACTTCCTGTCTAACAGAAAAGATATAATGAGCCTATGGCTGATATTCTACAAGTCTAATAAATATGCATTTTGCTCAGATTTGTGTTGAATAAGAATTACTATGAATCACCAGAGTGTTATTTTCACTTCATTATCAGCTGAATGCTAATTATAAAATTGTTTTTGTTAGTAGAGATATTAGCATTGTGTCAGAAAAAAAGCTGAAAAGAAATTAAAAACTGACAGCCATAAAGATCGGATGGGTGTCACAGTGTTACCTTTGGATTGCTTGGAGCAGGATTGAGTTATTTCTGTGTTGGTTACGATGCTGAGTTTTCTCTATGTTGTGTGTTTCAGTGTCGGGGTTGTGTGTAGCCATGTTGTGTGTTATGTCTAGGTGGTGTGTTGCAGTGTTGAGTTATCTCTGAGTGTATTTGTTGTGGCATTTAGTTAATTCTTGGTTCCAACATAGTCTATTTTTGTCCAACATCTTTTTTTTTTTAATTCGCCAGTTCAACAATTCAGACCTTTCTCGAAACAACTTTGTCGTCATATCCGATAAAGAAAAGTAGCATCCAGGTTGCCACTTTGAACATTGTTTAGGTACTGATTGTTTAGTACTTAGTTATAATTCTGGATTAACATAAGCAGTAAATAGGTAGCTACATTCGTTCACACTTGGCCAGCTAGCTGGTGCATTTAAGTTGCAGTAACTAATAAACACAGCACCAGTAAACAAGTTAGCAAGCATTGGTAACAATCAGGGCATGTGCAGGGGTGCACTGAAAATGGTCTTTTTTTTAATATATATGCAAGTTAGCTCACTTATCTGGAGAGTTTTGAAACACTACATACACTTCAGCATTCGTAAACACTGAGGTGCGCAGTTCTGCCACTGGCGTTGGTGATAAATGAATGCATGCAGAGGGATTTTCTGCCAGTAAAGTGCTGCTAAAACAGTTTTGATTTTGTCTATGGCGGAAGACAAATAAATGCACACATACTGTAGACGGAATCAAAATGATGTAAAAGAGTTTTCAGTCAGTGCTTTTAAAATTCGTTAAATAACAGGAAGTTTCAGTTAACGCACCCCCTGGTTTTGGGTTTTAATTATTTCCTGGTTGTGTGCTGCTATTTCTTTTTGCATTGTGTGTTTTGCGGTGTTCAGTTATTTTTGGCTTGTGTATACTACAGTGTAGAATTATTGTGTGCATTGTTCAGTTATCAGGATTTAGTTATTTCTGGGTTGTGTTTTGTGGTGTACAGATATTTCCTGTTTGTGTGTTGCGTTGTTTAATTATTTTTTGGGTTGTATGTTGCAGTGTGTGTGTTCTGCATGGTGTGTTGTGGTTTTCAGGTTTTTTTGGCTTGTGTGTTTTGCAGTACCTCTCTGGTTTGTGTCTTATGACGTTATCATTAGGTTGTGAGTTGTGTTCAGTTATCTCTGGATAGTGTTGCAGTGTTTAGTTACTTATGGATTGTGTTACAGTTCTTAGTCATTTCAGGGCTACAAATTGCAGTTTTTAGCTTTTTCCGCATTGTGCATTGAAGTGTTTTGTTACTTCTAGGTTGTGTTTTGTACTGTTTAGTTATTTCAGGGGTGTGTTGCAGTGTTTAACTATTTCTGGATTGTGTGTTGTAGTGTTTCGTTATGTCCTGTTTGTATGTTGTGGTGTTTAGTTATTTCTGGGTTGTGTGTTGTGGTGTTAATTAGTAATGGGTCATGTATGTCACAGTGTTTTGTTATTTCTAGATTTCGTTTTTATTTATTTCTGCATTGTGAGTTGCGATGTTTAGTTATTTTTGGTTTGGTTGTTATGGTGTTTAGTCATTTCTGGATTTGTGTGTGTTGGAGTGTTTAGTTGTAATGGTCAGTTGTTTAGCATCTTGTATTGCATCACAATTCTGTCCATCTGGGTCTAACTGTGTGTGTGTGTGTGTGTGTGTGTGTGTGTGTGTGTTGCAGTGATTATGGCTATGAGCGGAGAGGAGATGGTAACTGTCTGCCTGCATTCTGGTTCAATCCTTCCACTGTATCACGGAGCTGCAGTCAAGGCCAGAACTACTTCAACAGCACAGGGTGAGTCTCTCTCTCTCTCTCTCTCTCTCTCTCTCTTTCTCTCTCTCTCTCTCACACACACACACACACTCACAAAGAAATAATACTGTGTCATCCTCTACAGTATACCAGTATAACCCTAATGGCATTACAATCAGATGTTCTCATCATGCTATACCATCATTTCAGCACACAACTAATGGCGACATGAATATTATATTGCTGATAATGTCATTATATCCCTGTCAGTTATCGCAAAGTAGCAGCGAACAACTGCACCAAAGGGGTGAAGGAGATGTACACAGCCAGGAAACAGCAGTGTCCCAATCGACCCCCTCGAGGACTGCACCTGACAACCCGTGACAGCACCCTCAAAGCAAATATGGGCTCCAACGTCACCTTTATAGTACAACTGGAAGAGGTATGTTGAGGAATATAAATCAATGGCACTCGATTTCACTACGAGGTGTGCACATAGAATGAAAAATGAAGGAGTCCATAGAGTGATCTGATTGTTCGGTACTAATATAGACACTAATAGTGATGTAGTCACAAGTTCCACTGGAGTTTCTGCGAGTTTAAGGGGTTAACACTTCTTGTGGCTGCTTTCAAAACTGTATTCTAGCTGATGTGTGTTTTTTACTATTATTTTTCCATTTTTTTGTCATGCAAGGGGCATGATGAATTCTCACTTAAGCTACTAAGTTAACTGAATCAATAATGTGATGATGATAGTAGTGACTGGATGTTGAGCGGTTGACTGGACATTAGAGTCAATATCGTGCCGTGACGGTTGTTGTTGTTGTTCTTCTTCTTCTTTCGGCTGCTCCTGTTAGGGGTCACCACAGCGGATCATTGTTCACATATTTGATTTGGCACAGTTTGTCAGATGCCCTTCCTGACACAACCGTCCCCAATTTTTTTCTGGGCTTGGGACCAACACTGGGAGTGCATTCAGTATCTTGAAGTGACCATAATCCCAGATCTCAACCCTACTGAACACATATAGGATGAATTGGAATGCCCATTACACACCAGGATTCTGGAATTGGCAGAAAGTCCCACAGTCACGCTCCATCTAGTGGAAAGCCTTGGCAAAAGTGGAGGCTGTTATAATAGCAAATGGGAGATTAAGTCCATGATAATGCCCATGGTTTTGGAATGGGCACAAATGGGTGTGCTGTCAGGTATCCACATACTTTTGCCAGTATAGTGTAGGTTTATTATTGGGTTGGGATCTGGGATCTGTGAAGGCCATAGCATATCATCATTTACATACTCATCAAACTATTCAATGAGCCGTTGTGTTCTGTGGATCAGGGTGAAGTCATGCTTTAGAGACCACTCCTATCAGGAGAAATGTTTCATCATAGGGTAAAGGTGACCAGATAGAAGAACTTTGCATTGGTTTACAGTGACCCTTCCCTCTAAGGGCACAAGTGGACCCAAACCAAGGCAGCAAACTAAATATTTGTGGTGCTTGGACCCCGCAGATCGATAATATACTATAATACAATATAGACATTGACATTTGAAATTTTGACATTAAAACGTTTAACCTGTGTGTATGTATGTATAAAGTGGATAATAGCACACTTGAATGCTTTTAAAGAATGATTGCTTTAATTAGAGCAATGATTCATATTTATTAAGAGCAATGACTTTATATTTATACTATTTTTTATACAATAATTCTTAATAAATATTAAAGCTGCTGTATAATCATATATAGTACATGGCATTGAGTTATGAGTTACATCTTTAAGTCATAAGTGAGGCAATTATAGTTTGTTATTATAGCTTAAGAAGGCATTAAAGTTGACAAAACGCTTACATTTACATATAATTAGAAAGCTTTCAAAATTTATTGGCTAATTTTTTTTAATGGGCTTGCCCTTGTGGCAAAACCACATTAAAGTGCATCTCATAGTATAACTCATTCTAGTGACACTGTATAAACCACATTACAATTCAAATCAGGCTGAGGAATTTCTTTAAATCTTCCCTCATGAAGAAAGAAGTCAGAGTCAGAAATCAAACATTGGGAATTTTCTACAGTGCACACACACAAGCACACACACACACACACATGCCACGCAAACTCAGGTGGCAGGTAAGTGCATCTCTCAGGGGGTCTGGCTGTGGCATAGTTGCTACATTACAGCTGTGATGAGATGAGGAAATGAGGGCTTATTCCCTTCATTAAGATAGATGGAGGGAGGGGTGGATGAGAGGCAGAGAGATGCACAGAGGAAATGCTAGGAATCATCACTGTCAGAGAACAGTGACTCAAAATCCTCCCGCCAAATTCGACTTTAATTTATATTCATGAAGCATGGTGGCGAGAGTTCTCGAGACGTGGAACGGCCCTAAATATTTAATATTCGCTAGGTGCAACACATGGCAGATGAAAGCCCGGGAACAATTTTAACAAAGCAGGAGATCCATATTTAGATTTTTTTTTTTTTCCAGAGAGAAATTTCCAGAACACCAGTACTCCGTATAGAATAAGGAAGATGTTTATATAGATAATCATAATGCTTTGAAAAGTTCAGTTAGCAAAGCCAGTTGGTGTGTAGTACAGCGACATTTAGTAGCAGGTCATGAAGTTCAGGATAAGTTGAATTTCCAGCCAAGCCAGAACATGGGTAGCGAACTATACTGTAGGCTAAATGCCAAGCTATCGTTCTGTATCTCTGTATTTCATGACCACACACACACACACACACACACACACACACAAAACAATGCTGTGACATTTAGCCATAGGTTTTGGTTGTGGCTAGACTCCATTTCCATTTCTTTCAGTGTAAACAAACATGTCTAGAAACACACATCCCAAATGAAACATTAACATTTACACTGACCTCCGAGAGCGTTAAAATATTAAATTAAATTAGAGTGCAAAAATTTACACCCCCTTTGTTTTTTGAAAGGGATATTAGAAACTTTCCCTCTATTTTATAAAAAAAAAAAGAATTTCAAAAATGTATAAGAGTATCCACCGCCTCACGCCAACTGTTCCCTAGATAAGCTCCAGAACCAGGATAAAGCAGTCACTGAACATAAATGGAAGAATGAATGTTACTTGTGATAATTAAGGAACATGTGTGAAACACAACACACTAAGACCCTGATTTAACTTAATCCCAAATAAAGAGCAATAATTAAAAGCCAGATCAGGGAAATAAACCTTAAAGTGAGTCTTCTGTACAGTATGTGCTTTAGCATTCTCGGTAGCCGAGGTGAATTTGGATTACACAGATCTCCCTGAACACTAAACTGAAACTTGCTTAATTGTATGCCAATTATTACTCAGATTAAAGACAGTGAAACATGTAAAAATATTCAAAATACAATATCAACACAAAATAAAAGAGGGTAAACCTGCATATGTATTCTGCATTTGGGGTAAATGTAAATGAAAAACATTTCACAGGCTCACTTTAAATGCTTGGCTTTGAAGGTTCAAACAAATGGCAGATATCTAATATGAAATCAGCTTTAAAGTTTGAAGGATTTTTCGGATTAGTTTGAAATACTGAAGCATACATATGTAACTGAGAGAAACTGAATGATATTTTAATTTTGAATGGCAGAATCATAATTGTGCTAATTTTAATACCTGCCTTCAGCTGTATTAATTAAAAATTGCCATTTCCGGATTAACTTTCAGGCAGATAGATCACTGTGTGAGTGCTCAATGAATATATTTGCAGATACCGCCCTGTATGAAATGCCCCAAATAAATATTCACAAACACAAACATCTGAAAAGGACATGAAAGATTTGAAAGGTTTCAGCAACCACTATGCATTATATGCTACTCACTAAGAAATTAATATCCGAACAGGAGAGACAGAGAAGGATATTAGGGAAGGATAAGCACAGAATTTTTGTGTCTTTTTCATACACACATACACACACTTGAAGAGGTGGCAGCTGCAATCTCCAACACCTCCTTGTGCATGGCATGATACACACGCAGGGTGCCAGATGTAACACCCAAAAGAGTGTGAGTAAAATAGGCACGGGCTTGCAGAGATAGTAGCAGGCGATGATCCTTCTCAGGCACACTCACACACACACACACACACACACACATCCACTGCTCTGACAGACTGGCAGAACTTCAACATGTGTTTGATTTGTTGGTATGCGTGGGCACTCCGTTCAATAAGCAAGTGTATATTGTTTGTTGTTGTGACTTCACCATGAATGTGTGTGCAATTGGTGAGAGTGTGCCAAAGGTTCACACCTGCAGACACTCGATGTGTTGATTGTGCTCTGTAGTAGTTCTGTCACACAGGTGCTTTGTTTCGTATCATGCCAAGGACAGAATCAGGTGTAGCTAACACTGGGTTAAGGTTAATGGTGGTTAATACACTTCTCTGCTGCCAAATGTGATCTTCCGAATAATACTATGTAGTATTATTAATTAGATGAACAACAATTTCTTAAATGACTGAGGACAAAACCAAAGTTCCTCTTATTGGGCCTGCTTGTTCAAGCAGGCAGAAACTAGATCGAATGTGATTTGTTGGAATATTAAGATTGGCTACTCAAGTGCGCAGTCTTAGTGTCATCCTTAAATTTTCTTACGAAGCAATGGCTCATGACCATAGATTTTGGTGGAGCAGGATGACATTAATAAGATTTTACCTTATCTTACAGGGACAGAAGAGTTAAGCATTAGGACTGTAACTCTAAATGGTTACACTTGTCTAGCACTATCAGCACATTCATGAAAACCACTACTTGGAGGTAGCCAACGGTCATCTTACCTTTTTAGAAGTGTAGCTGTCTGCATGGAATTGAACATTCCTCGGCTGAAGTGGTGGTGATGCAGTTGCATTAAAAAGGATTAATCTCTTTTCCAGTGTAATATAGAGAACAACTTCTACAACTTGTTTAAGAAGGCCGTATATCAGCTGAATGAATGATTGTTATGTCTCCATACTAAATTGGTCATTCATTTTGAATTTGTAACACTTAGGTAACCATCTGCTAAAGCCTGTTAATTAGCTCAGTATATGGGAATGGAATGGATACTTCACAGAATGTGCCTTAAAACTCCCTTAATGTAAAGACCGTCACTCAGATAGAGGAATCTAATAATGTATAACATTTATAAAACTAAGTTGTTTATAGATGGTAAATACCCAATTGATAGATGAGAATTATTCACTTAGTGATTTACCTTACGTATTTGAATTTGTTAACAGTTAAGGGACGGGGCTGTTTAGTGAGTAGATAAAGATGACTATTTGTCTTAATGTCATATGTCTCATTCCATACCTCAGCCCAACTGATACACTATATGGCCAAATGTTTTTGAACAAATGACATGACATCTGGTAACATTCATTTGTGATTTTTGAACATCTCATTCCACTCTTCTGAGAAGGCTTTGCAATAGATTGTTTAGCATGGCTGTGGGAATTTGTGGCCATTCAGCCACAAAAGCATTAGCATGAGGTCAGTCACTGATGTCGGGCAGGGGGCCTAGGGCATAGTCGGAGTTCCAACTGATGCCAAAAGTGTTCAGTGGTTGAAGTCAGGGCTCTGTGCAGGCCACTCGAGTTCATACACACCAGACTTTTCAAACCAGGTCTTGAGAGAACTAAATTTGTGAACAGGGGCACTGTTATGCTGGAAAATGATTTGGCTTCTTAGTTCCAGTGAAGGGAAAATATACAGCATACAAAGGCATCCTATACAATTGTGTCCTTCCAACTTTGTGGCAACAGTTTAAGGAAGGCCCATACATGGCTGTGATGGTCAAATTTCCACAACTATAGTGTACTACACTGGTACCACACTCATACATCTTCTGCATTTCTCAGTGCACCTGTCTCACTTAAAGTTTATATGAATTTCATATCACTGATGACTGCAAATGTAGTTTTACATCAGACTAATACTTACATAATAGTTACCAGGGTTATCAAGCTTTTGTTCTTTTTGTGTTAAATAATGGTGTTAGAGCTGCATTAAAATTCAGTGAATCCACATTGTTCTATACAATGGTGTCATTGCACAAACACCTCTACTTTCTTCTTAGAAGTGCTCCTACAGTTCTGGTGCTTCCTTTATAATTGCAATGGCACTATTTTAGTATGTGTCTGCAAAATCCACTGAAGATAAATGTCAGTGATGGTCATCAGATACACTATATGGCCAAAACTGTGAAGGGATAGTCACACATATACTGTTGTATTGTTGGAAGTTTGGGGAAAGCCCACATATGGGTGTGATGGTCAAGTGTCCACATACTTTGACCACAGAGTATGTAAGAATACTTGAAATATGTAAGATACTGTATGTAAGAATATTACTTGAATAATATTAATTTGGCACAATGGTCGTGACATATGTTTACTATCCATCCTCTTCTGAGATCACTCTGAGCTGGGAAGCATAAAAAGTAGTTAAATTTCGAAGTCTCTGTGCACAGACGGACATTGAAGAACGTCTGTCTTAAATACTAACAGATTTTCAATGTGATGTGGCATTAGAAAAACCTGAAGGACTGTACTAATAATGTGTACAATGCTGCCAGAAAATATGAAAGCCACTCTATTTCAAAAGAGAAATGAGTCTTAACACTGACTGCATGTAGTCCAGTCCTGTGCATGTGACTGATCCAGAGTACTTCATTCAAAGATTTGCCTCAAATAAATAAGCATTCCCTTTTATTTTGATGGCCACACAAGAGAGGCAGAGCTCCCTTATAGCGTATGGCTGCAAGTCTCCCAACCATGTATAGTCTTGGTGAAATTCTGAATATGAGTGTGTTGTAAAGTGTGTTGTAGGTAGAACTGTTGATAGAAACAAAACTGCAAAAGTAACAGTAACTTTTTAGATCAATGTTTTCAGCTCCCGGTAAGCAGGAGAGCAAGCTGCGCAGCTCCTGACTAATTGCTTGAGTGTGGCTCGGTTATAAAGAGTCCGAGACAGCTGAATGTCTGTTCAGTGAGCCACCGAAGATCATTGACAACATGAAATATCAATTTAAATTACCTTCATCTATCTGTCTCGTTCTGCCATTTGAAATTGCATTGTATGGCTACACTAAGACAGTTTATTCCACTGAACGGGCTAACGGAGGAGCTGTAGTCCTACTGCAGCAGCATGCGCTCTGGCTGTGATTAAAATCCAAACCTTATATAAGATCTAACTGCCAGCTAGAGTAGGAGTAAAAGGCTTATTGAATTAATGGACTTTATGTGGTCCTATACAGTGTTAATGAATGTTTATGATTATCGGACGGTCAATACAGCTGTTTGCATGGAAATCAATGTTCCACCCCCCTTCACCTTCTCATGAGCTCAACCTTTATTTATATCCTTGCCAAAAATACAAGCTGTTTTCAAGCTTGAAAATGTTTGCTTTTTTGTGTGGGACAAAATTTGTCAAGTTATGTGGATGGAGCATGTGGGAACCATTGTGAAAAAATGTAATTATGAGAATGGAGTCTGGATTTGCTGACAAATCCTGCGATTTTAAGGGATTGAATGTAGGAAGGTGGCAATCTGACAGCACTTGTGATTTACTATACTGTATAGTGCCCACTGCACACTACACAATTTTAGCCTGGATTTTCCTATCACCAACATTTTTTTTTGTCTGTAACAACTTCACACCTAAGTAGCCCCTGGAGGCTGTTGGCACTCTAATAAGAACTCAAATGCTTATTTGATGCAACGTCGCTAATCTCCATACATTTTAAAATTCTCATACTTGTGTCTGCACAGATGAGTGCCAGATGAGCCAGATAAGGGCAAAAGGATGCACAGGGATTGGGAACTGATGACAAAAGCTTTGCAAAATGCCTAACCTTTTATGCAGTGGTAGATTAAACATACTCTGCATGGTCCACAGGGAGACTCGATGAGGACTAATATCCAATTGGACTTCGGGGATGGGACGGCTGTGTCCTACTCTAACCTCAGCTGGACAGAGGAGGGTATCAGGCATGTGTACCACAGCACAGGAATCTTCCGGGTCACTGCCATCGCTGAGAACATCCTGGGATCTGACTCCAGCTCCCTGTACCTGCACGTGACTTGTAAGTGTTATACACATGACACCGCACACACATTATACTATGGATGTGTAATATGATGATGTGAGTATTGGTAACTTAAGTCACAAAATGCATTTCTTTGAACATATTTCAACATATTACAGGTATAGTGGTTTGGAGCATGTATATAGAATCTGGTGATATTCTCTAGAAATTATTATAAACTGCTTATGCCACAACACTGCTGAATTCTTGATAATGATTGATCAGAAGGTGTTGATTAATTTACAATAACAGCACAGCTCTAACAATAATTCTAGCTGCAAGTTTTATATTAATGCTCTTGTCCTAATACCTTATTGTTTCTTTGGTATGGTAGCTCTATTTTTTTTTTTTTTGGTAAACAGATTTAAAAACATGTAATTGTTGATATAGTGACGCTTTCTATTTAGGTAGTGGAATGAGTCTCTAGTGTCAGTGCTTTGTAACAGTGAGAGATAAAGCTGTAACTAAGTTTTCCAACATGGGAAAGTCTTCAGGAATGGGGGGCTTTGCAGTTTTTGGTAACTTGACAAGCTGCATTTTTTGTTTTACTATCTTCAACAGACAGAAAAGAAAAGAAGGAGGGAACAACTGTTTATAGCTGCTGTAACCCAAGTGATAACTGTGACTAACTTGTTTTACAGACGTTCCACAGTATTAAATGTAACTATAAGCGAATAAAAGTACAACTTGTTGTTCTAATAAATTATTGTGTGTGTATCAGGTCTGGAAGTATTTGGGCAATGACAGAGTTGAAAGTGGAGGTACTTTGTTGAAAATGGCTGTAATTCCTAAATGGTAAATGCCATATTTTTGTGAAAAAATACCTCTTAAAATTAAGCTGAAAGTCTACACTTCTATCACATCTTGATTGTTTTATTTCAAATCCATTGTGGTGGTGTATAAAGGCAAAATCACAAAAACTCTGTCATTGTCCAAATACTTCTTGACCTGACATATTATATATATGGAGTTTCATTTTAATTAATTGAATCAATGCCATGACACCTTAATTATAGATATATACATTTTCTCTAAGTTACAATGACCATCACATGACTCTGTGATCTACTAACCCTTATTCAACAGGTATCATGTTCTTCACAACTTTTAGAAGCCTCTGCTGTATTGGGCTCCTGCATCCTTAATTTTCCCTGTCTAAGCAAATCTAAAAAAGAAGTGTTTGGGTCAATTCATATCCTTGGTCATTAAGCACACTCCATCACAACACTCCATTATTGATTGGAAGGAATGATTGATATTTTTAAATTTCACCAACATGAACTTTTTTGTTATTTGTGAGTGGAAGCAGATGGTGTAGACAAAGTGCCAGACTGTGTTTACTCAAAATATCTGAAAAGAGCTGGAAGATGTTCCAACAAATGAGTCAGACATGCAAATGCACAGAAATGTATGGCTAGCATTGTAGGACTTTTACTGTAGCTTATGTTATGCTCTCACTTGCCCAAACTTAAAGTTTTGTTCCTTTTTTGATACTTGCAAAAATATTGTCCCTTAAGGGATCCAACAGAATGTCCAAACATAGTCAGTAGTTTTTAACAGGAAAAAGCTGCACAAAAATTGTTATAATTAGTACTTGAATGACTGTTTCCAAGCTGATTAAGCACAACTCCTTGTAAATTTGGTTCTCACATATTGGCTTCTCTGTTTAATACTATCATACACACTAGTTTGTTAGGTTATGGACCAGCATTTTTAAGTAGGATGTCTAGGTGACTAAACCTTTTTTCTGAAATGAGAAACTCAAAAGAGAGGCATCATCAGCTCTACTCATTAGATCTAAGTAAAATTGACTATTCCTTGCAGATTAAGACACATTAAGAGGCATTTAAAATGAGATGAGATTGTTTTCATAGTTCAGGTTCAGAGACTCAAAAAAAGTCTTCTTTTTTATTCAATTCAATTCAGTTTTATTGGTATAGCAATTTTAACAATAGACGTTGTCACAAAAAAACCTTTAAAAAGCTACAAGATACATATTTAAATACAGATTTAGATTTAGAAACCCTAATAAGCAAGTTAAAATGCCTTTGAATCCCCAGTACTGCACCTTTAAGGGAAAAGGTATTAAAAAAAAAAAGCCTCACTAAACAAACAGGTTTTCAACCTAGACGTGAGTTAAAGACTTTGAGTCTGAACACTAATTGGAAGTCTGTTCTACAGCTGGGGGGGTGCTTTACAGGAAAAAGCTCTTCCCTCTGCTACAGTCTTCATTATTCTAGGTACTAATAAAGAGCCAGAACCCTTTGATCAAAGTAAACATGGCAGATCACAATAGACTGAAAATTCACTCAGGTAATGTGGGGTGAGACCATTCGGTGCTTTATAGGTCATAAGTACTATTTTAAAATCAAACAAAAATTTACTGGGAACCAATTTAGTGTGGATAAGATAGGGGGGATCTGATCAAACTTTCTGGTTCTAGTTGCTGCATTTTGGATTAACTGGAGCTTATATATACACCTACTGACACATCCAGACAGCAAAGCATTACAATAAGGGAACCTAGAGCTAACAATAGTTAGTGATGGTGGCAGAAGTTAAGACATCATCATAGCTAAAGTCCTTCCTTACTCTGGGCATGCTAATACATTACATTAATTTCTTTTTGGCTTGGGGTGCTGAGCACTGACCTCCTATATAGTCCCTTTACACACTACAAGCGTGGACCAATTATGTTCTTTATCTAACTCACTGAGCCAGGAACTGCCCCCATGTACTCGCACTCGCACAGTCCCATATTCTGGTTGCTTGAAAAATTAAATAAATAGATCAGAAGTGGTCACTAACTTACTTTGACCCAAACATATGACAAGCTGTGTTAGACTTTGGACTGTAGCAGTTATAATGTGAACTGCAAAAAAAGAAAGATGCTCACTTCTGAACCCTGAAGCCCCACCTCTCAGAATCTGTGCTGACATATGATGTTCATCCCACTTCTTCCACTCTGTAGCCAGATAGCTAACTTTATGTCATTCTACTTGACGAGTTATGACAACAATAGCTAATTCATATGGTATACTAACATGCCAAATAAATAATTCCTCACTTTGTTTCTATAAAATGGTCCAGAAAGGCAAGGAAAAGACTAATTTTGGAATGATCATCTGGATCATATTTTGTTATGTGGATAACTAGATTACAAGCAGCATGTACAGCTTTTTTCATTCTACTTTGCCACTTATCCAGAAATATAGATAGGAATAGGAGGCACATTATTTTTTACCCTGAAAGTTTCACAGAGCATCTGATTGAGACGAGTGGTGGATCACAAAAATTCATGCAAGTGGGAGGTTTTTATTTTCATGCAGGTGGGCGATCAGATATTTCAGTTAATATAAGCTTTTGAGACAAAGAAAGACCACATTCATTAACATAAACTTGAGTCACTGATCATTCATTCATTCATTCATTCATTCATTCCTTCCTTAGTAACTTCTTGGTCAGGTTCTCTGTGGTTTAAATTAAGCTACTAGTTTGTTTATATTTTGGGAAACAGAACCAACTAAACTTGTAAGAAAATGTCATGGGCTTGTAGAAACAAAAATAATAATAATTGTGCAAGGGAGATTTAAAAAATAAAAGCAAGCTTCCGATTTATGCCTTCAGGTTTATATCCAAATACAGATATGAACAGTTGGAGCACTAAACAGATAAAGATACAGCTAATGGCATTGCATTACACCTTTACTATAAAACACAAAATCTGGCATGTTAGATAATTTACTAATTTGTTGTTATGGCCATCGATTCAAAAAGTTTACCAGTTTAAAGTATATAACTGTTACTTATTTGTTGATGCAAGAATGACATGGATTGCTTTCAAAGAAAGTGAGTTTGGAAATTCAATGCTTAACTTTAAACCACAACGTTTGCATTTCTGAGTAGTTCAGATTGGGTTGGAGTTACAGTGAAATAGACCTGTGGTCTAGTATAGTTGCTCTGGTCTTAGCCATGTCAATAGAAATACTAATGGTTTATCACATGCATTTGATATTTCAAATGTTACCTGTAATATAAAGAACACTGAAAATCTTGAAAAATGCATCATTAAATGCTTTAATACAAAAACTGTATAAGCACCCGTCTGGGACTATTGTCTGCTGGGCAATTAGTAATAGCCCAGGCATATAATGTGTTATATATGTGGCATATAATACTTATTTTTCCACTCCTGCAGTAATGTCACCTGCTGCAATATTTTGTCACTGTTATTGATGTGGCTTTATGTTATCCTGCAACTACTATAGCTCTGTGTGTCATCTGAGATTTCTGTGGGACTTTGGTGGCACTTCATAGTCTTAATACTAGATTAAGGGTGCTATTGGAGTGCCAGTTGTAAATCCAGAGTAAAGAAAAATGTACAAAAACTCATAGATTGCTGTCAAGTGGAACTTGTGACCTTTCCAACTGATGATTTTGAAGGCACACATATTAATGTGTGCATGTGTGTGTGTTTCAGGTCCTGTTGAGCATGTCCAGTTGCTGGCTCCATTTGTGGTCATTAAGAACAAGGAAGTGAACTTGACTGCAGTGGTCTGGCCATCTCACTCTCGAACTCTCACCTACTTCTGGTGGCTGGGGAACAACACAGAGGTACAATCAGCTCCCTCCTAATTACACGTTTTCTGCCGCACTTTGATGAACTTGAAATCCTCAGAGACTACACACTGCTTTTCAAATTAATTGCCATTAAGTGAGCCATATGGAATATATTTCACAATTGTCCAAGTCTTACACCACATATATTAGCCACTTGCAATACAAGAGAAGGGCAGGAAGAAAGGTATAATGGGCAGCTGACTTTTTGGTTATAATGGCCTTGACCTTGGCAGCAGGGGGACTGTAGCTGAGCCACTGAACCTTGGCAGTGTTTTTTTTTTTTTTTAAATATACTGTCTACAGAATCATACCTATCATACCTAAGCATCATTTTCCTTGTACTTAAGTACAGTACATATGATAAATTATTTTGTACGTTTTTCAGTCCTGCTAGAAAGTGTGCTAATTACCTACCTTTCTAATTTGCTAATATAATAACAAACTGGTATGTAGATTTGTCATCCTTCTAAATTTCTAGCAGGCTAAATAGAACAAATTGCCCAGGATTATACATAGATAAAAAGTTGCAATGCAGCAAGTCTTGGTTGGATTTTTCCAAATATTAAGTATTTTATTGTTGTGGTTTACTAACCTGAATCAGATCGCAATGCTGTCCGATTGACCAACATGGTCTCAATACATGCAAGTTCATAATAATTCACATACTTAAGCTGTATAGCAAAAATAGGATTAAGGATGTACTGGTCTTTCTTTCTTTCTTTACATTTATATAAGGCCTTGTTTGAAATAAAGTGAAAGATTTTCAGAAAATGCTTTTCAAAACACATCCATTCAAGAATTTCACTCCCTTTAAGTTTTGACTCACTGTTTTGTTTTATCTGCAAGGTTCATTACACCAATTATCACATCAGTTTTTCAGTGACATTTATAACATTAGAAAAATGACTATTTTGACCAAGTTATCTAACAAATACCCACGGACGACAATGTTAATAGAATCCATACACATTTTCAATATCTGTTCTAGGGAGGGCAAAAAAATCTGATTCAGACTAGCTATTAAAATATTATTATTTGCTTACTGAGTGCTTGTTTTTCTTGCCAGCCAATGATCACTCTAGACGGCAGCATTTCCTACGTGTTTCCAGTGGAGGGGACTTACACGGTAACGGTGCAGGTCTCATCATCCAACTCCATTCTTCAAGACACCAAGCAAATCGTTGTGCAAGGTGACTGATTTCTTTTCTGGCAAATAACCATGAATTAAAGGTTAAAGAAGGTTAAATTTAGAACCCTAAATGATTCTGATTTGTCTCTCTGGGATGACAGTGAATGGTCAAAAATATTTTCAACTGGAAACCATGAAAATTATACAACCCCATTTCCAAAAAAGTTGGGACGCTTTGTAAAATGCAAATAAAAACAGAATGCAAAGATTTACAAATCACATAAACCCATATTTTATTCGCAACAGAGCATAGACAACACATGAAATGTTTAAAGTGAGACATTTTACTATTTTATGAAAAATATTAGCTCATTTGGAATTTAATGCCAGCAACATGTCTCAAAAAAGTTGGGACGGGGGCAACAAAAGGCTGGAAAAGTAAATAATACTAACAAGAAACAGCTGAAGGAACATTTTAAAACTAGTTAGATTAATTGGCATCAGGCCAGTAACATGATTGGATATAAAAAGAGCATCTTATAGAGGCAGAGTCTCTCAGAAGTAAAGATGGCCAGAGGCCAGAGGCAAATGTCGCCAGTCGCCCCAAACCTGCTCCAGCGCAGCAGCCGGCTAAGCCCGCGCCTTCGCCTGCTCAGCCTACTCAAAAGCCTCAGGGGACCCAGGTTACATTAGTAACCGAGTACATTTTAGAGCAACACATGCTTCCATCCAGACTACATGTTTTTCAGGGAAGGCCTTGCATATTTCAGCAAGACAATGCCAAACCACATATCGCATGTACTACAACAGCATGGCTTCATAGCAGAAGAATCCGGGTGCTGAACTTTCATTTTCACCAATTGAAAATATTTGGCACATCATGAAGCAAAAAATATGACAAAGACGACCCCGGACAGTTGAGCAGCTGGAATCCTATATCAGGTAAGAATCCACTCAAAAAAACTCATCTCCTCACTTCCTAAACGTATAAAAGCTGTTGTTAAAAGAAGAGGAGATGCTACACAGTGGTAAACATGGCCCTGTCCCAACTTTTTTGAGACATGTTGCTGGCATTAAATTCCAAATGAGCGAATATTTTTCATAAAATAGTAAAATGTATCACTTTAAACATTTCATATGCTTCATAAATTAGTCTTTGCATTCTGTTTTTATTCACATTTTACAAAGCGTCCCAACTTTTTTGGACATGGGGTTGTATTTCCAAGAATGCTTGAGGGATTTCCCCCCAGGAATGTCCTAGTGCTGAATTCAGTGTTGGAAAGAACATATTTTTGAGATGGATGGGGTTCATTGGATAGAACATCTTTGGAGACGGATGGATGGATGGGGTTCATTCAGTAATTAAGGGTGCTTAGCTCTAATAACAAGGGTTCAACTTGGCACCATTCCTGTTATGGCAATACACTGTAATGAGTTCCACATAGAACCTATAAGGGTTCCTCCCAAACAACATCCAAATAACCCTTTCATTTTCTGAAATTTCTAAGATTATTAATTCTGAGAATCCTATCTTATAGTATCTAGGATAAATGTTAATATTTCAATGTTGTTCAGTAAAGAGATCTTTAATTTGGCAGAGCAATTCAGCTGTAAAAAATGAGACAGGACTTGGGAGTGCAAAGTTAATCTCTTTTCTCTCTCACGTTTTTTTTTTCTTCTCTGTGACAGAATTCTTTAAATCCCTGCTTTTATCGTTTTCTCCGAATCTGGACGAGGCCAACCCTGACATCCCGGAGTGGAGGCACGATGTAGGCAGGATAATTAAAAAGGCTGTGCTCCAAGTAAGTGTGAATCTGTTACACTCTGCTCAATTGTTCACTTGGTCATTCTCTGTTTCTGGAGAATCTTGTACTTTTACTCCTGCTTCTCCAGCATTCACTGCTGCAAAATTCTTCAAAAACGGCGTCTCTCTCTCTCTCTCTCTCTCTCTCTCTCTCGGGCATGCCTTAGTTTATCACCACAGGTAGGCAGATGAGTACCTCACTCCAGAGATAGGCAGATGATTACAAATGCGTCTTTTCCCGAGGATGAAAAGAGCTCTTGCATGGAGTAAATCTTAAGCAGCATCCGTAGTTAATGCAAATGTCAGTTGCCGCACTCCAATCATGCTTGAGCTCGATTTCCTCTGCTTTATGAAGAGCCAAAATCCTTGTGCATAAAGATAATGAGCTGAATGGAAAGCAGGAGTGGAAAACGTGCTGGACGAGAGATGCTAATGGAATTATATGCAATCAACCCAGTATTGAACACACTAGTGCTCACGGTTTCTGTATTTATCTGTATCGCAACCTGTGCAAATGTGCTGATACACACAGAACCTGCAAATCTCAAAAAAATCTGATTTGCAGGAACTGGATATAACAGAGTGAAGGGTGTGAGATTAAGTCAGGATATGAGTCAGGAGGTGTGTAAATGTTATTCCCAGTGAGTTTCTCTTTCTGATATCTATGAACTACGTCTTATTATACCACACTGCTTTTGGATTCTCAAATCTGATTGGTTAAAAGATGTTGATTAATTTTCTATAACAGCAGCTCTGACAGTGCTGGTTGTTAATCACAGGTTTATATTCATACACTGGTTCTTATACGTTTCCATAGTAACAACTTACACAGGGACTTGTATGGCGTACACTCCGCATAACTTTAAAAAAAAAATCAGTTGATTATTAGTTTGTGTTGTTATTTAACAAAAAAAACCATAATTGTTAACTTTCTGTAAGGAGACATTTTTTTTTTTTTTTATTGAAAGCGTCTCTAGTGTCAGAGCTTTGTAAAGGCCATTCTTGATGCATGACTTTATGTGCAATTGCAGAAGCCGCATTGTTCACTCGCCTGCGTATATTATGTACATCTGGAGGATTAAAAGCGACATCCACTAGATGGCACAGCAGATTCAAAACATCACTGTCTGTCATGCTTCGTTTGTCTTTACACCGCTGTTATGACTGTCATCATGAGCTGCGTCTGAAATTGAAAACGCTGACCTTACATTCAAAAGTATTTACTAGTCCAGAAGACTAGTACACAAAACAGACCTTTTGGTAGATTTGAAGGCTACGTGAAAGGTTTTTAAAATTCAAACACTAACCAATACACGGAAAACATGTACTCATGTTCAGTCAGTTGCAGACGGTGTCACATAGTGTTATACTCCCCGCATTATTTATGTTGGTATTGCACCACACGGGGACTTAGTGTTAATTTCCGAGGACTGCACAAGCGAAAATCCAAACAACTGAAGAATATGTGCAGCAGCCATCTTGCATACTCTTAATTTTAAGCAAGTATAAACCAGCCTTGACAGCAAATACGTTTTTCAGTAAAATATCCTGAGTCTTCAACTAAGAGTACTTTACACTTTCTGGTTTTAAGAAACCAAGTTGCATTTTTTTTTGTCTTATTAACTTGAAGAGAGAAAAACGGGGGAATGCGATGATTGTTTCTTGCTGCTATAATGCTAACATTGAATTCACTCTTATAAGTCGGTATAATTTACAACACAAGAGCTTACACACTTTATTTCATACAGGTAACCCTTCCACTTGCTCCATCTTCTTGTTCCTCTGGCATAGCTCCTAAGACAGGATATATTTATGGGTCTTATGAACTGATCATTTTTCTACATTCAATTCAAAGACTTTATCTACTCTGTGTAGACAAATAGTTTTTTTTAGTTTTTCTTTAGTTTACTTTTGCAATTTATTGTCAAAAAAATGTGCAAAGAAGTTTTTAAAACAGATCTTGGCAAACAGTGGAGATGCAATGACCAGAAACAGTTGGTAATATAACCAAGCACAAAGGATAATCCAAAGAGTTAATCAACAAACTAATTAAGGGTCTAGAACATGGAAAGGCAATCAGAAATAATCAAGACTAGAAACTTAGGAATGGCAAGATTTTGCAATGAGTTAACTGTTCAACGTCTCAAAGCAGGAAGTGGCCCAGAAGTGTCCTCTACTGGTGGGTAGTGGGAATGTCCTGAATTTGTGTTAATCTTATTACACTCTCTGAAGCGCTGAGTCTGCTTCAAAGGTCAAAATGCTTCTTTGTTTGAAGTTCCTTTAAATATCTCAGGATATCAGAAAAGAGAACCCATAATCCACACCACTGAGCTGTGGCGCTGAAGGAGTATTTGTGGCCTGGTGCCTGAGGGCTAAATTTCTGAACTTAGTTCAGTGCTCAGATCAGCTTTTAGAAGGATTTGATAAATCAAGAACTGAATGTAGAGCAGCCTGTTCTCTGTGAGAGAGAGAGAGATAGATAGATAGATAGATCAGCCAGCACCCAGACTGATGGCTTTTACCAGCAGGCTAAATTCAGATCATTTTCAGCACTGGCTTTCATTCCCTCTCCTTGCTAATGGGAGAACTGTGTGTTATGGAGGTGATTATGTCCTTGCAGGGCCTCAGGGACTGATCTTCACTTGCCACCACATGTTACATAATTACCTTGTGCCAAAGCAGCATATTCCACCTCACATGAAGAAATACTCATACCATTCACATTGAAATGGTGAGTAAATGTACTTGCAGAAGAGGAACTAGGAAGGACTCATCCCTGCAACCCAATCAAAAAAATATATTTTCACCCATTATTACACTGGGCAAAATTTATTGTACGAAATTTAAATTTCACTCTAAAATGAAAGATTTCCACTCAAACAGTAGGAGTCTATTTCCCCCCATTCTTCTAGCAAAAAAAAAAAAAATTCTAATTAGAACTACTTTTTAAAATAATGCCATTTTTCCTGGAAAATTATTGACATTTATTTATAAATAAATAATTATAAACAAAGTACTATTCTTAATACAGCAACAGCAGTTCAATACAAGAACTTTTTTTTTTCTTCCTTTGCCGTCAGTCCCCAGGAACCTTAACCATGTTCTGTTTCCCTGAGGTATAAAGATGAGGTTGCACACATGTAAAAAAAAAATTTGTGATGAATTATCTTGGGGAAAAAACAAATAATACATTAGAGACAGAGGTTTAAATATCTACCATCAGATCCTCTCTTTTCTTCTTATAGATAGCTGATATTCCTGCTGAGCAGCTCCTGGTGGCGGTTTTCCCTGGACTTCCAACAGCTGCTGAGCTTTTCCTGCTTCCCAGCAAGAACCAATCAGACAGCAGGAAAGGGAGCGAGGAGGATCTGGAGCAGGTCAGATACATTGTATATATTGTATCTTGGAAGTGGTCATCCAAAATGCTTTTGTAGATCAGATGATTTATAATGGTGGCTTTAGTTATGATCCTTAACCATCTACTGCACAAATAATGATGCCATCAAGGACAATTGTAAAATGAGTGAAAATATAAATTCCCAAAATGTTTATTCTCCGGCACCTGTACATCTTCTACAACGGACTCATCCTCACTTCCTGTGTTATTGATGCACTCCTCAATATGATCTAACTCATCCTCACTATCTATAGGAATATCTTCTTTGCCAACTTCTTTTTCTTCATTTTCATGCCCATGTTCTGAGCAATCCACTGGAAAATGAAATTGGAATATATTTCTTCTTTGAAAAAATTACAAAGGAAATAGTCATATCACCTCTTTTTTTCCATACATACATATGTTTTCCTTTCATTTAAGCAATACCACAAAGTTCTTTCAGTGCCAAAGATTTCATATATATTTTTGTGTAACTTAGATCTATACAGATTATTGGTGAATAATAGAAATTTGCAGTGGTCTTAGAAGGGTGGCGCAAAATGTTGTTCAGTATTAAAAAGAAGGAGATGTGTCATGTCTTCATCCACAATTACATAACATATACAATAAAAAGGACAATGCACAAAGTTTAATTCAAGTGATCAAAAGCATCAGATAAATTAAATGTTGGAATATGGAAACAGTGTGCAGTAGAGGGTTAATTACTGAAAGCCCAGATAAATATAAATAGGCAGATTTTATGCATAACCAATTTTGCTTCATATATAGTGGATATACAACTATTTCAGCACACAAGATCATAATGAGTTGTTACAGAACCATGTTTTGCCGTGGTCAAGTTTGCCAAGTTTTGAGTGGAAGAACTCGAGTGATCTGCACAGAGCCCTGACCTCAACCCCACTGAACATCTTTGAGATGAACTGGAACACTGACTACACCCCAGGCCTCCTTGCCCAAAAATCGCTAATACTCGTGGCTGAATGAGCACAAATCCTCACGGGCACACTCCGAAAATCTAGTGGAAAGCCTTCTTAGTAGGGGGACTAAATCTGGAATGGGATGTTCAACAAGGTGTCAAGGGTGTAGTGTAGGTGGCTGTCTATGTTTGCAACACTTTTTTAAAAATCAGTGCCATTCCTGTTCCACAGATCTCAGAAATTCTCGCCAATGCATTGAACCAGAACCTGGTAGAATTTGAGCTGAAACCAGGATCCGGAGTTATCGTTTACGTCACACAGCTAACATTAGGTAAGACTGATTTCGATTAGTCTTATTATTAGCCTTTAATCTCATGTGATTTATCAAATATCTGTACATGCCTTTGCAACCATTAGCAACCCAGTACTTATAAGTTCTACTGTTTAATACATATTTTGCTACACATTAAAGTGGGCACTAGCGAATATGAAATACATATTGAGCTAAACGTTAGAGAATGGTGACAAAATGTTCATTATTTTCTCAAGCATTTACCCAACATATTCACAAATAATTGTGTGTACAAATTAAGCAATTCAGCATTAATCATTAGACTTTTCAAACTAAAAAGTTGAGGAATACGGGAGAGGTGGAGTCAAACTGACAATAAAAGATCAATGTAGACAGTGAGAATGAGGTTAAACGTCTGTACTGTAGGTCTGTAGTCAAGACCAGGACTAGCTGAGATCAAGGGTGTTGAGGCCAGAGTAGAGTAGAGTCAAGAGCAAGACCCAAAACCATCAAGTCCTTTCAAGTCCAAGCTAGAAGTAATTACTTCTTGTAAAACTTTGTGCATGTGAAAAGAAAAGACAACACAAACATTATTTTCAAGACCAAGACCATATTTAGTGAGACCAATGGCCAACATCAAGAAAAGTCCAAGTACAAATATTAATAAGTCAGAGACTTGGGTTTCTACAGCCCTACTGTTCTGTACATTTTTCATGTTTAATATCTACATTTTTCCTATAGTACTTCCCAAACGACACCAACTTACGATAAATAAAGCATAATGTTTACTGTAACTTCTTTTCTAAATTCTCCTGTGATGTTATCATCATATTATTTCCTGGTATTGGCTTGCATTATGAAATCAATACATTTCCTGTTCACCGTCTATCAGATCTCTTTTATTTGCTCTAAATGCAGATTCAATTGAGTGTAATTATGTTGATTATTTGGTCCTTGAGACCAGAGAGGCTTGTCAGCACTGAAAAAAACAGTATCATTGATTTCAGATGTGATTTTATAACATAATTATATAATTACCCATCTGCAGTTAGACTCGACAGGCATTCAATTTTCCTCCAAAAGTGAAAGAGTCCCTAAATGGGAGTTGGTTTTAAAGTGTTATTTAACATGTCGATCGGGTACACGAACTGAATGGATGGTTCTTGCTGCACATTTGGCAGCGCCTATAAAAATGGCCTGCGGTTACAATGTACAGTTCCTTGCAGCGACCACAGGATCACTAGTAACTACCTGACCTTAGCACTGTAGGACATATGATTTTGTGCATTTACCATGACACACTGCCTATTTGAGTGGCCAGAACCACTGGATTTCCCCTTAATTTTTCAGCCTTGAAAGGTCTAAAAAGCCTTCAAGCTGCTCGGGAAAAGGTCAGTGGCTTCACTGGGCTGTCTGTCAAAAATCCAGTAGGCTGAAGAAAATATAGCGTCTTAATGGCAGAGATTCATGGAGTGTCTCGATGCAGAAACATTTCCGCTGGGATTTTGTGAAGTGGAGACGAGCGAGATGCATCTATTTTCAATGGCAGATCTTGGGTCTCGGGGGTCAAGTCAGTTTTATGGTTATTTCGTATAATACTGATGTCATGTTGTTATAACTTTTAGAGACAGGGTTCAGCAACTTAGCAATGATTTGTGCCACATTACTGTTGGAGAGCTATTAAGAGTTGACATTGAGGTTCAAAAATATGAATGGCTGAGCAAATGTTTCATCATAAATAACATATTCTGTTCTCTCTTTCGTTCTCTTAGCTCCGCTGGTGGACTCAATCCCTAGACACAGCAGCTCTGCCATGCTGATGCTCCTCTCTGTGGTGTTCTTGGGTTTAGCTGTCTTCCTCATTTACAAATTCAAGAGGTATGACAACATGCATGTGACCTTGCAGCATTTATTCTTCAAACAGCTTTCACACAGTTGAATTCCTGTAATGAATTTCTGTAATCTAGATTTAGATTCCTTGTTTCTGGACTTTTCGTTATCTGTAAAGACAGATTCACATTAGTTCTTAAGCATAATTTACAGTGAATGGTAATATTCTAATACAACTGCAACCAGTCAGCATAAACAACATCTATAGCAAAAGACAAACATATAGTAAATCCATCTAAGGAGTTCTAAGGACTTTGAATGGTTTTGAATTCATGATGTAATATGGCAAATTTGACATGTTACACAGGCAAAGCATTCAGACACAAAATTATTCTTCTTTCTACTCATTAAAAAGTGCTTGAAGATGAAACCTAATAGGAGAGTCAAAGTAATTAATCAGGATAATAGTCAGTATCTGTGTTCAGGAATTAAACCCAAAGTAATGTAAGAGAAGTGATCAGTGTAGGATGGAGGTAATTAGTATGCATGTAGCAAAAGCAACTAATCAAATTAATTGCTACTTTTCTTTAATATGCAGCAGTTGTATTTTCAAAGTAACACTTTTAATTATTTAGTTCAAAGTAATTCACAATTAGTTATTGCATGGATTATATTTATTAAGTGGCATATTGCCTCTGTTAACCGTGAAGCTCTGGCAAATGTGGAAAGTGGACTTGGTGAGAGATATGATAGAGTACTTATTACTTAGACCAGGCATGTTATTATGCTCAGTTTTCACCTAATAATATCAGAATGCAAACCTATTGAAAGTATGCATTCATTTTTTTGTATTGCAGTTCTTATTTTAAAAACAAGTAAAGCAACAGATGAATGAATATGCTCTAATTTGCATATTGCTTCACTCGGAAATCACTGGATTTCATCTTTCAGGGATGAAACCCCAGATGGTCTCACTTTTTCATAATAGTTACTGTTATCACCCCAAAGTTGAATATCGCCCAGTTCATGTCCCAAAGAGGTTTATTTCTCTTATACCACAGCAATTTGCCAACACGAATATAAGAAAGGCAAATACTTTTTATCTGTTTATGGTTACGTTTAATGTTGTGGAACATTCACAAAACAAGTTACTTCCCTTTATCACTTACATTATAATAGCTTGTAACATCATCCACACTGTCTGGTAAGATAGGAATTTGATGACAAGGGAGGGTAGGCCGGAGTAAACAATGGAGGAGAAACTGGAGTGGACATGACAGGGGCATGACTTTTAAGCTTAGCATCAATTTGTGCATCCCTCCTCTTCAGACTCAGACTCAAGGCTTTTCTTAACTCTCTCACATTCTCTTTCTATTTTGTAATTCAACTTTCCTTCTAGCTTGATAATCTCAGTTTGAGAACAGCATTGACTTAACTGTTGTAGGCAAGCTTGTACATCACCTGCTAGAGTTGTGACTTGCTCAGTCAGGTCATGAACCAATTGCTCTGCAGGAGTAAGGAGGAGGAAGAGAAATGTCGAGTTGAGCATCGGAGTCGTTGTCATTATCTGAGTTGAGGTAAAGTTCACTGAAAGTGTTTATGAGATCTTTTAAGGGTGAAGGATCTCCTCGAGTAACAAAAGGTCCAGCAGTGAAATTAGTAGGGGGTTCAAACTCATCCTCTGCACCACGTGATGATAGACATTTCTACACTCAATTTGTAAAAGGGCCCCATGTTGGGCGCCAATCTATAACCGTCCCAGTTACTTTGCACTGTTCGAGCTACAAGAAATAAAAAGGGGGGGAAAATCACCTCCTTTGCAAATACCAGAATTAACCTAATGTGAAAGAGTTCTACCCACAAATAAATTCATGCACAATCAAAATGGTGTTTCTTTCAACATGTTCAAACATTCTTCACATTTTGACAGACACAAACTCCAGACAGGGCAAGTCATTTTTACACACACACACACACACACACACACACACACACACACACACACACACACACACACACACACACACGTTTGCCATAAGCGAGAGTACATGGGTGTGTAGGGAATTGAAATGACCAGCACAGTCCACTGCAGGTTGAGATTATAAACAGTTCATAAAATAAAGGAAACCAGTCCTATCTGTAGATGAGCAGAGTTATGAAGGTTGATGATAAAGTCCTAAACTTGGATTTCTGGTCAGTATGAAAAGTTTCACTCCAAATACCCAGATGGAGTTGCTTCAGCAATATAGTAAGGCACTTTCCCATAAGCACAAAGAAGTAGACCCAATACTCAATCAAGAGGTTTGAGCTTTGAGGTTTGAGCTGGAAACATAAAGGTTTCTCAAACAGGCTTAGGATGTAGAGCAGCCATGAGGCAGCTCCAAACAGAACATTTGAGCTGGAAACAAAGGTTTCTCAAACAGGCTTAGGATGTAGAGCAGCCATGAGGCAGCTCCAAACAGAACCTAGCAGTAAATAAACTCAATTAAGCTAACTCCATTTAACTTCATCAAAACAATGTAAACAACCATTAAACTTACGTTTGAGCTGGAAACATAAAGATTTCTCAAACAGGCTTAGGATGTAAAGCAACCATGAAGCAGCTCCAAACAGAACCTAGCACTTACTCTACTACTTCCTGTTTTTATGTAATACGGGGTGATCTACATAGGTCCCCCTAGTGGCTAGGATGAACATAACATGAGCATAACTGTGACAGACGGTGACTGTTACAAGCTATAAACAGTTGTTCCTCAACAGCCTTTATTTGTTTTGTCTCTTGAAGTTGATGATACATGTTACAGAGAAAGCCCTCTGTCCTGAAGACTTTCCCATTTCAGAAAGCTTAAAGTTACAGCTTTCACTCTGACTGGTACAAAGCACTAACACTGGAGACTCATTCCAAAAAAATCTCCTCACAGAAAGCTTAGAATGAACATATTAATATAAACCTGACATTTAAACCATGACACATCCAATATTATTTTAGAAAATGGCTTTCCTTTTGGCATAGGATATAAATATTATCTAATAACTTCTTTGTGCACATTTTTAACTGTCCATTGCCTCTTTTGTATCCTCTGAGCAGCTTTTGGAGCTTCTTACTTGTAATACTCAGCTCCCCAGTAGCCAACCTCCACACATTCTCATTCTTAAATTGTAGATAGATTGCAAAAACAGAGGTACATTTTCCATTTTTCACAGTCACAGGGTTGCTAAGTTGTAACATTGTCTGGAAAGTGGTGGGAATGTAACGTTTGTAAACAGTCGTTCCTTATTTTTTCAGAAAAATTCCCTGGATTAATATATATGCTGAGGTGAACCAAGAGAAAGAGCAGGAGATGATCGGCACGGTGGGTCAGAACGACACAACACCCAAAATTAAGCTCAGTGAGTTCTCCAGCCCCAAAGAGCTTATGGAGAAGGACTTGGAAGTCCGTGTTAAACGTGAGTGAATCATTTTCATATGAATGAATTCTTTATTATTAAGAAACATTAAAATGGGATATGGTTCTAATGGGATCTTCAATGTAAACATCAGCTCAACTGACAATTTTAAACACAGAAAATGCTTCAAGATTAAAAGATCATCTATTAAAAGTAATTAAGAGGAACATCTGAAGCTTAAGATGATGATTAGGATGAACTCAGTAGGCCCTGGTGGACTAATTTCCAATGTGGCTCCATTTCTGTTATCATGTAATTGTTTAATGACTGCAAATTTGGTTTTAATCACCTCTAATGAGCAATAAGTACAGGGGAATAGTGATGATGCAATTAAATGGAAACAAGATTAAATACAAATTGCAATCTCATAAATGTGTAGATCTGATCAATAATGCAGTGAGTTCAAATAGATAGTCTATACAAAGAAGAATTGTGTGCAGTCCTTCACTCTTAGGAGAAAAAAGGTACTTCAGAAGCTTCAACAGTAAGTTAAAGGATCTTCGCATCCTAAATGAGTTCGACCTAGAGCCCATTTTGGAAAGAAGAGCCTCTGTTCTAGGTTCTAGGTTTCCACTTGGAAGAGTTTCCATCTATGGAAGAGATGTTGTGCATTGAAGAAATGGCTTGTATATTGGGAGAAAGATGGGTAATCTCTAAAGCTAGTCACCATTTAAATACAGTGCCTTGTATAAGTATTCATCCCCTTGAACTTTTCCATATTTGTAGTGTTACAACCTGGAACTGAAATGGACTTTATTGGGTTCGCTTACCATTTACACAATATAGCTAACGTTTGAACATTTGTGCCACAGTTCTGCAATATTCTTTCCATTTTTTGAATAATGTATCTGATGGTTCTTTAATGGATGTTCAAATGGATAAAATGGATATTTTTATAACCAAACCCTGAATGATACTTTTCCAGAACTTTGTCCCAGACTTTTTCTGATAGCTCCTTGTCTTCATGATTGTTTAGGCATACTTGCTAACAAATTAATTGTTGTAATTGTTGGCATAATTGTTGTAGATTCATGATGTATAATCCCAATTAAGTGCATTTCAACACTACAAAATGTTCAATAGGGTGAATATTTATGCAAGGCACTGTAGCTAAACTCTTTTTTTTTTCTCGAAACCTAAATCAGGAAGTATTGCAAACTAGATATGTTCTAATAAAAATTGCAGTCTCTCCACAGTATGCAGTTTGTAAAATCATAGCTAGCCCTAAGACTCTTTGCTAAGTGATTAGTGTGTTTCTTGACTTGGAGCGTTAAAAGTTTCTTCTTATCTAATATAAACCTGTCCTTGCATTTTTTTCCCCCTTATAACCAGGTGGAATGATCAATGCCTGCGAAAGCACAAGAGAGATTCCCAACTGTACAAGTGTCTGAATGAAACAAGACAAGTTGGAAGTGCAGTGTAATCAAGTGTACAGAAGTGTTGTCATTTTGAGAGTTCTGTATGTTCTCCTTCATTTTGTAATTTCAGAAACAGTCATTGTTAATAGTTTTCTAAGGACCTCGTTTATACAGATTTGCATGGACGTCTTGTTTGATAAGATCTATGCGGAAAATCTAAATGCTTAATGAGACCTTTTTAATGATGATTAAACACATTGCTTGTTTTGGAGAGAAAATGAGGTGCAGACACAAGTTGAGAGCAAACTAGTCCTTTGTCCTTCTTGACCATATAAAAATCGGTAACTTCGCAATGTATTGATGGCAAAATACACACTTCATAATAGTTGCATTATGTTAATGACATCTATTACAGAATCAGAATGTATAAAATATAGCTGTAACATGAATATCAGTTTTTCCATAATTTCTGTTACAGAATTAACTGTTCATTGTTTCAAACATCGGTCATTTTATAGAAGGTAAATCCTTTTGAAAAATGTTTAGTTGGCAGGGAAAAGATGCTGTGCTAGGTCCAGAATATCTGTTTAGTCTTGTGCACAGGAGTTGCATGAGTTGTTGGGCTACAATGTAAATTGATCATAAAACCTTATTAGTTTAAGTGAGTTTGACTAATGAGCTTTTTTCAAAGAGTTTTTTGTGGTCAGTTTTTCTTAGTTTTCAGCAGATATCCAAAGTCATCCAGGATTTTTAATGTTGCTCATTTTTCACAACACAAATAAGCAACTGACAGCAACACAACACCAAATGAAAAAGACCAACATCCATATAGGCAGGATTTGTTAACAAGATTATATATGTTGAGAATTTTAAATAATGCCATAAGAAGCTTTGATGCGTCACTCTTTTTTCTCTTGTAGCTATTCAGTTAAAGTTCTTAAAAAGAAGAAAGAGACAGAAGCAGTGCATCACTGGAAAGTAAAAAGCTTAGACTGGCACTTGGCAAAGATCTTAGAAAATAAACTATGTTGAATATTTCCCAAATATGAAATATATGTATAATTATCAACTTATCCAGAAATATTATTTATTATCTATTTAGATTTTTATTCTTAAGAAAGTTTTGCCCCATTTTCTCCCAATTTGGTCATTTGACAAATCCCACCCACTAGCTATCTCTCACCTACAACAGTGATATAGTGAATATGTAGATTTTCTGTTGCACCAATTGGGAACCTTTTTATTTTTTATTTTTTATTTTTGTAACTTCTTTTAAGAAAATGAATGAACTTGTCTTAATGCACAGGCATATAATTTTGTTTTGTTTTAGGAAATAAATGCTTAAAGGCAATCAGTGCTGTACCAGTTTCACTGGATCAAGGTGTCATAATATAAGGGCAATTCTAGCATTGATGTGACATTTGCACTCACACTGGCAAAAAAAAAATGGCTGAGGATCATTGAATCAATTTGCAAATATTGTCATTCATCATCTTAAGGACAATGCGGACAACTCTTAAAACATCATGTATCGATTTACATGTTTCATGATTAAGATTTCATGATTACATAGCAGTTTATCAGCATTATGGGTGTGACATCAAGCAGACACACTTTTGTAGGAGACGACACATTTTGTACAGGCTCTGGATTGCAGGTGTATATGTATAAACATGAAACAGACTTGAACGAACACAAAAAGTATAGATTTGAAAATATTTCTTGTTTTGGGAATACAACATTAAGAAAAAAAATTGTGATATGGCTTGTCTGAACGAGTACTCCATAAATTTGATGCATAAAAAATACAATTTTCTCTATAAGAGAAGTTAAATACAGAAAAATATAGATATAAGTGAACATTTTAAAAGTAGTTGTCATTTGTGTGGAACTGCCCAGTGATAGGTTTAATCTTATAATCATTTTTGAATGTTTTCATAATAAGAAATATTTGATAGTTTGGAGTGTACTCAAGAACAATATAAATAAATGTGGGAAAACGTACTTGTTTACTATTTTCAACTTTTTTACTTTCGGAGGTGAGCTAGCTGCAAAATTCTTTATACATGAGAGAGAACAGTTGGCTAGCAGTGAAAATACTTTAAATCTAGAAAGAATCTAAGGAGATGTGGCATTATCTGATTGCTACTTAGTGTAGATTTAAGGGGGGAAAATATCTTTTTAAGACTATTTTATTTATTTAATCATTTTTGCCAAGGCCATTAACATCTAGGGAAATACACATATAGTTTTGAATAGTATTGCTTTTGTTGAAGTTTAAGGCCAGACCAACAATAAAAATTCACATTGACAACTTTATCAGTTAATAGTTGTGTCAAGCACAAATGAGGAAAAATAAAATCAAAGTAGATAGAAAGTAAAGACAAACCAAAAAAAAAAATTTGCTTGGATATATCACTAGCAGAATGCTAGGAGCAAGACTGCTTTAGCCCGGGTTATTTATGGGGAGCATGCTGATTGGGAAAAGCTGTTGGTGATTAGTAGTCTTGCGGAACTAGAACGAGGTAGCTGGTCATGTGACAGGTCATGTGGCTGGGTTTGTGGTTTGTTGTTTGGCTGAGGATTCTGGGAAAAGGCCTTATTTAATTGCAGCCTTAATTAATCATTCACATGCATTTGTGTAGCAATATACTGCTGAAAGTATTATATATAGTTGAAGTCCTGTAGATTAACAATAAGGATACTGTATTTGCGTGCATATTTAATTGGATGTGGTGCCAAAACAATGATTGCTGTCAAAATTAATATGCTTTAAATCCTTTATTAAACAAACCAGTAGACAAACTGAAAGAATCTCATGCAAAGGCAGCAGTACTGGAGATTTAGTTCATGTCATCCATCTTTAACACTTTTATATTTTATTGTTGTCATCTTGACAGGATTTATTTTTTTTGGGTATGTTGTTTCATAAGATATTAAGTGAACGCCTTACAAAAACAATGCCTTATTGCCATATTATGTGTTTTGCCATCAAAACATGTCTACTTCAAAACGCAACTTAATTCCTACACATTATAGCAAAGGCTATGGTATAAAGACATATGATAACATATTTCTATCAAAATGATAATGAGTTCTATTGTTCGTTTGTTTTATATCAAATATTGTGTCATGTCTCCCAGGGAACAGCTTTGAACTGTATCATAGTCTCGATAGAGCTTCAGATTTTCATTTCTCTGTATATACAGCACATATGCTGTCACTTTCACATGCTCCTATTGTAAATATAGTAGCAAAGACAAAACTGTGAACCTTAACACAGTAAAAAAAAAAAAAAAATGTTGAGTTTACTTTTTATGGAATCATTGATCGTTTTGACAATGTCCTTGACATGTGCATGTTATTTACAAGGACGTGATTTACAGTATGTGTTGTAGATAGTAAGCAAGCACTGTAAATAGTTCTTTTTTAGTCATCCATGTTGGGAGTCAGTTTTGTTTGTAATCTTACCTATTACATATCTGGTCTAATATATCCTGGTCTTTCCCTGTTGCTCATCTCTTTCACATAGAAATGAGCGAAATTCTGTTTAGCGAAAACTATTTGGGAAACATGGACATTTTAAAATGTAAAATAACAGCAGTAAATTAAACATTTACACAAATAAGGAAATACTTGATCAATTAGGTTTCTGTGTATTGCTAAACATTCTGAACTATTACTTTTGCTACTGTTCTAGTTTATATGGTTTAATGCAACATATCAAATCTTCTATGTGAAAGAGGTAAGTATCATTTACAGATATATTTACACTACTATAAAATTTTACAACGTTATACAAAGAATTGAATGCCCCAATACTTCAAGCAGCCATCACCAGTAAGCCAGTTGTTTGCCTATCTAGTATTCACATTCATCATTTACACCAATCAGCCATAACATTAAAAGCACTGACAGGTGAAGTGAATAACATTGATTATCTCACAATCTTACAATGGCACCTGTCAAGGGGTGGGATATATTAGGCAGCAAGTGAACAGTCAGTTCTCGAAGTTGATGTGTTGGAAGCAGGATAAATGGGCAAGCGTAAGGATCTGAGTGACTTCGACGAGGGTCAAATTGTGATGGATGGTGGGTGTATCTCCAAAATGGCACGTCTTGTGGGGTGTTCCCGGTATGCGGTGGTTAGTACCTACTAAAAGTGGTCCAAAGAAGGACAACTGGTGAACCGGTGACAGGGTCATGGGAGCCCAATGCTCACTGATGTGCGTGGGAAGCGAAGGCTAGTCCGTCTGGTCCGATCCCACAGAAGAGCTACTGTAGCACAAATTGCTGAAAAAGTTAAAGCTGGCTATGATAGAAAGGTGTCAGAACACACAGTGCATTGCAGCTTGCTGCGTATGAGGCTGTGTTGCCGCAGAAACATCAAAAGCACCTACAATGGGCACAGCACACCTTCAGAGGTCATGTGGAGTCCATGCCTCAAGGGGTCAGAGCTGTTTTGGTAGCACAAGGGGGTCCTACACAGTATTAGGCAGGTGGTTTTAATGTTATGGCTGATTGCTGTATATGGCTTGTTACATTTTTTTTTCCGTACCTCTTTACCATAATGTCAAGGTAGAAGTTGCCCATCCACGCTAATGTGAAAACGTAACTGGTCTCTCATCTATAAGTCTGTTTATAGAGTCTAAATTATAATTTGCTATGTGAATTCGCCAGAGTTCACACTGCACATAATTAAACTAACCAAAACATAAAAATGGGACATCCTTGTAAAACTTATATATATTTTTTTGCATTTGCCACTGTTGACATAAAAAAAGAAGATGCAATGTACGTTTTAATAAATTTATAATTACATTCAGTGTTTTGCAATGTCCCTGAAACAGGTTAGTTCCAGATAGCACTTATGTTATAGCCTCTGTAAACAGTCATTCATATTCAGTCATTCCATTTTTCTTTCTCCTGAAGATAATAAGCTTGTCATGCTACAGAGAAACTGGAAACTGCAAAGCCTTCTGTCCTGAACACTGTCCCCGTGTTGGAAAACTTAGTTATAGCTCTACCTTTACCCGAATGTGACATAATGCTAACACTGGAGACTCCTTCCAAAAATGCTAAATGATTGTCTCTTTAAAGAAAAAATTCACCAGAAAATGAAGTGCAGGAACAAATGCATTAATGTAAACCTGCAATTTGTTTTGCAGCCTGAACTAGAAACAAGAATTCATCAGCACGATGTTGTATAATGTATGTTAAGTTTAAAAAAAAAAAAAAAAAAAAAAAAGATAATCTAACCCAAAATACACAGCATGTTTGGTATCCTTCCAATCAGGGGTGACTCGTCTTCACTGCAATCCAATGCCAAAGGGTTTGCTTAGAATTTGACTGAGCCCACCTCTCACAGGTGATCTTAGATTGGTTATTTTGGTTCGGCTCTAGTGTTCATGCTTGTCAATCACACTAGGGTTCAGATTGAACAGACTGCATAATTTATACACTCGCTGCCCACTTTAAAAGGAACAGCTGTACACCTGCTCATTCATGCATTTATTTATGCATTTGTTTATTAAAGTTTGACATTTTCTGTGTCCTGTGATACTTTTCTGTTCAGCACGGTTATAAAGAGTAGTTATTTAACACCTCTAACCATTCTCTCGCCATTCTTCTCTGACCTTTCTCATCAACAAGACCTTTCCACTCACAGGACTGCCATTCACTAGATTTGGCAGATCACATTT
Organism: Pangasius djambal; assembly: GCA_022985145.1. Lineage (NCBI taxonomy): Eukaryota > Metazoa > Chordata > Actinopteri > Siluriformes > Pangasiidae > Pangasius > Pangasius djambal. The sequence continues at coordinate 8,961,026 of CM041000.1, read as the reverse complement.
TTCCCAAATTCTGATGTTTGATGTGAAGGCCAACTGAAGATCTTGACTTGTATCTGCATCTGGTATACATTGCACTGTTGCCCCATGACTGGATAATTGCATGAATGAGCAGGTGTTGTTAATAAAGTGGTCGATAGTGTGAAAACACCCTAAGATATAATGATAAATCCATTTCTAGATAACCGTACAAACACAACTACCACAACAACTGATGTTAGTCATGAAGCCACTGAGAGAATTGTATCTTTTGTGAGATTTATCTCCTGAAAGCCCAGGAGACATTATTTGTTGATAAACTGTTATAAACCATACTGTATTCCAACATTAATCTTATCAAACGTAATGAGAGCACTACTGATACTGTGTCTGATTTTACTTACTAAGTAAGGCTCATTTACTGTATCCTCTTTTCCACTCTACTACAATGCACTTTCTTTCTTTTTTTTTTCTTTTTTTTTGCAAGCATCATGTAAACATATTACAAGTTATCTCAGATTCTATTTAATTATCACAAACTCTACTAGCAAGCTATTTCCTGCCAGAAAACGAAAAAAAAAAAAAACGAAAAAAAACCCTCATTGCCTACATGCATGAGCAACAATCCATGCATGCTGAAGTCAGCATGTAATTACAGTTTAACAGACAGAAAAGCAGGACTGACACTCATAGCTCAGTACACCTTTGCTCATTAAAACTTGGCACTTTTCTCTTAGCATGCTCGTTCATCACAATTCTAACCCTTCATTTTTCAGTAAAGTGTGGCATATTCATGTGTTTTCTTTTTCCATGTCACATTTGCTGATTTATGGCTCTACAAATCCGCACTGTATGGAAAAATACAAAGGTTAAGATTAGGGGCGGGTTTTCACAAATTTGAACTACATCATCCTTGCTTGTTGGAAGTTGTATAGATTACAACTTGATATCTGGTTGGATATAAGTAGGATCTCTAAACTGCACATCTATAATAATTCATTTATTATGAAAATGTCCTAGGTTCACACAAGCAAGTGACAAGTCGCTCATGTCACTTGTAGTTTGTCTCATGTCTCCACTGTTGTTGCTTGTGGCTGAGAAGCAATAGGAGCCAAAATGTATGTAAGCCGATAGCTAACTAGTTAAATGCAAATTAAATAATGCACTAATTGTTTCACGCTAGGCTACATACTTCATACTTGTGTTGGCAAATTAGCAAAGCAAGCTAAATACACTAGCTGGCACCAATGCTCTCTGCTACGTCCTTGCAAGCTTTATTTTACTGCATAACACACATTAAGACACATTTAATGAGAGGTCATATATGACAGGGGAGCTAATTCCAGGTAGGAACTAGAGCTAATTAGAATCTAAAGTTACTATATGAGTGGGGAACTGAAGAAACATTGGATCACACACACTGTAGGTTTGGTCTAAGGAGTCATTCAAACCAACTGTTTGGATTAGTCACTTTTACTCGTAATAGCTAATATGCCTACAATTGAGAAAGTCTCTATTCACATGCGTAAATTGCGTCTCAGTGTCATGGATGGACATACAAATTGAATGAGTGAATGATCGCCACGTTATCGCTTGCTGGTGTGAATCGACTTTACATCAGTAAAGTCTGCAAATTTAAGGATCCAACTTTACAAAAAGTTACTAGTGTGTGTGATTACAAATCACAAGTTTTTTTTTTTTTCTCTCAACAAAATTCCTCTCACTATTTAGACTTTTAAGGGTTCACCTTGTTCCTTATCCTTTCTGTGACATTAAGGCCTACTACCATAAATATAGACATGCTATAGGAATTAGGGTGCTAATGTTGATATAGGAATTCAAAGGTAAAACAGTACAAAGAGGATTATTTTTTCCTCCAGTTTCTGAGCTATCTTCAGTAAAGACCTTGAAGAGTTCATGTCTGCCAGCAATGCTCTGTTTTTTTTTTTTTTCCCACACCATTTTTACTTTCAGGAGCCTGCTTCAACTCTGCATAAGCTGATACAATATGAGTGATCATCTGGAAAGCCTGCTAGCATCTGTCACTGTCTTTTACGTCAGAATGTGCAGTGTTCAGGTTAAGAGTGTAGTAGTGATAACATTGTTCCCTGTAAGGTTTATTAGTTTTGTGAAAAGATATATATAAAATCGTTCACACTTTCTCTCTATTTTCAGTTTGTTTTCTCTACATGTTCATTTTTGACGTTATCTGATGTAATTGGCTCCACTTCAGTGGAGATCATTTCTTGGTACAGAGCAACATTTAGCAAAAAAAAAAAAAAAAAAAACTGACTGGAAATGTAAGAAGGCATCGGAGTAAATGAGCTCCTGGTTGGTGGTGTTTATTGCAAATCGTTTCAATGGGCAACTGCATGGCTCATGATTACTGCTCAATAACATTTTTAGTTCAGCATTTCTATAAGAAATAACTGTCATTTTGAAATTGTTTCAAATAAATGTATTTTTGTACATCAGCTAATGAGATTGTGATTGCAAATTGTCAATTTTGTGTGCATCAGAAACATGTGCATTCCCACTGACAGCCCATTGTTATTGAAGAGTATAATTTTCATACAGCACAATAGTGTAGCTTGCAGTTAGTTCTGATTTGTACTTACTGTCTCACTGCAGATTTTTACTGCAAGAAAGCTTATTTAGAACAACACTAGTTCCTGATATAATAATTGAAAAGTATTTGATATGTTTCCATTAAAATCACTGCAGGTGATGTTTGGCCACACCTCCACTGCCACTATAAGTATGATAAGAAATTGGCCAAAAATAATTTGATCTGTATGTTCTATTCGAGTTTCAGTTTGTTTTCAGTCATCCCTAATAAGTGTTTACAAGCTAAGAAAAAAAAAAAAGATTTAATGTACAACACATGAAATGCCATTTTTGTTTGCTTTCAAAATGCTGTAATAGTGAAGAAATTTAGAAAACACTTGAACACTAAAGATGAAGTGTTTTATTCCCATTAAATCACAGCAATTTGACTATTATCGTTTTTAAATTTATGAATAAATGACATCATACTTTATCCATTTATATTTATATTTAATGTGTGGAATAATACTTTGAAAAAGTAAGGATATTAGTAATGTGCTCTGTGAGCTGGAAAGTCAAGATATTTCTATGGCTTTAATAAATAGACAAAATATTCTATATTAATAGAATGTATACCTAATATTTGAGTAGTTGGATCATGTTAATAAAATAACCAATACTGAGGGGATATGTGATTTATTTATTTGTTTGTTTGATTGTTTAGTAAGTTAGTTATTTTTATTTAATTATATTGTTATATCTATGAAGTTCTTGATGGAACCTCTTTACTGCTAAAGTACAAGTATGTAACATAAGGATTTCTTTTAATATAATTACATAAAGCTCTTTAACTGCACACAAAGTCATTTTTCATCAAAGTCAATGGAAACCTGGACAGAAATGAATGTTCTCATCCTCAGGAAACCGGGGATGATTATAACAGTCACTCAGGATGTTGTAACACTCTCAGAATCTCTTAAAAGGAAGCAACTTCAATAACATAATTCACTCTGAACAAGCATTAGTGTAACATTAAACTCACAAGTGAAAACATGGCTACAAGAAACACTCTAGATTTTATTCTCTATTTTTAGTTCAGAAAGTTTATATTTGTACTTGTATGATTTATGAGAACCTGGGATGTACTACCAAATGTTAAAAAGTGTGCAGTGGGTGACTGGGATGGAGAGAACAAGGGAAAGTCCTGTAGAAAGCCAAGTACATTCAATTACAGGATTCAAGAAATTGAGATATGGGAAGCTAATGTCTTAGGTGCAAAGTTTGCTTCTGATTTATTGGTACTGGGATTTACCATTTATCCAGGATATACAGAATGTTTCAATTGTGATTCTAATTGAGAAACAAACCAATCTCACACACAGCCACTCTTCAGAATGTTCAGCTGAACATAGTTGGTGTGTCAGATTAGGCAAAAAAAAAAAAAAATTGAAAAAGAAATTGAAAAATAATAGTTGATCAAAAAAAAAAAAACATTAAAAAAACGTTTATTTTTTTAAAAAGAAATATTATATACACTGCCCTC
>CM041000.1:8934699-8956860 GCA_022985145.1 Pangasius djambal | reverse complement strand
TGAATCATCTTTGGGCAATCCTCCAGGAGGCTTGGAGTAATATATCAAGTCAATGTTTGAATAAACTGACTGCTCGGATGCCTAGTGTTGTCCCTTATTATCAATGCAAAATGGTCACTAACTAAAGAGAATTTATGCTGATATTGCCCAAAAACCCTATTTTGTTCAGGCGTTTCCAAACTTTTGGAGGGCAGTGTATCAGTGTATATATGATATATATCAGCTGTGTGCATAGTTAGACTGCTTTTTTTGTTTGTTCATTTGTTTTAAAATCATCTCTGCTCTCCCATACTTAGAAAAAAGAGTGATGAGCTACAAAAGCCCATACAATATGTATACATTTTATGGAATATTAAAATGTATTTGTTACCTATGAAGGTACTGCAAAACACTTTTATGACTGAGACGTAAAATAAATAGCTCATATCTGCCTAATCAAAAGGTAACTGAATATACTCTATGAGGAAATCCTGACTCGGTAATCAAAAGACGGTAAGTAAAATTCCCTCAAGCACATTCTTAATTATCATAGAGGGACTGGTATGGCACAGAGGTAAACACACACACACACTGAAAGTGTTCTTATCCCTCCTGGCTGTCCTGTTGTTTTACAGCTTACGACAGGTAGATTTACTTTAATTTGACATCTTGTGCTCATGTTGCAGTGTAAATAGGTGAAAGCAAGCTTCTCTCTCCATCTCTCTCTGATTGGGACCAGAAATCTACTGCAGCATTTGATAAAAGTCCCTTGTCACAAAAGATGGCAGCACTGTCATTTTAGAGCTCTGCCTATGGGATTGCTTTTGCCCTCCTTCCATTCCACTTTATTTCGCTTCTCTACTCCTTCTATTGTTGTCCTTATAATGCGGCAACTTTGATAGATTGGACTTGGACATATACTGGATATGCTGACTAACAAACAAGGTTCATTTGTCTCCATTCGTGGTGGAAGAGAAACGTCATTACAGCACAGACAGAGGCATCTAGAGGTTCAGCCCTGAGACATCAGCATGAAAAGTTTTGTAAAAGAAGCTTTCTTATGATAAAAACACACATTTTTAATCAAAACTAAAAATTTGTAGATAAATGGTGAAATTCCAAAAAATGGAATTTCTACCTGTGTTCAGCATTGAATTTATCTGTGATGTCACACTCCACAGTAATGGTTAATGGCTCATATGAAAGTAGATATGAAAGTAGTTTTACCTAGCCTACTAGGTTTAAATGTTATAATTTTATTTTGGCAGTTGTATGTAGTGTTTTACTATCAAAAAAGCTTTGGTTGTGCTGTCCATTTTATCTCTGTACCAATGTTTTTGTAGAGAGATGTGAATTGTTTGCCCAGTGGGGGCTCGCACTCTTCCAATTTCCGATTGCCCTGCTCACGATGCTCTACCCACAGAGGCCCAACAGTGTCCTGACTAATCTTATAACAGATTTATGACAACAAAATAATTCATTTGTCTATACTGATTGAAAATGTCTGATAAGTCGATTTCCATTCCGCCGGCAGATTAGAATGACAGTGTACTGCGAGAAAGGGTTAAAAGGAAGGTTTTTCTTGTGAAATAACACCAGAAATTTGGATATCTGGATGTCCCATTGCCTTCCTGGAGACTTATCTTTAATGACTCTGTCCCACCTTGGAGCAGAGTTGCCTGGAGTCTGGCATGTTGTGGCCATCCTCATTCTTGGTCTTGCAAGTAACCTGAAGCAAGCTCCAGAAGGCATTTATGACCATCCCAGGCAGGCAGAAAGTGGAGTTCACGTAAACAAAAAGTGGCCGTCCTAACTGTTTGTTGACCTTTCTTGGTATGGTTCATGGGTTGGACAGGAAAGGTCATAGATTAGAGGTTATATCACTGGCAATATTGCCTACCTATATGATTTTTCCCATAGCTGTCATTAGATTATTTTCATTATATTTTCACGATAATATGGAAGTTTATCGTAGGTTTCAATCAATATATTTATGCTTTTGAGCTTGTTAGTCTTTGTAGCAGATGGACCTGATAAATATGCATCAGACATCTTTATATGGAAATAAAGCTCTCAGATATGCAAGCCTTTTTGATCAGTTAGCACCATCAGCCTCAGGCTATATGTCAAACTGCATATTTATCTCTATTTATCGTTTGGCTAGACCAAAGGATGACCAGGAATAACTTTGATTATTCTGATCCCTGGGCAGATAGAGTGCTAAAAAAAATGAACATTGCAATATCAGCTCTTGTGCCATAATGGAGCTGCCAAGGAAACACTCTCAAAGTATCATTTAGTTCTGACAGTTTTTGATGGTTTCTGCGTTCACACTTAAAAGGTTCATTCATTTAATTTCTCTTATTAGATTATGGGATGTCAGGCCATCCAAAATGCCTGGGCTTAAGTAGAATCAAGTAGAATTAGAGGTGACAGTTGATCTAACACTAAAAATCCAGTTGACAAAGAAGATATCTCATAGGCGAGCTCATGTGCAGCACCGTTCTCCAACATAAGCAGCCAGTCAGAATTGCAAAGATGCTGGTTATAGATAAAAGACTGAGCTCAGATAGTGGGAATCGTTTAGGGAGCTTGAAATCACATTTAATATAGTTATAGTGATTACAATTAAGATAACTTGTTTACTTATTTTAATGAGATTGTATCCTGTCAGACAGGGGAGAAGCTTAAAAAGTGTTCGATTAACATTAATACCAGGTCAATGTGAAAGATTTTATTAATATTGTGTCAGTTAGGGGGAAATGTAGTATCATACAATAATACTTTGATATTCATCATCGGGAAATATCACCGTAGTACATTATTGAGATTAAAGTTGGATTTAAGCTACCACATCTAGACTGATCTTCAGTTCATCTTAAAACACATCTTTTTCCCATTTCCCATTTCCCCATTCCCATCTAATGTCATGTCACTGTGAAATGGCACGCTTACTAGGCCATGCATACTGATCTGCAGCTGTTTGCTGCCACACATGGCACCGCTGTTCCCCGCGAGATGTGTTTCACAAGTGACCCAGAAATGTCAAAGATGTGCATCATTATCATCATATTCTCAACCTTTCCACTCTCAAGGATCACACGCCAAGGGAGACTAAATTAAAGAGTGAAAGGGGTCTAAATTAAAGAGTAAATACACTTTTGCATCACTGAGCTTGTCTTACCCAAGGCTTGCTAAGCACTATCTTTTCATTGAGTTCAGTGTTTTTCATGACAGATCTTGAACTCTTTTGATAAAGTCAGATACCCAAATGATTCCAGCCAACATCTGTCCTTTCGCTTTCAATTCTGGCCTCCACCACAAGCGTATGGAGCCTGTCGGAAGCTATTGTGCTCCTCCATGCTCAGACCTCCTATCGTCCTCTGTCTTTGGATAGCTTTGCTTTTAATTTAATTGGCTTTGCAATCATTCAGCTTCACGTAATTGGAAAGATAATAGCTAAATGGCCACAAGTTGTTACCCAATAGGTAGGCAGATATAGATTGATTATAATAATATTAACATTTCTGATTTGAACTTTGAAAGATGTGAGGATGTTGTTGGAATCGAGGGGTTGGGGGACTGACTTCAAGTGTTCTTGAGCTACCACTCTGAATTATATGCCACCTCTGGAGGATAGTTGGGTAGGTTTAGTGATAGATATAGACAGGTGCATAGTCAAGCCTTTTATAGTGGTATGGCTAGGTTAGACCCAAGTACTGTAGTAGTGTTGCAATCTAGGGTGGGGCAAAATACTAATCTGTATTTAAAGGAAATTACATAAAGTGGCTACCCCTAACAATGTAAGGCCTGATCCCAATCAGACATAATAGTAACACACCTAAGCAACATTAGTTTGTTTTCTAGCGAACAAAAAAGTCACAGCTAACATAACATTAGGCTACATCAAGCATATTAGTTAATAACAAAAAAGAAATACAATGTTAATGTTATGTTTGAAGCATGGTACACCATGAAGCATAGCTACACCTTGGTAGTGGGAGCTCAGTGGTTAAGATGTTGGACTCCTGATCGGAAGGTTGAGAGTTCAAATCCCAATACTACCAGGCTGCCACTGCTAGGCCCTTCAGCAAAGCCCTTAATCCTCAACTGCTCAGTTGTATAAATGAGATAATTGTAAGTTGCTCTGGATAAGAATGTCTGCCAAATGCTGTAAATGTACACCCATTGGTACAGAGAAACATGACTATGTAGTGCTTTTTATGTGATAAAGAATATTTTGAATTGTTGACATGGTTTAATTGGTGGAGGAATGGAACAGTACACAGATTTTTTTTAAAGCTACATACAGCATACATGCATTCAGAAAGTCTCCAGATGCCTTCACCTTTTCCTCATTGTAGTCACAGCATTATTCTAAAACATTTTTTTCTTATCAATCTGCAAACATTCTCCATAATGTTGCTATAAGCTTGGCACATTTGGATTTAGCATTTTTTTTTAAATTACTGTGTGCAGAACCTCTCAGGCCTCTCAGGTTGAATGCGGAGCATCACTGTACTGCTATTTTCAGGTCTCTCCAGAGATCAAGGATGCAGATGCAGACTCTGGCTAGGCCACCCAAGGACATTCACAGACTCACAGATTCACAGTCCCGAAAGCAGTCCTGACTTGTCTGAGATCCTGAGCACTCTTGTGAAGGTTTTGGCAGCAAGATCTGGTGATCTTTCCCTCAATCCTGACAAACCTCCCATTCCCTGCTGCTGTAAAAACATGAAGCTACCACCAGCACTGGGTTTTACCTTTGAGATAAAATTGGCCCGGTGATAGGCAATGCCTGGTTTCTTCCAGACGTAATGTCCGGGTTCATCAGAATCTTGCTTTTATCAGAGCTTGTTTCTCATGATTCTCTGATTGGTTGAGAGTTGCAGAGATGCTTGTCCCTCTGCCAGGTTTTCCCCTCTCTACACTGTACCTCTAGAGTTCTATTCTTAGTTATCTCCCTACTAACTAAAATCTTTCTCATCCATTTCCCTAGTATGGCTGGGTGACTCTTGGTGGTTCCAAAATTATTTGAGAATAATTAAAACAGTGTGTTCTTCAGGATGTCCCCCCAATATGTGTCTCAATACAATTCTGTCTTGGAGGTTTCATTATTATATTTGTTTGTATTTATGTGTATGTCTGTTTTTTTTTTACATAGTTTGCACTTGTCTTGGCATTCAATGTGCACAGCAAAGAAAGAATTTCATCGTACAGGGAAACTTGTTTTTCCTCTCTGTGCACGTGACAATAAAGGCTTTGAATTGAATTGAATTGAATTGAATTGAATGAAAAATTCCTCTGATCTCATGGCCAAATCTTGCTCTCACATCTATGGAGCCTCTGAGGTGACATGGTGGTTACTTTTTTGTGTGGACACATATGGATATACTGAGGCCACTAGTTAATATTTCAAAATCTAAGTATCTCATGGTCACAAATCATTATGATACCAAACCTCTGGCCATGAATTGTGCAACCTGAGCCCAAGGCTTAATATGTTGTCATACACAATACATGGCCTCCAGGTAATCATTTGGTGGGAACAAGCAAAAAAGTTTATTCTCTTTGAGAATTCACTCAATGTAATGTGGGCAGATGGTATCCATGTCACAATGCCAGCAACTCCAGTATGTCTTTATGCATCATTCTAAGATTAAAATAAAAATGTAATTTTATCAGTCATCGCCATGCTTAGGTTTCAGTGGCCACAATGGTCTAAGTCAATTGATTTCTCTGTGTCACTTATTTTAAAAATGTTGCCACATTATTGATTGCTAGAAACTTAATTTGTGGCCTTAACTTATTAAATCATGACCATATCTTAGTTTTAAAAAAAAAGTCAGCTCAGGGGCTCCGTGCTCTTGCATTGTCAGCTGTAGGGTTTTATATAACCCAATGTTTGTCTTTCAGATCATGTCCAGTGTACTGGATTTACTACAGGTAAACTTTAATGAAGGTCTTCATCACAAATGTGGAGAAAAAGCTGAATGGTGTACTTTCTATATACACTGTATATAAACAAATGAATGCCAGATTTCTAAAAAAAAAAAAATTCTAATTATATGTAGCCCAAATTCTGTTTTATTCTCCTACAGTCACAACTTAGCTATCATGATGATGTTCAGTCATCAATCCTGTATAAATCTTTTTAGAACATATACTGATCCTCTACAGAAAAGTCACATACATTTCACATGTAATCATGTTTTTTTCCCCCATATGTGATCATGTAAGTAATATGTGAGTAGCTTACCTTGACGAAGTAGAGAAAGTAGGAGCTAGGTGCCAGGCTATCTGTCTCTCTCTGAACGTCAGCAAAACCAAGGGGCTGGTTGTGGACTTCAGGAAGAGGCAGCAGCGGAACTACACCCCACTCAAGATTGGCGGGACCCCCGTGGAGAGAGTGAGCAGATTCAGGTAACTTGGAGTACATATCTCTGAGGACCTGACCTGGACTCATCACATTCAAGCTCAGGTGAACAAAGCCAGACAACGGTTGTACCATATGAGACTGCTGAGGAAACTCAGGGTCTCCCCAGCTATCCTGAGGTTATAGAAAGTTTACTGACTCGGGGCATCTCAGAGTGGTACGGTAACTGCTTAACCCAGGACCGCAAAGCCCTGCAGAGAGTGGTGCGCTTAGCTGAGCCCATCTCTGGGTCTGCTCTCCCCTTTCTGCATGACATCTATACCAGGAGATGCAGTACAAGAGCTGCTAAAATCATCACGGACTCCACCCATCCATAACTCCATAACTGTCTGTTCAGCCTGCTGCAAACAGGCAAGCGCTTCTGTTGTCTGATGGCTAAAAATGAGAGGCTCAGGAGGAGCTTCTTCCTTCAGGCAATCAGGCTCCTCAACACAGACCTGTCCACCATACAGATCCCTTAGGACTCCATAAAGATCTGTCCACCATACAGATCCCATAGGACTCCATAAAGATCTGTCCACCATACAGATCCCATAGGACTCCATAAAGATCTGTCCACCATACAGCTCCCATAGGACTCCATAAAGACTCTCCTGTCACGCCGCACTCCACTGACACTTCTCACATTTTGCACTTTGTATTGTTAGTACATGTAATATACTTGCATATTTGTACATCCATTTTTTGCACATTCCTTTCTTATTTTGTACAACAATATATTTCATATTTCTTATTTCTATTATCTTATTTCTTATTATTTCTTATTTCTGATTTTTATTTATTTAGTATTTAAATGCATAGTCTCTTGACTCTTGAATCTTAAATATGTTAAAAAAAATGTGCATTTCAACATATTATGCCCCACAAATTGTGCATGAATTAAGTAAACATGTGAACAATATGTGATGAGCACACGAAAAATGAACACATGAAAATAGATAAATTATGTCAAAAAATAAATTAGTTATGGAAAAAATTGCATGTGAAAAATAAGACCACAGGCACTACATGGGAAAATTAATTTGTGTAAAAAAAATATATACACTCCTGAACAAAATCTTAAGACCAGGGAAAATATTACAAGTATTCACACTTCGCACTGGTGGATTGTAACCAGGTTGTAAGTACTTCTTCAAAATGCCAAAAGAAGAAACAAGAGCAAGAGACAAAAAATAGAGAGTAGGCAATTTATTGAAAACTGCATTTAAACTCAAACAGGCTGGTCATGATCTCCTGATGGCAAAAGCAAAAAGGCTTTTTGTTTTTGAACGTGGCAGGATTGTTGAGCTGCACAAGCAAGGGCTCTCGCAACGCGCCATTGCTGACGAGGTTGGACGCAGTAAGACAGTCGTTTTAAATTTCTTAAAAGATCCTGAGAGTTATGGGACAAAAAAATCAAGTGGTAGACCCAAAAAAATTTCACCTGCACTGAGCCGGAGGATCCGACGGGCTGTCTGTGAAGACACAGGCCGATCCTTGACCCAAATTAAGACCCTTACTGATGCTGACTGCAGCCCAATAACCATAAGACGGCATCTGCGAGAGAAGGGCTTAAAGAACAAAAAACGTCTTCGAAAGCCACGTCTCCTCCCACACCACGAACTTGCCCGTTTGGAATTTGCAAGGGGGCACCAAACATGGGACATTGAAAGATGGAGGAAAGTCTTATTCTCGGATGAGAAAAAATTTAACCTGGATGGCCCTGATGACTTCCAATGATACTGGCATGACACTGGAGATGTTTTCCCACTGGAGATGTTTTCTACGCAGCACAGTGGAGGAGGCTCCATCATGATCTGGGGTGCTTTTTCCTTCAATGGGAAAATGGAGCTTCAGGTTGTGTAGGGGCATCAAACGGCGGCTGGCTATGTGGACATGTTGCAGCAGGCATCCCTCTTGACTGAGGGCCCTCGTCTGTGTGGTAATGACTGGGTCTTTCAACAGGACAACGCTGCAGTTCACAACGCCCGCCTGACGAAGGACTTCTTCCAGGACAATACCGTTGCACTTCTGGACCATTCTGCGTGTTCCCCTGATCTAAATCCCCTTGAGAATGTTTGGGGATGGATGGCAAGGGAAGTTTACAAAAACGGACGTCAGTTCCAGACTGTGGATGCCCTTCGTGAAGCCATCTTCACCACATGGAGCAACGTTCCCACCAACCACCAACAGTTGCATCAAGCATGCCGAAACGAGTGTTTGAAGTTATCACCAAGAACGGTGGGGCTACTCACTACTGAGTCCTTTTTTTGACACTTTTAGTTCTGTTGTGGGTATTTTTGGGCTATGGTCTTAAACATTTCATCAGCCTGTTTGAGTTTAAATGCTGTTTTCAATAAATTGCCAATCTCTGTTTTTTTGTCTCTTGCTCCTTTTTCTTCTTTTGACATTTTGAAGCAGTTCTTACAACCTGGTTATGATCCACCAGCGTGAAATGCGAATACTTGGAATGTTTCCCCCGGTCTTAAGATTTTGTTCAGGAGTGTATAATGTGAAATTAAATATCATGTGAAAAAAAAAACTGGCATTGTATATGAAAACTAACATGAAAATAAATTAATCATATGTAAAAAAAAAAAAAAAAAAAAAAAAAAAAAAAAAAAAAAAAAAAAAAAAAAAAAAAAAAAAAAAAAAAAAAAAAAAAAAAAAAAAAAAAAAAAAAAAAAAAAAAAAAAAAAAAACATTAAATAGTGAAGAAAATCACTCCAGGTGAAAAATAAAATCATACCCTCTACATGTGAAAAGTCCACATGTGAAAATGTGTGAAACATAATATTCATAACATAACATAACATTCCAAAATGTTTGGTATTTGTGTGTGTGTGTGTGAGTGAGTGTGTGTGTGTGTGTGTGTGTACTGTAAACAGGGATAAAATGTGCTGTATATATGAATTTTTGGTTGTTTGGTGTAAAAATGTCTCAGTGATAACATACACTGTATATGCAGTATATAGGAATTGCAGTAATCCTTTAAAAATCCAAGTTCTTTCAACTCAAAAGCATGAATTTCAGAGTCTTTGTGTTTTGTCTTCTTCAATCATACATATGCACGCTGTGTATCTTTGAATGTGTACTGTATTGAAGCAGAAAGGAATCTAATCCCTTCCTCCTGCATTAGTGAGATAAATGTAAGAAATCCAAACCTTTCACAAGCAAAATTGTTTGTACTAAACCTTTAAGGTTCGGTCTGAGATTTATCTTCTGCAAAGGTAGAAACTCGGAAAGGCACCTTGAAGCACCGGCAGATGGTTCTGTTAAAGAGGCTTGATATCCACCCACACCTTTATGAGTTTCTGTCAAGCTGAAGTGCTTAAAACGGTGCTTGTGAAATAGAGCGAGACCCTGAGTTGCCTGCCGACTTCCAATTCACGTGTTGGTGCGTGAGGTTGTCCTTAAAATGTCCTACATTTTTCCCAATTTCCTCTCAAAAAAATGCTGTCTTTGTTTAACACCACCTAGTAGTCATGATCATTGCATGTTACTAAACCAAAGATTTTACCAAAGATGTTTGCTGCCACTTAAACTCAATACTGTTGTTTATGATAGCTATTTGATTTAAACATATCCTGCATTTAAATTCTTGATGTGCCACTAATTGAAAATGATACAGTGAATCTCTCACCTTAAATTAAATAACCATCCTAAAGATGCCACCTTAATTAAACATTAATGCTCCAATTTATCGTGCTGTAATGGAATATTTTGCCAGTGGCTACTGCCCATAAGATCATGAATATCTTCCACCTCCGAAATGTGCTCAGCTGCTGGAGAATGCACCATGTGCTCATTTTTAAATAACATTTAATTACATTTTGCATATATATTAGTATGTCCAGACATTATTGGTCACCTTTACTGAACTTGAATAATCTTTATTTTCGTTACCATTCTGGTAGCCAAGTCTGCGCTCAACCATGTATCTGTAAGTTCATTTGTGGTGAAATGTCCTCTTGAATTAGTCTTGCGTCTCAGTTGGCAATGATAGACTGGTTATGATTTGCCATTGAACAAATGTTGTAAAAGATGGACCTTAGGTTACTTGTGGGTGGACAAGGAGCCAATGCATAGCTACAAGACTAACTAGCTCATTAGAAAAAGTGAAAATGTCAAAAGGTGAAACATGCCCAAAGGTTTTTTTTTTTTCCTTGTGCTTGGACTCAGAGAAATAAGAGAGAAAAGATATTAACTTGGATTAGGCATAGACAGTTGCTTTGAGACTACATGGGAACCACAACCTCCCCAAAAATTTCATTAAAATGTGGCAATGAAATGTTTAGTAGTTTGTCTGTATTATTCATCAGTCTTGGTGAAATTCTATATTTTAGTGAATCAGAATACCAAATCTCAGTGCAATATTGTGGTGTCCGAGATTGCTTGAGCAAGACTTCGCGGAGTGTTAGCGAGTTTCTGGGATACATAATTAATGCATGCTTGCTATCCTGTCTGTGACGTGGCATGCTAAGAATTCTGGGAGTTCAAAAAAGGACAGCACTTGCCAAAGTGTGTGCATGAGTTATTGTGTTTCATTACTGAATACATTATGGTATATTACTCTGTATATGCTCCTTAGTTCTTCTCCAGGCTCATCAGAATCTCAGACAAAATCATATTTACATAAATAGCAAAGACTCTGAGTACTGCAGTTGCTCGGATTATTGGGATATCTGTGAATACATATGAGAGATATATCACTATGATTAATTATCTGCAAGGTTTTTTATTGCAGTAGTTAAGCCCACCTTGTAAACAGACGCCTTCTTGTGCTGCTTTGATTGCCATAGGGGCTGTCAAGCTGAAGCGTAAATTATCTGTGGTGTAGGAGTAATAAAATCTAGTCCTCTGAAGAGATGAACTAAATAACCGACTACACTGACAGTCTATATAGTAATTTGTAATTGCCGACCAAATGTTTTTTTAATTGCTATAATTGGAAAATGGCTAATAGCTAAGCTATTCATTGTTAGCATTGCTAGCTGTGAATGAGGTTTGCTATTTTTAGTCACATTGCATAGTCTTGTAATGGAAATAGATTTTCCCATTGTATATCATTTTGGTTATGGCATTAAAATCGAAATGAATATTATATTTGTATTCAATGCACAAATTACTGTATAAAGTCAGAAATGTATTTGTTAATCAAATGCTTTGCCAGTTCTGGAATCACAAAGTGAAGATAGGCAACTAGATGTCCATGGCTTACCTGACTGACACAAAACAACAGGAAATTGCAGTTTAAAAGGACACTTAGTGATCAAATATTAGCAGACTGTTTGATTACATTTGATTTCCTTTTCCAGTCTGTAACAAATTGTTCCTTGTGGGACATTAGGAATTAATTAAGGGAACGTTGTGCAGGTGGGGGCATGTGTGAGATTTATTGGGTGGGAAAAGTCAATTGGGGAGGCCACTGGAGAGCTGCCATAGACTTCATCTCCATTATTTTCATTGAGGTTTAAGTGTAAGCTATGATGATTGAACACTTCTATAATAGAGAATAGGCATTGGAATTACAGTTGGTTTAGCCATTTGTTTTATGCCACATGAAAACCTAAAAGGATGATAGTTCACAGAAACCTGTACGTGTGACACAATTTTACATTGATGTAGTTATACAGGTCTTGCCCATGTCGTGGAGAATTCTTCCTGTCTCACACATAAGTTTCATAAGTGAAATGAGTTGCACTTATTTCTCAAAATAATGAACTTTATTACAAAGGAAAACCAAAGCAATAAAGGAGGTTGCTCTCGAGAGTGAGCACTGAAGAGATGACCATTATGCATGATCTAAAACAACCCCAAGAGTGGGACATATTTGCCCCGTCTATTTGGCTAATTCTAATTTGTCTTACTCACTATAACTCTCTTTACCATCTCTAGATGTCTCCCCATCTCTTTAGATCACCAATTTGCCTTTTATGCTATCTAAAGCAAACAAGGCCACTGAGACTGCACCAGATCAGGCTGACCTAGGAGATGTCTCAACTTCCCTCTTTATTGATATTTGATGCACAGAACTCCTGCATGTGTACTGTGAGTTCTGCCTGTTATTCTATCTCCAGAACTTTGTCCTGGGCTTATTTCGATAGCTCCTTGGTCTTTATGATGCAGTTTGTTTAGATATGTTCTCTAACGTTGGGGCTTTCCAGTGGTGGCTCCAAACTGGGTAATGGTGGCTCAACAGTTAGGCCTCTGGGTTACTAATCAGAAGCTGCCACTGTTGGGCCCTTGAGAAAGGCTCTTAACCCTATCTGCTCCAGGGGTGCTGCATCATGGCTGACCCTGTGCTCTGACCCCAGCTTCCTAACAAGCTGGGATAAGTGAAAAGCTGTGTGACAAATAAAGGCTTCTTCTTCCAAGCTTGTAACTTGGAATTTCCAACCTTTCAGGTTGACTGGCAAAAGAAAGCAAAGAAAACACTTCCTTAATCTGGAATTCCTACTCGGAAAGTTGGGAAGGCGTCGTCAACCTTCAGCAAGTTCAACACATGACGTTGTGTCACCATGGTCACCAACGGTAAATAAAATAACGCTTTCATAGTAACATTTATTTTAGATCAATCAACAATGCTACATTAGTTGATCAATCTATAAAGCTGACCATATAGTTCACTGTTTTGAGAAAGTAAATACATCATAAGCTTGTTGCTTACAAAACCACTTCGCAGCTTGAAGGCACCAAGCTCGACAATTATATAATTCCAAGAAGTTCAGACTTCTTGGAACACTTCTAAGTTAAGTCGAACGCAGCATTATATTGAGATCACATGGCACTTTAATTGAACTCCCTTCATGTGATAGATAATTAGATAATTATGTGCACCTGCTTGCACCATAACTAAGGTCATTGTTTCACAACAGGTGAATGGTGCGGTGAATACTTATGCAATTATAACTTTTGCTTTTTTTTATATGCGTGAATAAATTTGCTATTCATTTATAAACTATTTTGATTTTTTACATAGACTTCAATGTTGTGGGCTTCTTTGTGTAGATTCATGATATATAATCCCAGTTATAAGTCTATTTTAGTTCCAGGTTGTAACAAAACCAAACCTTTTCCAACAAAATATGGAAAAGTTCAACGGGGCGAATACTTATGCAAGGCACTGTATTATGTTAATTCGTGTAATTTATTACGATACAGACAGGAGTGTTCCATTGTGGTGTATGAATGCACATCACTTCCTTTTGAGTTCATTAAGCCATAATATATACCTTCAGTGACCTTTCCAATCCTGACTGCTCTGTTATTCAGTCCTGCGCTTAATTAATTACCCTTTGCCGGTCTTTGGCGTGCTAGCACGGCCTGGCATATTTCTGCAAACGGATCACAGGGGCTAACTGTCAGGGCTTGTGCCTCATTTACTGAGGATATGTAAATCTCAGCAGGGATGCCTTATTGTACCTGTCAAGTTTTATTATCTCAGTCAGTTTAACCAGAGTGTGGTTATTTTCTCTCTTTTTTCTTTAAAAAATTTCTTTCCTTCCAATTGTTTTGCCTTCTCTTATGAATTCATCCAATAGCCCAAAAAGTTATTGATGCTAGAATCTATTTGTTGTGCACCAGCTATACAGTACATGGCATGTTTTGTTTGTCTCTTTGATTAGCAAAGCAGTGCATCTCATTTATTAGGCTAATTATATGTCATCTAATTAAATTTAAACTGAGAAAAAAAGTAGATAATGTGATATTAAGGAAAGAGTCAAAAAGTGAAACAGTATTAGATTTGTTTCGCCTCAAGTTTCTGTCAGAACAGCATAAAAATACCTCCAAGTCATAACTACATAACATTGCAGTATGTAATAATATCCACATTAGGATATATAATTAAAAAAAACTGCTGTAAATGAAAATTAATTAGTTTTTCTGTGTTTTCTGTATGGATGCAGTAATAAGAAGAGACTAGCAAGGCAATTTCAGTCATTAATCTTCCGATTCAGGGCAATGCTGCTGTGTCAGCATACACATTTCCAACTCATCAATGGAACGCCTCACATATTTCACACAGTGTTTTGCTGATTAATGCTGCAATAGGCAAAAGTTCTATATTAGAGGTTTGCAATGATTTTTTTTTTTTTGATCCTGTATGTTTCTTTTAGTTTTGGAAGAAACATGGGGGAAGAAAAGTGTAGGTAATGAAACTGGACCATATCTAACAGTTGTTGTAATGCCCTAGCATTTTCAATTTATGTTAAAGAGCCTTGATAAATTACCAGCTGTTCATGACTATATCCTACTGAGGAAAATACAGTTTTATACTATTGTTACATCTGATTGATCACAAGGTGTTGACTTATTTTCTATAACAGCAGCTCTGACAGGATATCCGGCTGCAAGAGAAATCACAGGTTTGTATTAATGCACTCATTCTAACATCGACACGTTAATGTTTCTGTAGCAACAACTTACACGGGGACTTGCATGGAGGCTCTCCACATAATCTAATGCTGCGTCTCAATTTGCTTACTTGTACTATGCATTTAAATTATGTACTCGTATATTATGTACATTTAAATTATGTAAACGTACACACTTTTGAGTGTGTAGCAAACGAGTATGCAAGTACTGGGACATACTAACAGGTCATGGAACGGTAATGTCTTATTAACTTCAAGGATGAGAAAAACAATTGGTTATAGTTGCTATAATGTAAGTGACAACAGGAACTAATTTTTCCAACCATTAAATGTAACTATAAACAGATATGAAATGTGATCTGTCATTCATTAATAAAGAAACTTTGTAATTGTTGGTAAACTGATGTGGTATAAAAGACTTCAGAATGTACTGTTATAGAAAAATGAAAAAAAAAAAAAAAGGTCATTGATTATTTTCCTATAATAGCATGCCCTGTGATGATTTATTCCTTTCTTATATTCTTGTTCTCATTCTTGTTACTACTGATTCCAAATGAATTTGGTGTTCACAGCTAACCAGCAAATTCTCATCAGTCAAGACTTCTGTTTCTGTGCTTCTGAATGAATTCTGCCAGTTGAGCCATTTGGCAAAGTGAAACAAACGTTCTGCTCCCTGCAGGTCTTGGAGTAACTTCACAAAATGACAATTTCAAACTCCAGCTGGCTGTTTTTTTTTTTTTTTTTGGACAATTAAAAATTCAATACCGCCTCTTCTTCTCTCCAGCTCTAATTCCTCCCTCGGTGGTTGATCCTTGCAGATTGGGCTCTTAAAAGGGGTAAACAGAAGTAATTGTCTATCAGAAGCAAGTGCTTTCCCCTGCCGATTCCCCCCTTCCCCCTAATGGGGGAAGAAAGCTTCATTTCTTTACTAATGCATTTGGTGGATGTGCAGCTCACTAGATAGACAGTGCAGGCTGGACAGAATACATTGCAGCTATCTGCAGGGTGCATTCCATTCCAGCCATCAGGGGTTGAGTCAGAGACATCCAGAAATAAAGGGAACGTTTAACTTTTAATGAAGTGATTTGGCCAGTGCAACCACTTGGAAAAGAAGTGTAAGTGTTAGGGAGCCAAAAGAAGGTAGCTCTAATTTAAAATCCCCTTATTCAGAACAGGGTTAACCAATGTAATGAAAAATTTCATAGGGATAATAATTAATGAGAGAGCAATAATAACATAATAACAGAATTCACTAAGGCAAACAGTTTTATTCATAAATGAATAGGCAACAGAAATAACTGTAAAAAAAAATACTTGAGTTTTCAGAAATATTCACAGTCTTTCTCCTCATGATATAGCACCTTCATACTTCTCTGAATGCCTGATAATCCATGTTTCAAATGTCTTTGTCCATGTCCTAACATGGACTCTCCACATACATAGAGGATCCACCCATCACTGATTAAAAAAAAAAAATCAAAACAAAACAAACAAACAAAAAAAACCCACATAATTTAATAAGCGTTTATGATTTGCCTTACACTTACTGGAAAATACAGTACATTTACATTCATTTTATAGTTGTATATTATTTTATTGTACTCATTTTTTACATACTTTTTAAATCATTATTTCATATATCATTTTGTTTGTGTTTGAGTGAGCTTAAGGTTGGATTTTTATAGTCCATATTCAACAACCAAATGTATTACAAAGGCTCTTTATTAAAATGAAAAAATGATATATATATATATATATATATATATATATATATATATATATATATATATATATGATAGCGGATCTGAAGCCTATCTCAGAAACACTGAGGATGAGGTGGGAACATACCCTGGATGGGATGCCAGACCATCACTTCACCATGCACACACACTTAGGGGCAATGTAATGGGAGGAAACCATAGAAACCAGAGGAAATGCAGAACATGCCAAGCCAGCACAGACTGGACAGGATCGAATCAGGCACCTAGAGCTGTGAGGCGGCAATGCTACCCTCTTAACCACTGTGCCACCCCTGAATAATATACTTGAAGATAAATAATTGAATAAATGGCTGAGACTCTTTTAATAATGCAAAAATGTGGCATTTTGAATTAATCCTCTTCATCACACAAACCAAACCAACAGTCAATAACTACCCACGCATACCCTTTAGCTGCTACATGTCATGCAATACAGATACCACTTCTGAAAATTTATATACACACAGTTTGTACACACTCACATTATGGCCTATTGATGCGGCTACCAAAGTGTCACTATATGTCACAGGTGCCTGCCAGTTGGATGTGGTGCTGAAACCCAAAAACTTTAAAATCCACCTCTAAAGGTGATGGAGAGCATCCATTCCATTAAGAAATCAATACAGGGACGTGGCCTGAGTTGCAGCACTGTTTTATTTGGCCATGACAATGTTAAAAGCAATGTTTCAGCCTAGTTGGCCTTCATCAGGACAGAATAAGTCAATAATAAAAAATAAATAAATAACCTAGGTATCCAGTTGCTATGTTCACTGCAAACATCAGAATGCAGAAAAATGTGATCTTAGTGACTTGGTCCATGACCATGGCATATTTGTTGGGGCTAGACAGGCTGGTTTGAGTATTTCACAAAACTGCTGATCTTCTTGGATTTTCACCCACAACAGTCTCTAGAGTTTACACAGAATGGTATGAAAACCAAACCAAAAAAAAAAAAACCTACAGTGAGCAGCAATCCTGTGGACAGAAACATCTTGTTGATGAGAGTAGTCAGAGGAGAATAACTAGCCAAGTTGACAGGAAGACTATATTAAATGAAATAACCACTCTTTACAACCGTGGTAAGCAGAAAAGCATCTCAGAATGC
Source organism: Pangasius djambal (assembly GCA_022985145.1). Classification (NCBI taxonomy): domain Eukaryota; kingdom Metazoa; phylum Chordata; class Actinopteri; order Siluriformes; family Pangasiidae; genus Pangasius; species Pangasius djambal. The sequence continues at coordinate 8,939,223 of CM041000.1, read as the reverse complement.
ACAACATGTCAAACTGTGAGGCAGAGAGGCAACAACAGCAGAAGACCACTACAGAAATCTGAGGCTACATTGGACATAATTTTAGTTTCCTAAAGGGGTTCTAGGTTTCTTGTAGTGTTCTACATAGAGGGACAACCAAACAACTTTTAAGGGTTCTAGATTGAATCTTTTATCTAAGCATCAATGATAAAAGTCTTGAGGAATCCAAACAACCTGGAGGAATCCTACAAAGACACGGTGGAGAACATGCAAAACTCCACACAGACAATAATCTGAGCTCACTATCAAACCAGGAGCTGGGAGCCAGGAACACTACCTTCTGCAACGCCGTGCCACTCTTTCAGCCTTCATTAACACCATAATTACAGTTTATTCAAACATCATGTCATAATGTCACGATTACACTTATTTATTCTTATGTAAAGAGAAGAGATAAATAACTTTAACTCTATAATAGGCAAATTCTATAGAGAATACAGCTTTTGTTTTGTTGTGCAGTACATGGAAGGTACAGTACATTTAGCAAAGGTCATGCATCCCATCTGTTTGTGCAGTACACTGGGACTTTGTGGCAGGTGGTATGAATTAATGATGGCATGTATAGTGTGCAAATGTTATACATCTATTAAAAGTGCATCTATGGCTCAGTGATTAGGGCACAGAACTACTGATCAGAAGGTTGTGAGGTCAAATCCCACCACCGCCAAGCTGTTACGGTTGGGTCCTGGAGCAAGACTCCTAAAGCTCATCTTCTCAGTTGTATCTGGTCTCAATTGTTAGTCACTTTGGATAGACATGATTTAAAAAAAAAAAATATGCACAATTGAATGTATATTATATTGGGTTGCTAATAAAGTGTAAAAGTTTCCATACCAGATAAAATGAAGAAAGCATAGCCGAAGGTATTTTTTTTTTTCAGTTGATTTTGATTCATGTTTTAGATTGTTTCTTGTTGCATGTTCTTGTTACCCCATTTTTTAAATCATTTTATTATTTGTAGAAAGAATATAAAATAGTAGCTTCTTCCATTTTGTCACCCATACATGACAGGAGATGAGAACATTTGTATTATTTAATCAGTATTATTGTACAATAAAATATTTATATAACCTATTTTAGAAATCCCATAAAACATCCTATTATGTCCAGTGCATATTAAATGAGTTCATAAAAAAATCACACCAAATGGTATAAATTGTGTTTATACCACAGGTCTTGCATCTGATTGGTCAGAAGGTGTTCATTAACTTTCTATAACAGCAGCTTTGACAGTAATGCTGGTTGTAATTCAAATCACTGGTTTCTCTAGTTATCATTCATAGGGACTTGTATGGTGGACGTGCCACATAATTTATGATTAATAATAAACATTTAAATATATAATCATTGATATGGTGATTCTCTCCGGTTGCAGGGCTTTGTCTGTACCTTTTCTGTAATATAACAAGCTTCAAGCTGGTGATGGAACAACTGTTTACAGCTGCTATAATAAAAAAAAAGATCCCAGGATCCAACATTGTCTTGTGGATATTCCACAACATAGGATGTAACTATAAACCGATAAAAAGTATGATGTGGCATTCTTTAACTATGAAAAGGATGAGAGATGAAACATGAAAATTGCTGTGGTATAACAGAAATCAAACAAATCAGAACAACTGCATCACACCACCCCGTCTTTACTTATTTTCTTATAACAGCAAACCGCCATTGTGTTTTACTCCTTACTTATCTTTTCGGAGATACTACAGGGAAATGCAGCTCCTTATTCTGCCACCATCTAAACCCCACATGAGGAGGTTGCTCAGGCAAAATGAGTCATTGTGGTAGGAAGGTCCCCATTCAACTGTTGCTTAGAACTCCCAAAAAACCATATCTGCCTAAATATAAGATGCGTGGTCCCGAATATCTGACAGCTCACACACTGGGGTCTTCAACAGCTTCCTAGACAGATGTTCTCTCTCTAGTTAGGCTACGTTGTCATGACTGAATCTCTGCACAAACTTGCAGTGTAGCAAGCAATGCTTTCATGCTTGGGTGCATGGGTTTGTGTGTGTGTGTGTGTGTGTGTGTGTGTGTGTAAAAGCTTCCCTGTGTGTATAATATGTATCTTAACATATGAGCAATGCATCCAAATAACATAATTTACTCCTTTCTTTTAATAATGTTTATTTGTAGTTCATATTTCTATGTTTGGATATCAGCACACTGAGGCTGTTCAGCAGTATGTGATGTTCTGCGATTATTCCGCTGGAGAGCACTGCTTTGATTGCGAGGCGTTCAGCAGCAGGGGGAATGGTAATATCCAAAAGGCAAATGAAAACACAATCATGGACACCCACTGAGTCGACTGTCAATGCTGAAATCAAACATAAGACATCTGTTTTGTTTTGTCATAACTCTTGTGAAATAATATTTTGGAAAAACGTATGCTTCGCATTATTGCTTGTGTGCCTACACCGCTCTCAGGGCATTGTCGTATTGTTTAGGCAATTCTCGATTGGTAATTCTTGCTACAGAATGAAATTGTTTATGCATGTCCATTTCACTAAGGCACTTAGACATCCATCAACTTGATTAAATCCTGACATTCGCTGTATGAGCAATTATCATCACACTCAGCTGGAAAGATTTAAAAGTCAAAGTCAAAAGTCAAAGTCTGCTTTATTGTCAATTCTGCCACATGTTCAGCACATACAGAGAATTGAAATTATGTTACTCTCAGACCCTAGGTGCATACAGATAACACACATAAAACAGGATGTAAAAATATAAATGGAAATGCAAATGGATACATATAAATATAGTATAAATGTAGATCTACAAGGCACAACAGATAGAGTGCAAACAGTGCAGGTGTAACGTGAGTAATGCAAAGAGCTGATCAGACTGTTAAAGTGACAAAGTCAAAGTTAAGACATCTTTAGATAGACTGACTGTTTTTACCATCATGATTGTTAAACTGGCTCCATATCATCATGATGTTTGCAGGAAGATACTTAATAGTTAGTTTGTAATCAATATTCATTAAGTTTGTAATTTGTAAAAGTAAAACCGTACTACTGGTCCATTCTGGTCAATAGGTGTGAATACTGTTACTTTAAATGGGTAACTCCACTAGCCAGTAGATGCTTATAACTTCTAATCTAAAGTGTAAATTTAAAAAAAAAAAAAAAAAGTGAAGTACTGTTGAATGTGATCCAGTTAGTGAGAAACCTAATTTTGGATAAAGATAAATTTTTGCCAGAATTCGTCCACCGCAACATCTGATGGGTTTTCCCAGTCCACCACACATTTACTCATAAGTGTATAAATTATATTTTCTCATAATTTCATGTTTGCTCAGAGTTTTAAAAAATATTTTAAGCACATCTAGAGCCAATTAAAAAACATCCACAAGATAAAAACCTCAATGACATAGCTTGATGGAGCACAGTCAAGATTCAGTGCTAATGACGTGCAATGTGTTCAGATGTCAGCTTTGTGAGCAATGCTGTAAAACCTTAAACTTCTAAATGTATTGTTTAATACCTAAAATTTATTGTATTCATTTTTTGTCAGTATATAACTCTGTGTAGCTGCTGGTAGCAACAAATTGAAGGAAAACCAAACCAAAACAAAACAAATGTCTTTAGAAATGTACTGAAGAAAATTTAAAAACATCTTTCTAGTGACTAGTCACAAGAAATTAACAAAAATTTATAACAATTAATTGAACAGGCAGGAGTAAATTATTAACTCAAACTATTTTTTTTTTTTTCCTGACCTGATTTTGTTGAAAATGTGCTATTCCTTATTTCTGTCACACGTTTTGTAATGAGGAGTTTGAGAAAATTTAATTAATACTGTTACTAAGTATTTTAGATAGTAAATATGAATGTACAGTCAGGTCCAGAAGTATTTGGACAATGACAGAGTTTTTGTGATTTTGCCTTTATACACCACCACAATTGACCATTTAGGAATTACAGCCATTTTAAGCAAAGTGCTTCCATTTTCAAATGAAGCAGATAAAAGGTCTGGAGTTGATATCAGGTATTGAGTTGGCATTTGGCAGCTGTTCGACTGGAGCTACTAATATGAAGTCCAAGGAGATCTCAATGCAAGTGAAGGAGGCCATTGTTAGGCTGAAAAACAACATAAATCCTTTACTTGGTGAAGAAAAACCCCTTCACAACATCAACAGAAGTCAAGAATATTCTGGAGAAGGTAGGTGTATCATTGTCAAAATCTACAATCAAGAGACACCTTCATGAATGTAAATACAGAGGGTTTATAACAAGATGCAAACCACTGGTAACATTCAAGAACAGGAAAGCCAGATTAGACTTTGCCAGAAAATATCTAAAAAGCCTCCCATGTTCTGGAATAAGATTCTCTGGACTAATGAAACAAAGATTAACTTGGAATGATGGGAAGAGAAAATTGTGGTGAAAGAAAGGAACAGCTCATGATCCAAAGTATACCACATCATGTGTCAAACATGGTGGAGGGAGTGTTATGGCATGGGCATGTATGGCTGCT
>CM041000.1:8917858-8934599 GCA_022985145.1 Pangasius djambal | reverse complement strand
TAGAGCTGCTTTTCACTTACTGAAGACAAGACTGAAGGCAGAAAGACCCACAAACAAGCAGCAACTGAAGGTGGCTGCAGTGAAGGCCTGGCAAAGCATCTCCAGGGAGGAAACTCAGAATTTGAGTTTTGAGAACATGGGCTCCAGACTTCAGGCAGTCATTGACTGCAAAGGATTTTCATCCAAGTATTAAAATTATTGTTATATTTACAATTCTGTCACTTTGTCCAAATACCTTTGAGACCCTGAAAATTGAGGTACTTTGCTGAAAATGGCTGTAATTCCTAAATGATAAATGCCATATTTTTGTGGAAGCTCTCAAAGCTGAAAGTCTACAGTTCGATCACATCTTTTTTTTCCAACTGAAAGTTAATAAATAGTGCCTGTCAGATGAATAAACAGAATGACATACATCTCAGGAGTAAAGCAAAAGTTTTGCCAGTTTATGCAACCAATCAAGACGTGGTGCATGCCAATTTATTATCACAGCTACGAAAATTACAGGCTCTAAATTATCAATCAGCCGTCACTCCTCATGAATCACCACAGGAGTTGTTTATTGCATCTTCTGCAATCAACTCTACATTTACAAAAACCATCAGTAGATTATCTGTTCATTTATTCGAACACTTTATGTTGTCAGAAGTGAGGAAATTCACTTGTGAAGTGGTGAGACATTTTAACATCAATGGTTATAACAAAGATATCACTGTTACTCAGTGGTGAACGTGGAAGTTGGAAGTTGGAAAGTGGTGGAACTCATTCCAATGATCAGTGAGTTTGAGAGATTGGCTATAAGCCAACTGTTAAACATATTTACTGCCCAATCTATTGTTTTTTTGGTTGTTTTCTTCATGTTTTTCCACGCTCAAGCCTATCTAGCTGTTCATCCCTGATTGTTTTATGTCATTTGCTGTTGCTGGCTCGCTTTTATTTTTGCTTTCGTTTGTATCGTTTTTCAATTGGCATCAGCCAGTTGTTGAAATGTTCATGCTCTCCATAAATATTAATAGCTATTTCTGGAAAATTGAAATTGTCTGTCATTTGTTTGTTGTTAGATCTGTGTGCTGTGGTGGACAGTAGGCTAACTTTTCCATTATTTCAGTTAACTTTGGCTGTAAGCTGAGCATTAACTGAAAAATAATTGCACACCTTAGAATGTCTGTCAACCAATCAGAATCAAGTATTGAACAGTGCTGGGGTATGAAAGCTGATAAACAAATTTGGACATAATGAGAACTACAGAAGATTGTCGCATATACCATTATCAAGTCCAGTTAGATGAACATGGACAGTTAACTCATCATTGTTAAAATCACAAACCCAGTCTCATAGAAGAAATGCTCACATGCAACTTATCTACAGCACCTTCAACATGTTGAATATCAAGCATAAGCATACATTGCACAGCAATGTACCAAATTTTCATTGCTCTCATGTTCTGGAGCAACGTTGCCCAATCATGGCCATGCCACGTGGAAACATAGGCATTTTCATGCAGGTATTTTCATAATGAGGATAGCTTTCGGTTGGTAAATTCTTCAGGCTTCTGAGAATAAAGAGACTTTCCATGTTTTAAAAATACCTGCTTTACCATACCACTTTTCCACGTGACTTGCAAGCCTGATTGTGTTTGCAGAGAAGAGAAGATGTTTCATGGGCCCAGTAAGTCTAATCATACATCATGAAAAGCACACGACATATGATTAGACTTACCGAGCCCATGAAACATTTAACATTTTTAGATGTTAAGAATAGAGGTAAAATTATTTATTACATATTGATCTGATTCAAATAGCATAGCGGTACAGGTTAGCTTGGTTAAAATACATTGTGGCAGAAGGTCTCATACAAAGCATTAGAGTGAAAGCTGATATGCTGCTATGCAAATATATGCTTGTGCCAGAACTGTGAGATATAATGTTTTGAATGTGCTGCAGTGAAAGTTTTAAGCATACATTCTTGTCTTTCAGTGTTTGCACCGCTTGTGTCAGATTACACTGATTTAACTATGGACTATCTGCTAAAGATGAAATTGAATTGCCTCTTACTTTTTACCTCTGAAACACAACTGGACCTCATTGCTTTCAAGATACAGTGACCACGAGTTCCATCACACCAGAGGTTCAAGCAGAAAACTCAAATTTTTATCAAGATACTGAGGCACACCAGCAGCTGATATGATATGTTCTACCTTATCAAACGTGTCCTACCCTAGCATATATTATGTGTTATTTTGTCTAGTTTATTACTGTGACCTTATCAGAAAAAAGAAAATAATAGGCAGCACATTTTGGTAGTGGTAATTGTCTGGTCAGAAAAATGCTTCAAGCATAAAATGATAGGTAGCAGAGATGTAATCAAACCTTTTGTTGAACAAAAGCAAACAAAACTTCTGATTGAGGCCACACCCACTTTGGGATTAAATGCAAATAAAGATAGAGATACGAATATGTGGGGCACTAAACAGATGCAAATAGTGGCATTGCATTACACCTCATATTTTGATAGGCTTGATATATTTTGATCTTTCTCCGATGATTTCTCTGATGCCCCCAGCATTAAAATATATAAGGAAGCCCAAATTTATGGGGGTTCAAATATTAAGTGTTTATGCAAAAAGGTAGGACGCCTCAGTAAGTAGAACAATTTGTCCAAACACCAGAAAGCTGTTACTGTAAATTTGCTAACTGCTGACAAGAAAGATCTCATATATGCAGAGACATAGGATGTCCATGAAATGAATGTGTTTTTAGCTACCAACTGGTTTCACTTTACATGCTTCACATTCACAAGGACCTTGAATATCTATATACATGTACATGGCCCCATCTCTCTTCCTCTGATTCACTCCTTCTTTTTCCAGTGTTCTCTCATGCAGAAAGGCCACATTATCATCAAAGGTCAGTGACGTAGTATGCAAGCTCAGTATGCAACTCTCTCTCTTTTTCTGGTCAGAGTTAAGACCCAAGCTGAGGAGAAGAACTTGGCAGACACTACAGATTGTAATCATTTGTATATACATCTCGCTTGGCTTTTCACTCTGACTTTGCACTGCCTATAAAGTCAGGAGGTGAAGTAAAGAGACTTCAGATATAGCTAGAGATACTGGAAGGAAGAGATTAAAAAAAAAAATCTCTCATATATCACCATGGCCATGTTGAGCATGTCATGGACTACATACGGTACTTTGGTTATATGTATTAAAGTTAACGTATTTCTTTAATATATTTAAACATTATGTTGTGGTATTTATACTTGAGTGTTATTTAAATTAAATACTCTTACAATACTCATTACAAACCTTGTAGGTTTTGTCTTCTCTTCCAGCCCATGACTGTATGTGATACATCAGTCAAAGGAGTTCTGATCATTTTATTTGCTTCTCAGGTTTAAACCATTCAGTTAAATTCATAACCAGGATTGTCAGGCTTCAGCAGAATTTCCAACCCAACTACATCTCAAAAACCACACAAAAGACCTGAAATTATCCCAGAAAGTTCAGGCATTGGAAAACGGAGAGACATTTTTCTTCTTTTTCTAAGCCTTTGCATGGGAAATAAGGCCACTATGGTGCACATGTACTTCTGATCTACAGGCAGTATCCACTTCATAACCCCCTTTTCCCTGTCCCAATCTTTGCAATATACCTTACAATAGAAATTCATCCTGTACATCATAGATACACAGTCTGCACATGCACTTTGCCTTTGTTTGCAGAAATTTAATAAATTTAATTCTGACTATTTGTTATATAAAACAAGATATTGGCAGCCATGGAGTATTTTTAATCCAGGCCAATTTGGCATAAAAAAATATGATTTTGGCAACTCCGTAATTAACAGTCCTGTCCGCCACTCCTCCTCCACTGAAAATGTTCATAGACTGAGCATGGGGCAGCGTGATATCTGCCCTAATGGGCCTCTATTGTTGCTGTTCCCATTTCTGACCACTAGGTGTAATAATAACTATATGGAGTTAAATGTGGCAGTCAGCATTCTGTCCTATGATTTTGCAACATCTACAAGGGTGGGAAAATCAATGGAATATCGGCATATACTGTCAAATAACAACATAAAAAAAAATCTTTAGGCACTTAAAGAGCTTGTTAGTAACAAAATTCATCAGAATTTAAAAATGTACGGAGTGAATGAGGCCTTTTGTTGAAAATCTGATATGTATGTTAACTCTGCCCATATAAACAAGTCCTAACTGCTGAGTGCACTTTGAGCAACTTTTCACTTCATCTAAGTACAATTTTGGACATACACTTTATCTTTTAAATGTAACTATCTATACTGTCCCTTAAGTATAAATTCTCAGTACTTTCAACCCCTGTTCCCTAAAAAGTAGCTGTGTTTTCTGCAAGTAGACCATTGTTGACAATGAAACTTATGTCTGCTGCTTTGCCAATCCATTAAGAAAGACAAGTTCATTAATATCCACCATTTTGGGTGGCAGGAGGTGTTGTGCCTGAGAGACTCTGGATGGCTGTAGCATTCTTTCCCATCTAAATCCTGTATGCTCTGTAAACAGCAAGCTAGTGATGCATGGCCTGGGCTTCAGGATGGATGAGTCCCTCTGGGCATTTGTTCAGAGATAATATATGAGCTCAGTGGCATCACAAGGACACCAGGATTATTAGTGGACCTTTGGCACAAGTACTCCTGATAAATGCTTGGACCTGACAAATTGTCCATGTTGCAAGAGTAGCATGATGATGATGATGATGATGATGGTGGTGGTGGTAGTAGTAATGGAGATTATGATAGCAGTGACACTGCAGATATGATGATAATCACCGAAACAGCAGTAGTTTTAATGCAGATGATGGAATGATGACGGATATGAAGATTATGCATCAAGTGTATGCATAATAAATCTACTGTAATCTTTTGTGAATGATGCACCGCTTACATAGTTCATAACATTAATATTATAATAATGTCTTATTAAGTACTGTAAATTTAAGATCCACAACTAATTAACAACTTTCAAATATACCAAGCCTCTATAAATAACATACATCATGTCAGTAAATGAGTTTCATTTTCTTCCACAACTAATTAGGTTTTTAATATTAATATAGTTCAATTTAACTGCATAAACTTACTGTGAATTAAACTTCAAGTAGCTGTTCAGCTATTTGACAAATTTGCTGATTGAAAGTTGAAGAAAGTGAGGCGAGGAGTTTGGTTAATTTAGATTGTTAATATCAGATTGTTGATACAAAATAAACCTCTCTAACTCCATGTCCATCTCTATGCTGTGAGAATACTGTAACATATTGGGCAACCGCTTTGGAAAATCATCAGCTCAGCTTTAAGAATCTAACTTTGCGCATACAGAAAAAAAGAATAAAAATTGAACGTAATCGTGCAACTAGTTACGAATAGGAAAATATGTCAAGTCTATATTTATTAACCACATTCAAAGAGTCAACTTGCTGGCAAATGAAAGTGAATACTTTTATAATATTTAAAATAACTAATAATTTAGTCAGTTTTCTATTGATAATGTTTACCTACTTTCGATGTAAAGGTAGCAAATGTAGTGCAGTGTGTTTCATACCTAATTGGTGGGCAATGATGTGCAAATACAAGATCGGCTTAAGAACACACTGACTATTCACTTATTCAAAACTTTTAAACTATTGAAATATTGCAAAATATTAGCATTTCCATGCTTTTTTTGTTTCAAGTGCTATCATTGCAGCTGATCATATTCACAGTATGCTCATATGGAAAATGAGAAGACAATACGGTTTGAAAGGCACCAAAATTACTGTTATGCAAAGTCTCTTTCTTTATTTTTCCTTATTCAAGTAATGAGTACTGTAATTTTACACAGTTCAAAGGCTGAGTGTTCCACAAGGAACTTGATTGCTTTTAATTTTGCTTTAGCCATTTCAAATTGCTGTTGTTCTCTCTCTCTCTTTTTTAGGAAGGGTTTCATCTTTCTTCAAAGCAAGATTCACTTATATGTGTATGTGGTATTTTTCCAAGCTTTCAGCAGCACTTTCATCCAATTTTACATTCATTTAATGACAAAATAATTATGTGCAATACAATTCTTCGGGCCAAAACCTTGCATGTCTAGTGCAGTTGCAGAAAATTACAGTGTCCTCTTTTTTTTTTTTTTTTTTTTTTTACAGTTTCTGTCTTTGATAAATGAGTCTGATAGCCCATTACTAATTGGCTATATAGCTAATATATTTTATCCTTATCATTTGACCTTTTGCTAATATATACAGTGTATGAAACAGGCATTTGACAATGGATTAAAAGCCCTAGTACAATCTAACAAAGAATAATGACTAATTGTTGATATGGCAAAGCTTTCTGTAAGGAGACGTTTATTTGACATTTATGGAAGGAGTATCCAGTGTCACTGCTTTGTAACAGCAAGAATGTTTCCCCAATGGGAAAAGTCATCAGGACAGAGGACTTCATGATTTCCTTTTTCATGGTAACATGACAAACTGCATTTTTTTTTATCCTATTAACTTCAAGAGAGAGAGAAAAAAGAGAGTCTGATGAAGAAACAATGTTTTATAGCTATAACAAAAGTGATAACAGAAACTAACTTGTTATAGGATGACATGAACAAACCTGTCTCATGGATGTTCCATAACATTAACTGTAACTATAAACTGTTAAAAGTATAATGTGTCAATCATTAAGAAATGAAAAATCGCCAGGTTTACTTGACAGTTGTCAGAGAGTTTGGAGTCAGATGCAAGTGGAGGCGGTTTTATTAAAGGAAACACAAAAGAAACAAATACGGTGAAAATAAAAAACCATAAATATGAACTATGTTCACATACAGGAAACCCATACAGACTACAGGTGACAATGGGTGACACGAGACAAAAGTCTAATACAGAAATACACAGAAACTAGAACTTAAATAGGGATGCTAATTAGGTGTAACAGTAAATAGGCGCAAGTGAACAGTGACGCATGTGACCTGGACTTGTAATGTGCTGGAGCTGATGGGTAGTGTAGTTCTGCCCAGTTACCAGCATTAATATGACAGCTACATAGTATTTGCCAATTCACAGTGTTTGTCTGTGAGCATGGAAGCATACATAGGACAAATCAGTGAGCTTTAATTAGAAGAGGAAAAGGAAGGATGGGTCTACAATGACCAAATCAAGAGCGAGTAGTTTGCATTCAAATCCAAACATAGTAGAAGAAATCTTTTATGACTAAGCCAATCCGTGATTTCCCCTGAGTGAAGGTCAACAAATGGAGCGAGATAGAGCATTCAAGGTGAAAACAACAACAACAACAAAAACGCGCTCAAAAGAAAAAGCTCATAACTGTAGGCTTCTGACTATTCCGTTTATCATGGTTGAGGAATAAAACAAATTAAGCACAGCGATTGGTATTTTTCATGGGACAATTTAATTAATGTTGACAGAGTGCAAATTCTTTTTATTTGCTTTTTTGTTAATATTATTAATCTCGGGCAAAGTCACCGAGATCACTGAGATCCCCATTCAAAGGTTTGGAGAAAGTTGTCCTTAATGTTTGTTTATTTATTTATTTATTTATTTAAATTTAATTTCTAAGTATATAAGTATTTAGATGACACTGATAGAAAATTGATATGCTGTAGAAATGGAATTAATTATTACTATTCCTTTTTTTCTATTTACAATACATGAATGCCCACAGGGTGAATTTTGCCCATTAAACGAGGCTCTTTTTTTAATTTTTTTAATTTTTTTTTTTAGTATTGATCAGAAGGCCGGTGGTGGCAAAAGTCATGCTTTTTTTTAGACTTGAGAGAGAAAGATAAATTGCAGTATGTGTTACAAATGCTTTTTGGAACCCCCTTATGGCCACTCCAGAAACAATCTATTTGCACACTGTCAGTTAAAAAATAGAAAATTGAGGCTATAAATCCTTGACTTGTCAGGATCACCAGGGATTCAGATGTGTGTTGAGAATATTGCTCTTTTTAGGAGCAAAAAAATTAAAGATTGTAGTAGTTGGCTAAAAAAATCCTTAATAAAATTTTCAGTACATGTAGAGCTCGGAATGTTACAATATTCAGTTCAAATAGCAAACAAAAGGAGAATGCTGTTATAGGAAAATAATCAAAGTGATGGCATTACCAATCCAGAGTGGATTATGCTGTGGAACCTGCTAGAGACAAGTTGCTCAGCGTGATTTATTTATCTTATACTACAGCAATTTGGCAATGATTACGATTTTTTTTCATTAATGAAACAATATCTACAACATCTTAGGTTTACCAAGGAATGGGGAAAAAATGCAAAGTCCTCCACCTTGAAGACTTTCTTGTGGTGGAAAACCTACCTGTTACAAAATGCTGACACTGGAGTCTCCTTCCATAAATGTTAAATAAACATCTCCTTACAGAAAGCTGCACAAAGTCAACAATTATATGTTATTCTTTGTTAATTAACAACATATCTCTGGAGTGTCTGCCATTCAAGTCCCTGTGTATATTGTTACAAGAGAATGTGTGCATTTATATAAACCTGTGATTTGCCTTGTAGTTGGAACTTCTGTCAGAGCTGCTGTTATAGAAAATTAATCAACACCTTCTGACCAGATTCGAAAACTTACCAGCGCTGTGGTACAATCTGTTATATTCTATAGTATATCCTGACCTCACCAGCTTTTAATGAATTTCTTTCACATTTCTTCGCTTCTTGTCAAAAAATGCACATGACAGCATGAATGTTAGCAGGGGATTAGTGCGTTTCTATTTTCCCCCCATTTTTGGTACTTCATCTTCTCTTTGAGACATTGTATCTATGTGATGGCTTGCTCTGGTGATATGTAGTTCCCCACATCTGCAGGTATGGCACTTGAAGCAAAGCTAATGGGGCTGGCAGTGGCTCTGCTAGCTCCTTCTGCACAGTTGGAAATCAATAGTGCTTTTATGGCCTTACATAAATTCTAACACATGCAGTCTGAGCTGCTAAGAAGATACATGAGTGATCCAGGGGATATTTCAGAGTATCTCCAGGATGGCCAGTATTTGTCATCTGAATTTCAAAACAAGGTATAAAACACTAAGTCAGAAGGCAGAAGGTACAACAGAATCATGAAATGCAAAGGGTTGAAAAAGATTTTGTGATGAAGAGTCAAATAAAAAAGCTGGTCAGTGCTTTCACTCTTGAGCTTTCAGAGCTTTAATGGATGCATATACAGTAGCTTTCAGAAATATTGAGCATTTGTAGTGTTTCAAACTGGGACTGAAATAGATTAATTTGGGTTATGTGTTATGAATTTGGACAAAATAGTCCATAATATTGAAGTCTGGTGCAATTAAAGTGTCACATGATTTTGATATATATATATATATATATATATATATATATATATATATATATATATATATATATATATATATATCTGTTCCTGGAAGGCCATAGAGTTTCAATACATGTCTGGGACAAAGTTCTGGGAAACTATCAATCAGGGTTTAGTTGATTAAAAAAAAAACCCAAAGTTTTAATGGATCACTATTAAATCCAGTATTAGAAAAGTGAAATAATATAGCACAAACACAATTCTGCCTTGAAAGGCCATCCACCAAAACTTAATGATCAGTTAAAGAGGGCATTAGTCAGGAACAGAGAGATCATGAATTACTTTCAACATGATACCACCACCACCATGCTTCACTGTAGAGATGGCATTGTTAAAGTGATGAGTAGTGTTGGGTTTCTGCCAAACGTAGCACTTTCTTTCAAGGCCAAAAAGACAAAAGAACTATTTTCCACATGTTTGCTGAATATCAGACATGCCATCTGGCAAACTTCAATCAGGATTTCATATGGCTTGCCACTCTTCCATAAAGCCCAGCTTTGTGGAGTGTCTGGATTCTGGTTGTCCTGTGAACAGCTTCCACAGAGTTGTGGATCTCTCCAGATCCTTTTCAGTTAGTCTTGGCCTCTTGATTGCATCCTTGACTAATGCCCTCCGTACCCAGTCAGTGACTTCACTATATTATCAAGTTTGCCTTTTAAAACATTATATTCATAAGCATGTGCCATAAATATTCTCTCTCTCTGCTGTTGAATGAGGAATATATTAGCGCCAAGTCAGAGATGAGGCTTTATGATAAATGTCATATTTAAAATACCCCATAAGCAATGATAGCTACTAATAATTTGCTTCCATGATATTTGACCCACTGTGGTCTTGCTGGGGCAGAATGACTGATGCTTTCCAAATCCATCATGCAGGATATGGCCGATCGTAATGAGGAACGTGTGAAATACTACAGAGACATCAGGATTTACGAGCTTGGGCCACACTCCTGAGTAAACAAAAATCTTGCAGTGACTTTACAAAACTCTAAAGGCACAGCCCAACAAAACACTTTATATTATTATTATATTATATATATATAAATCTGCTCACATTCAGCCAAATGCTACAAAACTGATAGGACTCTGCTTCACAGTGCAGGTGGATAATGACCCTAAACATACTGAGAAAGCAACTCAGGACTTTTTGAAGGCAAAGAAATGGAATATTCTTCAATGGCCAAGTCAGTTGCCTGATCTCAACCCAATAGAGCATGCTTTTCACTTACTGAAGACAAGACTGAAGGCAGAAAGACCCACAAACAAGCAGCAACTGAAGGTGGCAGCAGTGAAGGCCTGGCAAAGCATCTCCAGGGAGGAAACTCAGAATTTGAGTTTTGAGAACATGGGCTCCAGACTCCAGGCAGTCATTGACTGCAAAGGATTTTCATCCAAGTATTAAAATTATGGTTATATTTACAATTATGTCACTTTGTCCAAATACCCTGAAAATGGAGGTACTTTGTTGAAAATGGCTGTAATTCCTAAATGATAAATGGCATATTTTTGTGGAACCTCTTAAAATAAAGCTGAAAGTCTACACTTCGATCACATCTTGATTGTTTTATTTCAAATCCATTGTGGTGGTGTATAAAGGCAAAATCACAAAAACTCTGTCATTGTCCAAATACTTCCGGACCTAGATGTATATATATATATATATATATATATATATATATATATATATATATATATATATATATATATATATATACTGCAATGATGCACCAAATGGCATTTAAAGCAGACGTCAGGATTTTGTTTAGCGGTTAATGGGCCTTTGTTTCTGATTGCTTAATTTTGCAGCTAATTACATAGTTAACAAATGAAGGGTTTTTATTCATAGCCTGGGAAAAGGCAAGGGATAAAAAATGGTCTTGTCTAAGGGAAGGAACAAAGGGGAAGTCAAAGATGCTGAATATATTCGCTATACTTCTCTGAAATGAACATTGCTGTTGAAACGTTGCCTGTTAATACTAAATTTTATAGTTAAGAAGGCTTTTATTTATTTATTCTTTTGTTGCCTTACTGCTTCCCCCAACATTTTTTTTTTATTTACATTGATATTGTATTTATTTACAGTATTTTTAAAGTAGTAAAGGGGGAGGAAACCTAGAGAGAACATGCAAGCGCTGCAACTCTGGAGGTGCGAGGCAAATACGCTAACCACTAAGCCACCTGCGTCAGAAGCCAGAAGTTCGGTGATGCAGTGCGGGTGATTTGTTGATGAAACCAGCTGTGACATGATAAAAATTACCTTTAATTATTTATTAACATAATTAAATATTAGTGTCATATTGTATATTTTATGTTGGCATTAATTACTGCCATTTGACTGTGTTTTTTTTTTTTTTTATAATCCAAAACATACATTTTAGCATGATATATTAACACTTAACACTGCTCCTTGCTCCAGTCGATATCACACAAGAAAAATGGGCTTAAGTCCAGACACAAGGTCAAACATAAAAAAGATATGCCTCTGTTTTAGGCGTACTGTGCCCTGTGTACCACAAAACCGATGCAAATGTCCATACATTGCTTAAGCCCATAGTTACATCTGAGGTCTGAATACAGAGGTGAGCAATTTCGGTACTAAATCCTCATTACATGTGCATAATTGTGCACGTGCATAACTATGAATATGTCTCATTCAGCATAGCACACTTCATGCGTAACACAGAGCTTTTCATTACACATGATTAGTCTTGGAAAATCTTCAGAAATAGGTCAAATTTGTTCTCTTTGTGGCAATACTTTTTATTTCTTTACATATTAGCCACTCAGTCATCTGTACCCTTTTGTAGTTTTCATTGTAGTCAAATCAAGTAGATGTTTTACACCAATGGGTTACACAAGATCGTCAGCATATAATGTCATGACATCTACTACAATACCCATAATCCTTGTAAACTCCTAGCCAGTAAGAAATGCAGAGAAGCAATCATCTCTGAAAGGTGGAAAACAGAGAGGTCATGTAGCCTACTCGGTTACTGCAATACCATAAACTTCATCACATCCCAACAATTTAAAAAGCAGGGATTTTTTGCTAAACAAATAACATCATATATACCCTTGAGGGGGGATGGGTTACAACAGCATAAGTCCACATTGGCTTCCATTCCTTTCAGCCAACAACAGCAGTCTTAGGATACAGTGGGCACAGGCTCACCAACACTGGACAGTTGAAGATCGAAAAAAAACATCTCCAGGTCTTTTTCCAGTTTTGGTGAACCTGTGCCAAATATATCCTCAGATTCCTGTTCTTTGCTGAACCGAGTGGAATCTGATGTGGTTGTCTGCTGTTGTAGCCCATCCCCCCTCAAGGTTTGAGGTGTTGTGAATTCTGACATGCTTTTCTGCTCACCACGGTTGTAAAGAGTGTTTTTTTAGTTACCATAGCCATGCTGTCAGCTCAAAGCAATCTGACCATTCATCCATCAACAAGACATTTCTCCATTCTGATGTCTGGTGTGAACATTAACTGCAGCTCTTGACCACCAAATAGTTCCAAAGAGTTATTTCATTTAAAAAAATAAATAAATAAGTCTCATTGCTCATTTGATTTCAACAAGGCTGCATTTCTTGATAACCAGCTGTTGAAATTCCATCCAACATTTTTTTTTTCTTTCTCTTTTGCCATCCGCTGCCGCTTGGCTAGCTATAGTCATGGCTCCAAAGGTAAATTTGTGATACTATTGGAAAAACTCAGAAGCCTCTTTTTCTGCTGATGTGGAACAGGCCTTGCTGGCACCCCTCCTACAACATTAATTAATACTCCTCCTCATGATGGATTGTCCCTGCTTTACCTCATTCATCACTTCCTGGACCAGCCTGCAACAGAAAAGCAGCTCTGGCCAGCTCTCTCACCCCCATTTGACAAACACAGCCACTGTTTTTTTGGATTAATTTTTTTTAATAATTTTTTTTTTTCTGAATGGCATTGCTGTAAACATCACAAGGCTCATCTTAAATTCCCCCAAGTCAAACATGCTCATTATCCTAATACAGATTAATCTTGAACAATAGAGACCATTTGTCATGGCCTGTCAAAACATAGTGCTCCTTTGTGACGCTATATATCAGAGTTAGAGGTTCCTGTTGCTCAGTGTCAGAGTCTAACAAATAACAGCCACATGCATGTGAAGGATATGATCGTGCAGTTTGGGGCCTTGCCATTGCCATCCTTTCATAACAGACAGAAATTGAATTCAGGCAGCAAAGGACATAGAGATTTTATTATTGCAATCTACAGCTGCTTAGGAGAGCTGATGCTGTTATACCAATCTAATCGCACACAATATGTAGTTATGACCAGAGCGGAGTTCATATGAATTAAGTTGTAAAAAGACAGCGAAAGAGAGATGAACACTGACCCCACGTTTGAACTACATCGGCGCTTATAATATTTTTGAAATGGTGAATTTCGTTACAAATGGCAGTTACTTTTAAAGGCAATTCCCCAAGGTTTTCATTGCGTATATTTTGGCTTCTGCAGGGTATAGCTATGATCATTACAGAATGAACCACACTGAAACATTTTCATCCATTTTCATCATTTCTTTCTGGATAATTCTTTTATTTACCATCACATGCTTTAAAAGTTCTGAAAAGGCTAAGTCTCCAGAAGGTTAATGTTGGTTGTAGCACTTCAGACTTCAAATCAAAACGCCTATATAATTGAAACTATTTGTCCTTGCTTTTTTTGATGTAGAATAAAAACTGACACATTCTCATCCATCTCCAGTCTATATACTGTACAGCCCTTTTTTGCATTAATAATGGATCTGTCCATGAAATTACTATTTACAGATTCAGCCAAACTTGTTACCTGACAACATTGACCCCTAAGAAAGTTACAGGTTCAACAAGAGGTTGCGTCATCCAAATTTCCTGAAGATCATGAGAAGAAGTAAATTAAGTTATCTCATGCTTTATTTTCAGTGATATTGTGATATTGACTGACAAAAAAATGATATGCAAAAAACAAGCAAACAAACAAAACAAAAAAAACAACAACAAACTTTGTAATCCACATTGTAAAAGCAAAATTGCCATTGTTGCCATTGTTACATATTTCCTTCAATGATTAAATGCATGTTTTGTTTCATTCAATGAAACAAAAAATAATTAAAAAATTAAAGCTTAAGGGCTAAATGACACTGCAAGCATAGAATCACCCTATTAATAAGTATAACAGCGCTGTGGCATAATCTTCTTTAGAGCATCTTTTACATGTGAAGAGATCAGAACAGGGGTCAATGACAAAAACAGCCTGTTTAATTCTAATGGATGAATAAACGTCTAAAATGATCGTTTCAGCTGATTTTTTTTACACAAGCTAGCTTGTGCTAATTGACAATTGAAAACGAACTATAACTTAAACAATATCAGAAGTCTCTCAGTCTTTTGAGCTCTTCCTTCCCCTGCTTCTCTTCAACCCTTATGAATATTTGAGCTTCGAGTGCTTGGGTCAAACTTGAATCCAACAAACCATTTGTCAATCTTCTCTTGTTTGAATGATTTATCAGTCCATACGGTCCATGACATCACCTCTGACCTTGGGAGAAAATGAAGTCAGACTGTTTTAATTAAAAGCTTGAGACAAGTCTGCCAATGATGAGCGGTTAGCATTGGCAGCACTGTATAGATCCTTCTTGCCTCAGGGACTGGAGAAGTAATGAATCACCCTGATCTTTACAAAACCCTTCTTCTGCCAACCTAAAGTATTCCTAAATGGAATTAATATGCAGGGGTGGCAGTCTTTGCGGGCTGTCTCGTCTGGAAAACACAGGCGCGTTGGTGTTTGCCTGCGACATGATGGTGGTTTTTTTCGCGTTTGTTGTTTTTTTTTTATTTCACTTGCAAAGTGAGATATGATTTAGGGGTGGCAGCTATGGCTTGAGCATTGTAGTAAGAAGAACATGAGCCTCAGGGGGCTGAGAATCTCATAAAGGAAATAGCATGGGTATTTAAACTACTAGGTATCACACAGTACACATCACACAGTTCTCTAATAGTTACTCAATTCTCAGCCAGTAGAGTATACTTAATGAACAACTATAGATTAGTAAGTGCTATAGATTAGTACAGCTATAGATTAGTAAGTTCAATATTATTTAATGATCCCTGACTTTTATATCATTATATATAACATACATTCCACTTAAAGAACATAAATTTAAAATGCCTACAACAAAATTCGTCACAGTTTTTACTACAATATTCTTCAGAATTAAATTAAAGCCATTAGTATGAAGGTTTTGTTTGTGACAGGCTTATCATGCATGCACAAAGGGTTATACTTCATCTTACTCAAACACACTAGAGACTGAATACACTGAATACCAAGAATTTTTGCCTGATAATGTATGTTTAAAAAATAAATAAATAAAAAAAATATGGAACTAAGGCAAAGTTAAATAAAAAAATAAATAAATAAAAAAAAATAAAAAACTTTTTATTTTTAAATTTTTATTT
Source organism: Pangasius djambal (assembly GCA_022985145.1). NCBI lineage: Eukaryota > Metazoa > Chordata > Actinopteri > Siluriformes > Pangasiidae > Pangasius > Pangasius djambal. The sequence goes on along the minus strand of CM041000.1, from coordinate 8,918,761 downwards.
TTTAGAAAAGAAAAATATCTAGTATTCACATGGATAAAAACTTTATATTTTGCCTTAACATGTCAAATGTGTTTATCATGTTGATCTTTCAACAAAAGACATAAATGATATCAGTTTAAATTTCATAAATTTGAAGATGTGATAGGACTTTGGACAATTTAATATCTAGAGTCTGGGCTATCCAAATAAAGTAAAAATTTATAAAGTTAAATTATCTACTAAACATCAAGTTGAAATTCTACCCAAAAAAATGCAAAATACGAGAACTTAATGCTATGTGAATTTTACAGAGATGTGATAAAAAAGGATTTAGATCAGTAACTGTAATTTATACATATTGTGGAAGTATGAAAATTCAATGTGGAAAATATTCAAAATCTGAAACAAAAATTTTTGCTTGTGGGGCTCAGTGTCATGAACTCAGAGGCAGGTGGATGTAGTTGTGAGGAAAATCCAAATTTTTCAGGCAAAATCGTAGTCAAGAATAGGCAAAAGGTCAAATGCCATTTTCTTGTGGAAACAGCGTAATATAGGAAATCCTGATTATTAAAAAAAAAATGAAAGGAGAAAAAAGGTTGAAGCCAGATTCTACCTGAAAAATGGAAAATGCAAGAAATTTATGCTGTGTGTGCGTATTTCACAGAGCTGGGATGAAAAAAAAGTTGTTTTTTTTAATTAGTAATCGTCTTTTTTTCACCCATTTCCATATATATATATATATATATATATATATATATATATATATACACTGCCCTCCAAAAGTTTGGAAACGCCTGAACAAAATAGGGTTTTTGGGCAATATCAGCATAAATCCTCTTTAGTTAGTGACCATTTTGCATTGATAATAAGGGACAACACAAACTATGAAAACATATTTTATTAAATAAAAAGTTTATGAACATA
>CM041000.1:8843875-8917758 GCA_022985145.1 Pangasius djambal | reverse complement strand
TGATGTCCGTAAGAAGTGTCCAACCAGTGTGAATCATCTTTGGGCAATCCTCCAGGAGGCTTGGAGTAATATATCAAGTCAATGTTTGAATAAACTGACTGCTCGGATGCCTAGTGTTGTCCCTTATTATCAATGCAAAATGGTCACTAACTGAAGAGGATTTATGCTGATATTGCCCAAAAACCCTATTTTGTTCAGGTCGTTTCCAAACTTTTGGAGGGCAGTGTATATATATATAAACATTGCACACAACTGCGTACAAGAGTACTCGTAAATGGGCTACATGCATTCAGTGCTATGACACATTTCCATTTTGAAACAGTGTGGCTTTCATCAGCATTATTTACATTCATCAGTATAATGGGACAGCAACGTGTCCTTCAGGTTCCTTTAACTATTATTTCTATATGTATAGTATTTATACGAGTTACTGAGAAAAGGTATTTTCTTACCTTCATAGTTGTGTATGTTTGATACATGTCCAACCTGAAGCCTTACTTCCTCTTGCTAAAAGGGCTTTGCAGGTATTCTGACATACCTGATAAACATCTTGCAGACACTGACTGTAAAATACTGCCATTGTGAGTGCAGTAAATGAACTGGAAATGCAGGAGCTGTACTGAGTAGAATGTGGAAATGTTTGTGAAAGAGCCCATACACTGAGTGATTAACTAGAAAACAGGAAGCAAGTGTGTTAGAGACCAGGTGATTTTGAGAAAGTTGAAAAGTTTGAACTGGATTCAGAGTTGGAGCAGTGGCTCATGGATTGGCAGTAGAGCTGGATGTAACACCCAGCCTTAAATATCAACTATTTTTTTAATTACCCTTCATGAAGGAATATCCTTAATTTATGCTGCATAGATTACAGCATCAGGGCAATTGTATGTATATAACTAGTTTATGTGGATTATGACTAGAAGATTATGGATAATGTATTGCTGTCATTTATTGCCAACGACTATCAGAGGAAGTCTTTTTTTTTGTGTTATTATTATTTGTAACAAAGCAGCTCTGGATCTAGAATAAGATCTTCAATGAGCAAGTCAGAAATGACAGTGGCAAGGAAAAACTCCCTGAGACAACATGATGAAGAAACCTTGAGAGGAAACAGACTCAAAATGAATCCCATGTGGTGATACTGGATAGTGGGAATATCAACTGTGATACATTACATCTACAATACATCTTCTACAACTGTCTATGTGTGGAAAGGATGTTCAGTAACAGCAAAGGACAGTCTTTATAATGATATTGGCAGTTCTTAGGTACAAATCTACAGTGTCTGGATGTGTTTATGCACTGAAGCAAAGCTGAGTTTTGGGCACAAACCTAGACAAACAAAGTCACCTGAGTTTCAAAGCTTCAAAGTCAACCCAGAAGCGAGCTGTAATACAGTAACACTACCACTGCACCAGATATTATTTCTTAAGCCCGTCCTTGATTAAAGTAAAAATGGATGCTCATCCATGATGTACATCATGAATACCTAACCATGCATTTTGATATTATAAGAAAATATAAGTTGTGATCTCAAGAAAACAACATATCTTTAGAGACACTAGAATATGGCTCAAGTGAAGCCATGATCCCGAGCTTCAGAAGCAAGGCTGAGTCTTGGACATAAACTGTTTTTGGGATGTAGAAAAAATAAAATAAAATAAAAATAATTTTTTTTTTTTTTTAAATCAGCATTTCCAACAAAGGCATTTGTTCCCATTTTGGATATATGAAGGAAGATCAATGACAGCTGAAGGGCAGGTCTAGCAACAAAATTGCTCTCTATATATAATATATAGAGAAATATATCTCTATAATTCCTGCTGACTTTGTGTGAGATCAGGGTGTTCTTTTAGATTCTTTTAGATTTCTCTCCTCCAATAAATTGTTCAGAAATTTAAATTGCACAGTTGCCGAGTAATAATTAATAGGTTTAGTCAATACCCTAGTATACCTCTTTATTGTGTGCTTGACATTTTGACTAGGGTTTTTTTTTGTGTAGCCAAAGAGCTTAATACAACAGCATTCACTGTCATACACAGTGTTCCTCCTGTTAGTTCAAGCCAATTATCCACTGGTTTCTTTCTGACCTTCTCCTCTGTGCCAATTAACACACATGACCCTGCTGTCCTTTTCCAGCATACTGGACCTCTCGTGAAATGAGAATCTGAGATCACACACACACACACACACACACTGTTCTATTAAAGCACTCACAGCAGCAGGTGCTAGGCAGGAGTCTCCTATTCATTTTGCATGTGAACTTTTAATAAACAGGCCTGATTTGTTTAGACCTAATGCAGGGGATAGAGACCTACTGGTTGTTGTGCTATGGGCTAGTCATAGCTAACAGGAATGTTATGCTATGTGCAGTAAGTGGAGATGTATTTTCATAAATCATATTAATCCTTCAGTATGAAATGCAATAATGAATGTCACATGCCTTGTTCAAGGCTGTTCTGTGACTATATAGTAGCATAGTATAGTAGTATAGTATTTAGAACACAAAAGTAAGGTCAAATGTTATTGTGCAACAAGGCAACAATTGGTGAATACTAATATTATTTTTATATTTAATATATATAAAATATACACTCTAATTTGGGCCATATTCAGAGAAGAGCAGGCAGCAATCAAATTATGAACATGAGCTTGCGTGGTCAGCTTGTCCTTCAAACCATTGGCATACTTTCTTTGCAACAAAATAACAAACCATTGGCATTATTTTATTAATCTGACAAATCAAAAAAGGAACATTTAAAACCGTCATGAAGCCTACAACCAGTGCACGCAATATAATTTCATGGCCTCTATTTAGTATCCCATGGCTTCATTTAGCACACAGTTTCAAAAAATAAAATAAAATGCAAAATAATAAGCTGCACTGGATCAAGTGCTATTTTTTTGCTGTTAGATAATAAGTGTGGAAACCATGTTGTTAAATGAAACCAAATTTGCAGTCATTCATGTGGTAATTACTACTAGGTGTCATGTCTACACCTGGATCTGCACTGAACTGTACTTCCCACAATGCACCTCCCCCTACAAACATGGACACCTTAGACTACAACACCCTCACACCACGTTCACTGTCACATTCACAGTCACCCAATTACTGATTACACACATCAGGACTCAATCACCACCACACACTACTTAATCACACTGTACACTCACTCACACCACAAAGTATTTGTTCAGTTCTGACTTTTCACCTGAAGTACCAAGCCTTATTTTCATGAGTGTTATTTCTGGTTTTAAGCTTAGAGTGTTTTCTTGTTTGCAATTGCCAGTTGTTTTAAATAAACACACTGTCCGCAGTTTTCGCCATCTCTGGCGCCTGACACTAGAACCATTCATGCAGGAATATATTGATAATATACTAGACATTACTTGCTTATTTAAATGCTTGCCATATTCCCATTAATATACCATTGTTTTTATTTAAATTTTTTAAATATCTCCAACTTTTAGATTTAATATAATGTCTAAAGCAAAGGGGAAAGAAGCACTATCTGTTTTATCAGTACCCATTTCTATCACTCATTTATTGCGCTTAAGTTTAAAGGTGGTTTAGATGCAACTGAAAAATCATCTTGAACATTTCTACTCAACAAAAAATTGGCAACCTCAAAGGCATGAACTATACACAAGTGAATTGCATAACCTAAGCCCAGAAAATCAACTCAAGCAGGTGCGTAACTCAACTCTGAATACAAGTAACTTTCCCTGCATAAATACTGACACAACTTTTGATCTCAGGGTGCAGACTCTAAACACAGCCCCTTGTCCCAAACTCTTGTCTGTGATTTAACTAGTGAGTCCTAGCCTTGTTATACTAGTTCCAGCATTAGTGTAAGCCTTGTTGTTAGCCAGTTCTATATCTCTGATTTAGGCTTTCACTCTCCTCCTGTTTTAATCACGATTTTTGTAAAGCTCTACTTCACATACTACTCCAGAAGATTGCGCTGGCACCACTGGCCATTGCAGCAGCTCTGATTCACTGCCTTGTTTCCTGAAGTCCTTCATGATCTCAAATCGATTTCCTTACGAGAGATAATTATACCTGCTCTCAAAGGAAACATGCAAATATCACTGTCAGTTCCACTGCAGCGACAATTTATTTCCCGAATCCCTGCCCCTGTTGCAGGTTGCCGATTAATGCTAATAGCATCTGAAAAGTATGGCAGTCCTACACACTCTAAATATACACTGCCCTTTTAAACGGCGAGATCCTTACGAGTGTTTAGGTCTAAAGAATTTCATCATTGAGCTGCAGCACAGACTGTAATTGATTTCTGCGGTGTCAGTAACCAACAGTTAATTATTGCTGTTAATGAGGGCAGCGGTTTTATTGCTGATAATGGGTTTTTGCTTTCATCGTTAAATGTTGGCTGGGTGTGCTTTCAAATGCTTTTCTCCAAGAATACCCAAGTAGAAGCTTTTGTGACTGAATGAGTGCATGGCTGTATGAGTGTGTGTGTGCACGTGTGGTGTGTGTGTGTGTGTGTGTGTGTGTGAGAGAGAGTGAGAGAGAGAGAGAGACTGATGTTTTTTGATGCATTTTCTCAGTATGATGAAACTGAATCACTTCATTTTTATCTTTGAGCCTCTGGGATAAATGCATCCAAGTGTTGTAAGTGCTTGCTGAGAGATGAGGAAATGAAAAACATTATATACATGCATATATACACACACACACACACACACACACACACACACACACACACACACACACACACATATAACATAAAATCCCAACATTAACCAAGCTACCTTTAGCAGTAAGTAAACTTCACCAACAGCTGTGATTTTTGGGTTGAGAGTGTACGTGCACCAAGAGAGTAATTAACTCACTTAAGTCACATCTAATTAATTATTTTTAATGAATTGCTAATTAACTAATGAATCACATTAACACAACAGGTTTATTAAGTGCATAATTAATTAGTTATTAATACAATGCTCAGATGGAATGCTGAGACTGTAAGAATTTCACAGAACTTGAGTTGTTCTTTAGGTGTCTTGCATGTGTGGTGTTTTCCCATGTAAAGAAATGCAATGTGGGCTCCCAAGTGCTGCAACAGAAAAGCGTTCTCCCTATCACTGCGAGATCTCAAGTTAGAATCCTGACGACGCCAGTCATCAGTGGCCAGGAGTCAAGACAGCACAGATTGCCATGCTTTCTGGGTGGGAGGGATGACATTAGTCTCTCTTCCCTGTCAATCACAGTGACACTAGTCAATTGTGGGCGTCTGTGAGCTCGTGCGTGCAGAAGACGGTAGATAGTGTTTTCCTCCGTGTGTGTCATACTGTAACGCAGCTTAGCTTATGAAAGTCAAAGTAAATACTGGAATATTGTAGCTGTCTGGGGACAGTAGGGGAGAGTGCCCTTTTTTAAAATTTTATTTAATTTTATTTAATCAATTAATTTATTTATTTATTTGGAAATTCCAGCCTTTTCTCCTAGTTTGGGGATAGATAGGTAGAAAGGGAAGAAACTATTTTCTTTCTGGCAAGGAAAGGTAGATTCTTTAAAAATTGGAGCCAGAGGTCTTTTGTTTATTATTTTGGCGAGACTCAACCTGACATTTATTAAGATTTACTTAAAAACTACTAAACTGGTGTCTGTTGCCTTGATTTATTTTATGGCCACTGACAGAGATCCCACTTGGCTTCTTACGCAAAAACAAAAAGTTTTGTTACAAAGGCTATATTTAGAGACTGTTGTGGTCCCAGACCAAAGCAAAATAAACAACAAATAAATAAATAAATATTGAAGCAACATAATTGAAGTGAATGCTAGACAACAACAACAACAACAACAACAACAATAATAATAATCATTTATTTGTATGTTTTTTTAGTGAATTGGATTCTATCAGAGGCATTTAAAAATCCTTAAAAAAAAAAAAAAAAGAAAGAAAACATAAAAAATTAATAAAAACCCTAAGCTTGTAAGTGTAGAATCGCAGTATTGTCATTACTCTTATTATATTAGCAGTATCAAAAAATGACAGTTATTATAATTTTCAGATTGGCTTGTGGCCTCTTAGGTGGCCAAATCTGTTCCTGCAACAAAGCTATATTTGGATTTGTTCCACAGAACCAAGTAGGACTGCCAGATAGGCAGACGTTGAAGAATTGAGCTATAACGTCTGTAAAGAGGGAGCTGCTGGGATACTTGGCTAGGTGAAATTGGACTCTGCCCAGGGAGGACTTACAGCTCTGTGGTCTTCCATGCTGGACAAAATCTGATTCAAACGTACTGTCACTTCAGATTTGGCTGAGTTTGCTATTACCGCATTACTGGGCCAAACAAAGATGTTGTGATCTTATTGAATATTTCATTAGAAAGCATTATACAGTGCCATATTGTCTGGTCTTTGATATATACTCGTGATCCAGTGTTTGTTTTTTTTTTATTGCTGAGTATGATAGATTGGAAATTTAATGATGTTGAACGTCGGGGCTTCACATTTATTACCTATTCACTGTGTATCTGTAAACTACTGAGTGACAAGATGCTAGAAATAAAAGCAAACCAGAAACAAATCAATTCAGTGCCAAAAAAAAAAGAAAAAACAGATACAGCCTATTCGCCAAACAATGCATGTAGAGTGCCATCTACTGCATAGGCTCAGAATAATGTACTGATATGCAAAATAATAAAAACTGTTAGAGGAAAGAAATCATACAGTGGAAGCTTGCCAAAGGTATTTTTAACTGTTTTATTATTAACACTGTTCTGTGTATGGCACTATACATCTCTGCTATTTAAAACTAACATTTTTACAAGTGTTTGCATCTTTTTCTCGCCTCTCATCTCCTTGGCAGGAACTCCAAGTGGCTGCTGGCACCTCCTAACAAAGACAGATTTTTTTTTGTTTATTTTTTGCTCTTGGTCTTAAATAAATGCACAAATCAGTAAAGGGGTGGCTCAGCCTTGGCAGGAGATCAGACTAGAAAGTGAAGAGATTGGTTCAGGGTTTAAGATGAAGTGATGGGGCACCAGCGTTTTAAGAGAAAGAATAAAAACGTAATATAACTTTTTTGACCTCCTGCAAATCTTAAAAAACCCGGTTTAATGCCTGCGTAAGAATTATGTCGAGCTGCATTCTTAGCATTCTTTTTTTTTTTTTTTCATGGAAAGCCTCTATTGGTTCAGTGAAATGCAATTATATAGCAGGAAATGGAGGGCGTTGATTTAAATTCTGATTTCGTGGAAAATATGTATCAATTCGAACACTTAAGAGCCATGTGATTGGATTCATTGGCTCTCATATGAATGAAGGAAAGTAAGAAGAAGTACAAATGAAGTACAAATATTATCCCTGCCTCTGACTTTAACTTTACTCAAAGATGGTTTGAGTAGAGACACCCCACTAGATAAAATATGAATAAGGCAGTATGTACTGTAACACAAGCCCTGCCCCTCTAGGAAAATAAGATGTCACCAGAAAACCCCTGCCCTATAAGAATCTTAGATTTACATGTATAGAATGTGCATGTTACATTAATTATGTAGAAGCATGCATGTGCAGTAGGTGAAGCTACCTGAAAAATATGTTTGTTAGTTTTTTTTCACAAATCTATGTTTAAAGAATTTCTGGTATATGCCTCTCGACGTTCAAGTATAAAGGAGTCTTGTATGACTGAAAAAATTTGCCAAGGTGCATTGCCAAAATGGCCACCAAGTGGAAAGACTTTACTGGAAGAAAACCGTACACCTTGCTTTGGCTTTTCATACAAATTGAGTCATGCAAGCTGTTAATTTTGCAAGTAACAAATGTGAGTGCATGTTGGACTATTGTTATTCATGTTGTCGTAAGAGAAACCTGAACATAACGGTTTCATAAAATGCACGAAAAGTCAAATTGTTATGGTTAGGGGTAAGATATTTTATTCTTGTTGTGTTCCTTATGTATGAAATCCAATGGAATTGCTCTAGCTTGTCATGATTCCTGTGAAATCTGTGAAGGATCAGATTAGCAACACACTATTGCAGAAACATAAACTGGTGGACCACTGGACCCAGCAAAATATTTCAGAGGATTAAACCAAACACTCAAAAAAAAAAAAAAAAAAAAATAAGGAGGAAAAACGATCAGTGCCTGAGAAAACAAGTTCAGCAACTGTAAACATGAGCCATCATAGCTTCTTTAACAGTTCCTCTGTTGGGGCTTGTTGCAGCCAATTACTGATTTCCCTGAAGGCAGTACATTGAGAGTTTTCACAGACTTTCTTACAGTATGTACATTTTGTTTTAGTTACTCTGTCTCATCTGATTAGCAAACAGATGACATGGCTTGTTCAATAACAAAAAAGTCGACATCTCATCTGTTCAGAGTCTGTGACACTAGCCAGTAGTGGTAACATGAAGCACCAATACGAAGCAAAAAAAAAAAAACGGCTACTTTAAATTGATGTGTCTTATTTATAGCCATGAACTAATTACTAAAGGTTAAGCATTAAAAGGTCACTGTCATCATCATCCAGTCATGTTGTATATTTGGACCACTGTGATAAAGGAATTTTATGTAGCTGGACCTTCACTATAGGCCCTTTTTATGCCAGCAGAAGTATTATTTGCTGGTTAATAGTGGTGTATTGCTATTTTAATTGGGCACAAGTCATTTAAGTTCAGGTTTGCACCCATTATTTTTGTGGTCACAGAAAAAAAAGGCATCTGCGCTGAAGTAGGCGGAGCACCGCAACAATAGATGTGACATTCAAAGAGCCATTGAAGAACCTTATCTTTGCATGTGATTCATGATCTGAAATTAGGGCCCTATGATTCATTTACCACTCATTCTTGTGTGAAAGCCAAAAACACAGGCCTTCTAACTTTTAAAAAAGTAGTTTTTTTTTTTAAGTGCAGCGAGTACTTTAAGTCTTGTTTGACATCCGCTGCCCAGCAGGGGGTCGCTTTCTCTTTCTATGTTGTAATTTACTATTTTCAGGACAGTAAAGGTAAGGAAGTTCTCCTGGGCTACTATGCCCCTGCTGTTGTCCCTCCTTCCCTGAGGAGCGAGAGGAGAGGAGAGGAGAGGAGAGGAGAGAAGAGGAGGGAGAGTGAGGGAGAGAGAGGAATAGCTATGGCATTTTGTCATTTCGTCTGCCCACGCCTCCACCTCGCTCTCCTAGCTTGTGATTACAGTGTCACCCTAGACCTTAGCCAGGCTGCCTCATTTAACGGCTGGATGTTCTGTCTATTGTTATCTCACGTGTTGCACTCAGCCTCTCTGGGTGCCTGCACTTGTACTTCTGAGTAGTTAAGTGAACCAGTGGGTGTCTGATTTGACAGTAATTGTTATTTAAACAAGGGACAGTATATTTATAAGATGGGACAAAATGAGGCAGGGGCTATCAGTGCCCATCATCAGGTTTTTTTTTCTTACTTTGCCAGAAAATCATTTGTAACATAATATGCTCATATGGACCCATACCGCCCCCTGTTGAGTGTAAACAATAGTGCAGCCCACAATATTCTGTGTAAATGGGAAATTTGTATGGATTAGGCAGAATGTAATGTTCCTTTGCAAGGTTTCAACTACACCATGCAATTACAAAGGAAATGTTTGATAAGGAGAATAAATCCTACCCGTAAACAATTTAGACTTCTGTTTTCAGCTGTAATCTCAGTCAAAGCACATACCACAAAATTGCTACGCCCTTACATGACATCTATATTGCAGCATATGCTCATTAGTATTCTGCTTTTGCCCATTAGAGGAAGAATAGGATGTTCATGGTGATGGGATTCTGCTGTGTTTAGCTCATTCAGATTCCTTTGCCTCATATGAAGGTAAAAGAAAAAAAAAGGTAAGCCACTGTCTAATGAACGCAGCCTGAGTTAATGGAATGTTGTGCTTGTGAGCTTTTTTTTTTTTTTTTTTTTAAGGATATTACCATAAATCTGTCAGAGGAAGTTCATATTTTTTTTAATGCATGCATGCCTTCACTGTGGCTTGTAATGACTCATAACTACAGCCGATCTTGTTTATGTCTGATTTAACTGCGTTGGGGAGGAGGTAGGTTTCTCTGAAAAGCTCATTAAGGTAAGTCATTCTGCCTGCTTGCTTTGACAGTGTGTGTGTATGTGTGTGCAGATTTGTGTGCACAGTCACACTGACGTTGCTGAACCATTGGGCTGTTAAATTTTGAATGTCTGCATGATCACAAATGAATTCTTCATTGTGCGGTGTGAGGAAAGAAAGTGCGGAGGCTCCTCCTATGCATCTGCCAGCTTGAAAAGAAACAGAAGCCCAGAAATTATAGCTGACTGAAAATGTATGAAAAGAACACTTGATTTGCAATTTTCTTGTGTCATAAGTTTGTCCATGGGTGAGGTAAGCCATTCAACAAATCCTCATAATGTCCTTTTTTGAGCAACCAAAGTGTTGCTATTTAACAGATATACATTCCACTCTGAAAGTGTTGGAATGGCAAGGCCAATTCTTTAATTTTTTGCTATACACTGAAGACATGTGGGTATGAGATTAAAAGATGAGATGATAGATCAGAATTTCAACACTCCTTTCCTGATATTTATATCTAGATGTTTTAAACACCTTAGAACAAGGCACCTTTTTTGAACCCAATCATTTGTTCAAGAGATCAAAAGTATTGGAACATGTGACGGACAGGTGCTGCTTGTTGCCCAGGTGTGCCCTGTTAGATTGATTGTTTAAACAGTTAATAGCTGTTAATGTCTACTCTTGGCCTGAGCCCTGTGTTTCACCTGTGAAGACAGCATTTGTTGTTAAAAAAAAAAAGTATAAACCAACATGAAGACCAGAGAGCTGTCTATGGGAGAAAAGCTAAGAAAAGAGAGAAAATCTATCAGAGCCATTCCATAAGCAATGGGCATAGCCAAAAAATTTGGAATGTCCTGAAAAATAAAGAAAAAAACTACTGTACCAACAACCAGACATCAAACAGGTCGGCCAACAACAGAAAACAACAGCAGTTGATGACAGAAAAATTGTGAGAAACATTTGTGAAAACAAAAACAAAAAAAACGAAAAACAACAATCAGTGGCATCATCAACAGCCCCAATAGGGCAGGGATGAAATTATCACAATCCACTGTTTGAAGAAGACTTCAAGAGCAGAAGTATAGTGGCTATACCACAAAATGTAGAATCAGAAGGTCTGATCTGAATTCACAAAGAAATTCAGAGATGATCCAGAATAGTTCTGGAACCAGGATTATCCTCAACCTCAACCAAAGTGAAGAAAAGGCCTAAGTGTGGAGAAAGAAAGGATCTACTTCTGATCCAGAACATACAAGCTCATTGGTCAAGCATGGTGGAGGTAGTGTCATGGCTTGGGTTTGCAAGGCTTCTACTGGAATGGGCTCACTAATCTTTATCGATGATGTAAGTCATAATGGCAGCAGCAGAATGAATTCAGAGGTTTGCAGAAACATTTGGTCTGCCAATTTAGAGAGAAATGCATCCAATCTAATTGGGAGGAATGTCATCGTGCGGTAAGACAATGACCCAAAACGCACTGCCAACACACAAAAGCACTTCATCAGAAGAAAAAAGTGGAAGGTTTTAGACTGGTCAATCACCAGTTCTGCAATCATGGGACAAAGTGCTAACTGCCCTTTATAGCTCCATATAGATATTATTGTACATAGTGGTCAAAAATTGGAACTGCCACAAGCACTAATAGAGGCCCATTGGAGCAAGAATCACACTGCCCCATGCTTACTCAATGACCATTTTCAGTGGAGGAGGAGGAGCATACAGGACAGCTAATGACAGGGTTGCTAGGTTTTAGACCATACTGAGCAATGTTAAAAATACCCCATTGCTGCCAAATCTTGTTATATAGCAAAAAATCAGAATTACATTTAATAAATTTCTGCAAACAAAAGCAAAGGGTAAGTGCAGACAGTGTGTCTATGATGTATAGAACCATTTCTGTTGTAATATATATTGCAAAGTTTGGGAGAGGGAAAAGAGGGATTATGGAGTGGATAATGTCTGTACGTCAGAAATGCGTATGCACCACGGTGACCTTGTTTTTCAAACACAAAGGCTGAGAAAAAGAAATGAAATGTGCCTACCTTTCCGAATGCCTGAACTTTCGGGGCTGGTTTCAGGTCCTTTGAGTGATTTTTGAGATGTAGTAAGGTTGGAACAAAGTTGAACAAAGGTATGTCTAAAACTGCTCAAAATGAGCTGCTAGACTGTATGCTGGATACCTGTTAGTTGTTGACTCTCAACTACCTATTATGGAATTATTGTAAAAATTCACTAGATAGTAGCCTATAGAATAAGTCGTGTAATAGCCTCTCAAATTTTGTTCGAGGTTGTCCTGCCCCACCAAATCTATAGTCACAAGTCGCTGCTATCATGACACTAAGCATCTAAAATATATTATTCTATAAAGCACATTCAAACTAGAACCATTACAAGTTCTATGAATGCCAAGAAAACATTTTTTTTTCCCTGATATTTACATTTTCCCTATTTTTCTAGTATCCATATGCAATCAGACATAATTAATTGCAAAGAAAACAATAGAAATTCTTCCTTCTGAAATGTCAGCTGCATCTTTGTCAGCATTATATAGGATTAGAGCTTAATTCACAAAAATCTTTGCCTGAACAGTTCATGATCCGACAAAATACGTGCTTTGCATAAACATTTTTTTGATGGAGTACTCCTCCCTGGAATATTCACTTAACTGCCGATTTTCTGGTGCCGTTCAGTTTTATTTAATCTGAAATGAAAGTGTTGATAGCTGCATCTACCATATTTAAGGATGTCTGAAATACTTCTAGTATTTTCCTCACTCTCCTAACCACACAGCTGTCGTTGTATTTGGTTGTTACTGAATAATATGCTTTAAGATAAATATCACAATAATATTCCTGGACTTAAAAGGTTAATTACACACACTGGCCACCATAGGAATACCAGGCCTCTGTTTGTCCTCAGTTTTGGTGAGCCTGTGCCCACTGAAGTGTCAGATTCCTGTACTTGGCTGCCAGGAGTGGAACCTGATCTGCTCTTCTGCATCAAAGTTTGAGATGCTTTTCTGCTCACCACAGCTGGAAATAGTAGTTATTAGAGTTACTGTTGACTTCCTGAGAGCTTGAACCATTATGGCCATTCTCCTCTGACCGCTCTCATAAGCAAGGATTTTCCACAGCCATCCGCTCACTGGGTGTTTTTTTTTTTTGGATGATTCTGTATAAGCTCTAGAAAATGTGTGTGAGAATTCCAGGAGATCAGCATTTTCTAAAATATTCATTCCAGCCTGTCTGAAACCAACCACCATACCTTACTCAAAGTCACTGCGATCACATTTTACCCCACTCTGATGTTTGATATGAGTATTAGCTGAAGCTCTTGACCTGAATAAAAATGTGCATAGCGGTGTTCACACCTGTATCCGCATACAGTGAATATACAGTGAATATGAGGAATTTTGCACTTTGGAATACAGTAATAAACAAACACCACTGCTCTAGGGGGTAAATTCCTGATATGTTCCCTCAGTATATAGCTTATTACATATCTTATTTCACATTTATACCAATTTAATTAAAGTAATTTATACTGTTTCTCAATTCTGATTGGTCAGAAGGTGTTGATTAATTTTCTATAAAAGCACCTCTGTGAGCATTTCCCACTGCAAATCACTTATATGAATAGTAACCATTTATTCAGAGGGACGTGTATGACACGCTCCACATAAGCAGATTGTAAAAAAAAAAAAAAAATAGATAAATAAAAAAAAAAATAAGTGTGTGTAATTGTTGATTTGGTGAAGTTTTCTGTGAGAAAATGTTTATTTAGCATTTTTGGAAGGAGTCTCCAGTGTCAGCACTTTGTTTGAACAGTCAAAGGCAATGCTGCAAGTTGAAGTTTTCCAACACAGGAAAGTCTTCAGGATGGTGTCTCGCTAACATGACAAGCTATCTTGGCGCGCACCAGATGTAGCTACTCCCTTTCTGAAAGAAAAGTTCAGAGGAAAAAAAATGTTTCACTACACCCCTCTGGGATGGCTAATCAAATGACTTGTTCCTAAATGGCAATCAACAAAGGCAGGACAAATTAACATGGGTAGCAAAGTGACCTTCACTCTGCTGCTTTGAGTTAGCAGAGCTCCTCTGGGACACAGCCTATCAGAGCATGAATGGTAGGGGAAAGCCTAGGGAATTATTCTCTCTCTCTCAGACACACATAACCTCAATCTTGGTCTCTCTTCTTCTTCCTCTACATCGTCCTTTTTCTATCTCACTGTCGTTAGCTGAAAGGGATTGTGAGCATGTTACTCTGGGTATTTCTAAAGCTGATGTCCTTGGAATACATGTGCTAGAGCAGAAAATAAACTTTTTTTGTTGTCGTTATTTTTTATTTTTTTTTTTCTATAGGACACTTGCAGGACATAAACTTTCTTGGCTTAAAACAACTCCTAATATTTTGGTGCCATATCACATGCTTGGTAATCAGCGCCAGTCATTTCATGTCAGTCAATTGTAACTGAGCACTGCTTGAACACTCAAATATTCATAATAAATTTAAAACCCTCTATCTGGATATAATCTGTTCGTAGAAAACTTCCATAAACTTCCATTTCTCATCATTTTTAATGGGACAAGGGTTCAATATCAACTTCATCCATCCAAAATAAAATACAGTATATAATAATAATAATAATAATAATAACAATAATAATAACAACAATAATGTCATGGTGGATCTGGAGCCTATCCCATGAACATGGTATGCTAGGCAGGAATACTCCCTGGATGGAACACCAGTCCATCACAAGGCACCATGCACACATATTCACACACGTTTCCACACAGGGGCAATTTGGCATAGCTGACCTGCCTACCAGCATTTTTGGGGGAGGTGGAAGGAGAACCCAGAGGAAACTCAGACAGACATGGGAATAACCGCTTTTGATTCTTTTGGTTCAGGTCACCTCTTTTGTATATCTGAATAACCTTCATCTTTCCTTAAGAGAAGGTTTTCTATGGGTTCTTCTTTCTTGTTATTGCATTGCACCAATGTTTAATCATTTCTGGGACTCAGTTTGAGGTCTGCTGTTATTTATCAAGAAGGAAATTCAAAACCTGAATATTATGGAACAAGTGATAAACACAACATTTAGGCTGATGCTATAGACCAGAGTAGAGTCACTGGTTTATAGTGGTACACCGTCACTTAATGCAAGCTCACTTAACTAGTGTCATTTTTTTACTAGTTGGATAGAGGAAAATCTGGATTGATAACCAAGAGTCGTTACATGACTTTATAAAATGAACATATCCCATACCCTATGCATTGAGTAGATATATAGTGAATAGGAAGGCATGTACAAAATCTAGCCATGGGGGTCACAGTACAGTGACTTCTGTGCCGGTCCCAAGCCCGGATAAATTGCGTCAGGAAGGGCATCCGGCGTAAAACATTGCCAAATTTAGTCATGCGAATCGTCAGTACTCTGAATTTCATACCGGATCGGTCGAGGCCCGGGTTAACAACAACCGCCATCGGCGCCAGTGACCTACCGGTAGAGGTAGGAAGTAGAGGAGGGAGGAGAGCGCGTAGACAGAGAGAAGAGGAAAGGTAAGAGTGTAGGACTGAGAATAGGAACTCTGAATGTTGGTACTATGACAGGGAAAGGTAGAGAGCTGGCTGATATGATGGAGAGAAGGAAGGTGGATATACTAGGATATGAAGCTAGTGGGTGCAAGTGTTGCGGATGCAGAAATTAGGGATAGGTGGAGAGTGATGATTCGCTGTGGCGACCCCAGAAGGGAAAAGCCGAAAGAAGAAGAAGAAGGAAGGCATGTACAATGGTGCTGAAAAGACCTTAAATAAAACGTTTAAGTATTGTGTAAGAAATGCTAAGAAATAAGAGGAAGAAAACAAAAAAACAAAAAACAAAAAAACAAACAAACAAAAAAAAAAAGTTACATAGAATTCATAGTTTTTCAAATTATTGGCTGTTAGTGTCAGCCAGCAATTTTAATAATATACTTGTGCATCAGTAGTATTTATACCATAATAAAGATTTTGATACACTTTAAATCACTGATGTTTAAATATGATGTGTAAAAACAACACGCTGTAGATCCACAGAAGCTGTTTGTAACCATTATTCTGCCTGTGAGGCTGAAACTGATTTTATTGTTAGCAACAACAACAATCCAATTAACTGAGTTTATTAAAACTGGAATTCATTTCTGTAATTAAATTATGTAAACTTTCAAATAAGCATCAATATGCAAAAGAAATAAAATGTCCACACAATAATGCCACTTCATTTTTCTTTATCTATAGGTCGTAGAATACTTCAGCAAATTACATAGTGTATTGGATTTTTTTGTATATATTTTTTTTTTACAAATATTGTAAGAAAACCAAAACACACAAACATATACTCCACTGAATAATAAATATGATTGTAAATGCATCAAACTAAAAATAATCACATGACACTGAGCTGAGATTGAAGAAAGGAAAAAAGAAAGCATCATACACTGAAATTCGCTTATTTTATATAAAAAAACTTTACAGTAATAAATCTCTCGTTTTCTACAAAAATAATCTTGCTACCTTTTGAGAGGGGAGTGGTTTCTGGGCTCTCGTTTGCTGTTCCTGTTAGCAAACTGATCGTAAATTGCAGCGCCAATTTATGCCACGCTATGACTTTCATTGTAGTCAATAAGCTATGCTTTGTTTTTCTCTGTTGGAAATAAATAAACTACGCTTAAGCATTGTACACCTGTGGATACATAATGCAGTCTCATGCAAAAATCTGTAGGTATTGTAATGAGTGAGAGAAATTTTGTTTGTTTTCACATGAGCGAAAGAATAAGAAAAGTCACGACCGCTAATTCCACGACATTCCAGCCTCAAACAAAGTTGAAAAGCTGTCGCACTTGATTTATGCTGTAGGCTGCTATCTAGTGGATATTTAGAGTAACCCTATACTAGACATTAAGAGTCGACAACATCCAGTCATGCAGCATACACTTTAGCAGCTTGTTTTGAGCGGTTTTAGACACACCTTTTTCAACTGTGTTCAATACAGCAGGTGTGTTTCATGTCACTATTGGTCACAGTGTGTGAGCCCAACACAGTATAGCTAATATTATTAACCAGGGTTGCCAGGTTTCAGCAAAAATTTCCCCGAAACTAACCCAAAAGATTTTGGAATTGTGTAGGAGACAATGTCACTATGGTGCACACATATTTCTGACATACAGACATTATCCACTCCATAATCCCTCTTTCCCTCTTTGCAATATATCTTACAATAGAAATGGTACTGTATCTCAGACACACTGTCTTCGCTTACTCTCTGCCTTTGATTTGTGGAAATCTGTTAGATTTAATTCAGATCACTTACTAAGTCAAACCAAATTTGGTGTAAAAACTTTGACCCTGGCAACCCTGTCATTAACAGTCCTGTCTCCTGCTTGACCATGGGGCAGCATGAATCCTGCCCCAATGAGCCTCTTTTAGCACTTGTTGCAGTTCCAATTTTTGACCACTAGGCCTAATAAAAACTCTATGAATTTAAATGGGGCAGAGAGAGAGAGAGAGAGAGCGCCACCATTTGACGTATTTTAAAAACCCTGAATATTGCACCATATATTTGGATATGTATTTGTTAGATGTATATATCTGGTTAGAACAGGTTAAGATTAATTCTGATATGGGTTAAACAAAACGAATAAGCTTATTTTGAGGTGTACCGGAAAAAAATAAATAAAAACCCTTAAAACCCTGTGAACAGTTACTGTTATGGGTTTGATTAGCTGTTGTACCTTTTCTTACTTGAGTCATATGAAATATAGCAAATCTCTCTCATTCGTTAGAATTCCAGAAATGCTTTGTGAGATTTTGCCAGGTTTTTCCAAATTTGCAAATCATGATACATTATAGTTGACTGGTTTTAGCTTCTTTTTTTTTTTTTTTGGCAAAACATAAAAGTTTTTGTGATGTTATCTGTTTAAATGACCTTAAATATGGGTCAAACAAGGCCTTAAACAATTTTCTCATATAAAGGCAAATCAGTAATTGAAACATACAGTATTAGCTTTAAACATATGCTGTTGTCTGTAATGTGTGTGGGGCTCAGATTAGTATCTGGTTGCTGGTGTTTCTTGCGTGACCTTTCCCTTTCGGGCATTTCATCAATACCCATGTTAATTCTCTCACAAGCTTATTATGAGTGTCATCGTCCTACATCTCCTAGTAAAGACAATCAGATCACACAGCTTTTATACAGGATGACATATTCTATACAGAGATCTCCAGGATCCAGGATGTAATGAAATTACCAAAAAAACTGAAGGAAAGTTGTGGGTTTAAGAACATAAGTTCATTTACACACATGCAGCCTGTTTTAACTCACTTCAGTAATAAAGATGTTACCCACTTACATTCATCAGATTATAGAATTAAAGAAAGAAGTGGTAGTGGATTTTTGAGTGGTTTTAAAACACTCAAAGAGGAAAAAAAACAAGAAATCTTTTTTTTTTATTCTATTGTTAATGTACACTTAAAACCGGTATAGACCTATAATAAGATAATTTATGACGCTAAGATATTACACTGTTATTTCTAACACAGTCTGGATAACAGTACATTGTGGAAACAAGACAAAATCAGAGATTTACACTGAGGTGAAAAAGTTCATTAATATCAGCAAATTATTTGTATTTATTGATATAAAATCAGTTTCTGCTTTCACCATACACACGTAAATTAATTAAAATGGGGAATATTACTACCATTACAAATAATAATAATAATAATAATAATAATAATAATAATAATAATAATAATAGTAATAAGCAGTATATTATTATACTGCTTAGAAGCAGGAGGAATGTATCCTAATATTAAATATTAATACACATATACTCACTATATACTCAAATATAGTGTAAATTTCCCTTTTGGTGTGAATCGAAAGCAATAATGAAAAAGTGCTTGATGCATATTATTCTGTTGAATGGGACTGTGATAAAACTCATCAGCATTTTATTATTTTACTGAAGATCTGAGAAAAAAAATGAAAGAGAAAAGGAAAAGGAAAATGAAAAAAGAAAAGTAATGAGATTTAATGAATTTTCTGTTTTTTTTTTTTTTGAAAGATAAATATCTTGTGCATAATGATATTATTTCACGCTCTCTTGGGGAGAGCATAGAGTTATATACAGTGTTTAGTTTTAAAAAACAGTCTTTACGACTCTACAACTTACGTTTATTCCAATTTGACCAAGATTTTGAACCATCTCGAACCTAAATATGCAATGGATATAAAAAAAAAAAAATAAAATCTACACCCCCCGGTTAAACAGGCAGGTTTTTGCAAAGTAAAAGAATGACACTAAGACAAATCATGTCAGAAATGTTCCCAGCTCTAATGTGCATTTGCAAAGTGTAAAAATAAGAGTGAAAAACAATCAGAAACCTTTAGAGGAAAAAAAGAAAAAAAAAAAAAGAAAGAAAAAGAAAAAACCTACAATAACCTAGTTGCATAAGTATCCACACCCTTAAACTACTACTTTGTTGAGGCACATTTTGATTACTTTTTGAACCATTTTGATTGATTTTGATCACTTTTAAACAGAACTGCGTACTGGTCGGCGTTGTAGTCATTGTACTGTCTTGTTCTGTCTTGTGCTGTCTGCACAAGTGCACTTTACATATAATTTATGCAGTCCCTGTAGTTCTGTGCTGTTCTGTGTTTGTCTTATGTAGCACCTGGGTCCTGGAGAAACGTTGTTTCGTTTCACTATGTACTTGTATATGGCTGAAATGAAACTCCACTTGACACTTGACTTGATTATATTACACCACTCAGTCTTTTTGGGTAAGAGTCTCTCAGGGTGACACATCTTGACTTGGCAATAATTTCTCACTCTTTCTTGCAAAAAACATTCTAGATCCATCAAATTGTGAGGGCATCTCCTGTGCACAACCTGCTTCAGGTCACCCCACAGATTTTTGTAGTTGGATTCAGGTCTGGGCTCTGGCTAGGCCATTCAAAAATACTGAATATCAAAACATCATCTTTTGGTTAAAGCCATTCCTTTGTTGATTTGGATGTATGCTTTGGGTCATCGTCATGCTAAAAGGTGAAATTCCTTTTCATCTTCAGCTTACTAGCAGACTCCTGAATGTTTTGCACTAAAATCAACCGGTATTTCTGGCTATTCATGATTCCCTCCACCTTGATAAAACCCACAGTTAGCTGAAGGAAAGCAGCCCTAAAGAATGATGCTGCCACCACCATGCTTCATTATGCTTGATGTGATTTCTTTTTTCGCCAAACATACCTTTTGGAATTATGGAATTATTATACATTTTGGAATTGGTCTCATCACACCATAACACATTTTTTGGTTAAGGGTGATTTAGTTGGGCTTGAATGTTTTTTGTGAGAAAGGGCTCCCACCTAGCCACCCTACCCCATAGCCCAGAAATGTGAAGAATATGAGAGATTGTCGTCACATGCCGAGAGTAATCAGTACTTGTCATATTCCTGCAGCTCCTTTAACATTGCTGATGGTGTTCCATGGTACATCTAATGTTTGTGAATTTTTTTTTGTACCCTTCTCCTGATCGATTCCTTTCAAAAGTGGAACCCTGTACAGGCTTTGTCAGCTCTTTGCAGAACATGGCTTCAGCAGTCAGATGAAACCAAGATGTCAAGAAAATCCTACAGAAACAGCTGGTCTTTATTTGGGGTTAATCAGAATAATTTCATTGATGACAGCTGTATGATAATTACTTTTGAATATAAGATTGAATGTGATTGGTTCATTCTGAACACAGCCACGGCCCCAAATATAAAAAAAGGTATGCGTACTTATGCAACAAGGTTATTGTAACTTTTTTATTTTTCTTATATTTCCCTAAAATGTTTCTCTTTCGGATTTTTCCATTCAATTTTTATATGCTGTAATATCACACTGATGGTGGGAACAGTTCTGACCTGATTTATCATAGTTTCATTTTTTTACTTCACAAAAACCTGCCATTTTAACAGAGGTGTGTAGACGTCGTATATCCACTGTATTGTACCACTTCGTTGTAAAGTAATACAGACTAAAGTAAATGGATGCAAAAGTATTATGTTCCTTTTTTCACCCATTTTTTAAAATTATAATACATGCTGGCCTTTCTGTATGATTGTGTATGTACTGATCATTTCTTATAAATAAACATCATTAAAAATGTTCTCTTATTCGATAGACATACATATAAAAAACCTGTACACAGTTTTTGTCTGGTATTCACAAAGCACAGTAAAGTGTCAATGTCCAACATGCACAGGTACTGTATAAAGCTTAAAACCTTTTTGTGATTGGATGGTCAATGTCTCTTTGCAGTGGCGGTCCGGAAAAGTCAGACGTCAATGTAGACAGGAGGTTCTGTTGAGATTCTGACACGTGGATGAGGTTTAATGCATTCTGCATTCAGCGAGGACAGAAAAAGAACAAGAGGAGCAGGAAGAGCTGTTAGTGGTTTTAGAAACTAGAATGAAATTCACAATTTATGGCGTACTGAGATCAATGTACTGAAGCCAAATGCATTTAAAATGAAACTTAAATAACATTTATTCACTCCAACATCACTATCAAATTTATTAGATACTAGATTACATAACTAAAGAGAAATAATGAACATGTTTCTTTTTTATTTCTCCCCTACTTTTTGCCCAATTTGGTCACCTGCCAATATTCCCATCCACTAGCCAGTTTGACAGCTCCCAACTGGGAAGAGTGAAGGCTAACATGTGCTTCCTACAAGACACATGAAGCCAGTCAAACACATCTTTCTGAACTCCTATTTATGTTACATCACAGGGCTGCACAACAAACTCAGGAAAAAGCGCTATCTACCCTCTTCCACATACATAAGCTCGCAGACACCTGAGATTGGTTAGTGTTGCTGTGATTGGCATGGGAGAGAGAGTATACCATCCCACCAATTTTGTGGCCAATTTTGCTCCTCTGGCCATGAATGGCTATGGCATTGTCAAGATTCAAATTTGCAATCTACCAAAGATCGAGCAAACATTTTTAAGCTTAAAGGTGCAATAGTTGATTGTTTATTATTCCTTAATTGCACAAATAGCTCGGAAAATATGTGAAACACGGTTAAAAAAAAATAATGGTTTGATCCATGGTATTAGCAAAAGTCTATTAAGTGTTTGAGGAAACTCATTTGGAAAACTGACTCCTGGTCTGGAATGCTTCTTTGTGTTTAGATCGGCCTCCTGTCAGTCATTTTATAGACACACTATGGCCACTGTAGATCATGGGGGCAGAGCTTCATGAACATGGATGGGAAAATATCATACAGATAAAACTATTCATTATTGACTATAATGCATGGCATGTGGTTCCTTGAATATTAATTTGCAATTTGCTAATTGGATGAATTGAACACACAATTAGCAGACATTTACAATAAAAAAAAGAATAATTGTGTGATTCAAGTCACATGCAGAGTAGCGATAGACAACAACATGTAAATGAGGTTCTGTTTTTGCTAATTGTTCTCAATAGGCACAGCGAGTTCAGATCTCACTGAGACTCCCTGAAACTGAAACACAAGTAAAACAACAATTGAAGGTGGAAAAACAAAAGCACAGAAACATGACTGTGTATTTTGTTAATAAGGTAAACATGAATTAAAACCTTTTCAGAGGCACTGTTTAAATGCAGCTGGCATCAGAAATGCGAGTCATCAATTTGAGAAACATTCTGATTGTTGTGAGGCACCAAGACATAATTTAGATAAATGCAATCCAAATTAAGGATTAATAAATGGTATAATTATGCATTCAACCAATGGAAGCTGCAAATTGACTTTTGCAAATTTAATAGCTGCCTTTGGTTTGTCTTAATTTGTGCACATAATCGCTGTTCCCAAAGTGGCTTTCAGGCTACAGGTGCTAATTTTATTTATCTGCATGGACACTAGTCTGTATTTTGCACCTTTAGGTGGAAACTCACAGAATTGCAACTGTATTTTATTAGCATGAAGACATTTTTCACAATAGTCCCTTTTCACAGGTTATAACATTAGCAAAGCAATACGTTTGGTGGTCCTTTATGCTATAGCGTGTTCTCTCTGCTAATGTCTTCTCTCTGCACTCTGCGTCTTCTCTCTGCACGAATGGCTAACAACTCCTTCATTCTGAGTTGCTTTGAACATTTATTCTGTTACTGTTTTACATTGATTTTTGGCTAAAAACTTTGCTGGCGAGGCTCAGCAAGATCAGATTAATTTGTCATCTGTTCCAGTTATTATCTTCGAGAAATGTTTTTGGATAAACTTGGCTTGGCTGTCCAATTTACCCATATATTTTAAAAATAGGTTAATTAGTCAAAAAATACACCTTGCCTCTGACTGAGAAGCATATCGCCTTCTGATAGCAAAAGAGCCTCCAGATAATTTCCAGGATCAGTCGTACAGTTATTCTCTTCCCATTTAAGTAAAGAATAAAAAAACATGGTATGCTGTTATAGGAAAATAATCAAAGACGGGTTAATGCAATGTGATGAAAGTGGTACTAGGGAGTGGTGGCGGATCATATTTCAAGGGGGTCGTGATGATTTATACCAAATGTGAATTATGATTGTCCCAATTGGGTTACACTGTGTTTACAATAAAAGCAAAAACAAACAAACAAAAAAAAAAAATACTGCAGTGGCATGTACTTGAACTGTATACTTGAAACGTATGCCTGTACGCACCAATGGCGTTGACGTTGAGCTCGGTGTCCAGAGACTCCGGCAAGGTGGGAAGCTCTCTCTGAGAGCTGCTGCTCGGCTCGCTCTCCATCGGGCTCGCTGGGCTCCGGATCATTTCTTGCTCTTTTTCGTTCTGCATCGCTGCATAGAGGTGGAGGCCTGGGATCTTCCTTGAGGAAAGAGTTACAATGAGATGTGGGGTGAAGGCAAATGATTGCAAAAGTGACAGAAAGTGGAGAGGGAGTTAGCCAGAGGAGGAGTGGAGACTGAACAGTAAGGAAAGTCATTGTACAGCCATCTTTAGGAATATGACCTAATCAGTGTAATAAAATGCAATTCTTGTAAGTGTTATTAATTTCCAATACAAGCTGTACAATATTTTATTTATCTTTACAAATACATAGAGACCATCGAGTTCTTGGGAGCTGACTGAGCTGTACGAGTTCAATTTTACACTAACACGCTCTCAAAAAAAATTTTTGTTTTGTATTTAATCCATGCTGGCTGTACCTTTTTGTCTTTCCCCCCCTCTCTCTCCATGCCAGATCTTGTCTTATTGACCCCAGCTGCTCTTTTCTCTCCTGTCCGAGAGGCGCAATCGTTTAACATTTTATAAAGGTCAACTCCCAAGGCCTGAAGGCCTAAATATTGATAATGTCTATAGCACTGACTGACATTTCTGATTGGCAGCGAGCACTGAGACAAAATGAATCTTCTGGATGCCTTCCAGGGAACACGACTGAGAAATACCACTCAGCACTTGACAGAGTGTCTCTGGCTATCATACTGAACTGACAGAGGGTCAGTCTGTCTGGGGAAATTCATTTGACATTACAAAACAAAAATGAAATGATAACTGACCCCTGTTATCATAGAGTAGCTCAGCCATCTCCCACATAATGACCCAACTAGAGTAGATAAAGGCTGTACCTATATAAAAGATGATAGTGCATTGCTTTGCATAGGCACAAAAGCATACAGTTTGAGCCATTTCTCAAGTAAGCAGGATTAGATGTGTGTGTGCACTTTACCTTTTGAATTTATAGATGAGGAACACTGCTAAACCCACTACCACCACTGAGAGAAGCATGAGCATGGCAGAGCCGCTGTGATTCTCACTGGTGTCCACTAGGGGCGCTGTGGGAGAAGATATCACAACACATCAACAGCAATGGCTAAAGGCTGGATTTCATATGAATCGTGTCAACAGAAAATCTATGACCTTTAAGCACTATTTATCCTACCATTAATCATTTGCAACCTTCTAAATTTGTGAGAAATACCCGGTGCAATTGTTAGTCCATATGTGTATTTGCTAAATGATGTATTTATTTTTGCATTATTACTGGAAAAGCCCTGTGTTTTGGGTGTTCAGGCATCAAAAAGAGTAGATCAGATAACACACTGCATAGCGCATATATATATATATATATATATATATATATATATATGTGCGCATATGCTTTATTAGGAATGCCAGTACACCTGCTCAGTCATGCAATTATTCAATCAGCCAATCACGTGGCACTGGCACAATTTCACAAAATGTTGCTCTTTTTGGATTTTCACACACAGTCCAAAACAGTCTCAAGGGTTTACACAGAATGGTGTGAAAAACAAACCAAAAAAATCAAGTGAGTGGCCTTTCTGCAGGTGAAAGTGCCTTGTTGGAAGTGCTACTTTAACACAAATAATCACTCTTCACAACTGTGGTGATCAGAAAAGCATCTCAGAACTCACATCACAGCACATCAAACCTTGAGGTGGATGGGCTGCAACAGGAATCCTAGGCTACAGTAGGCACAGATTCACAGAAACTGGGCAGTTAAAGATTGGAAAAAGACCAGACAATGTTTTTCTAATCGTCTACTGTACAGTACTGATGAGGCTGTGCCCACTTTAGCCGCAGATTCCTGTACTTGGTTGACATGGTTCGCTATATTGTGAGTTCTGAGATGCTTTTCTGCTCACCACAGTTGTAAAGCATGTTACTGAGTTACAGTAGACTTCAGCTTGAACCAGTCTCGCCATTCTCCTTTACTTCTCTCACCATCAAGGCACTGCCACTCACTGGAATTTTTTTGTTTTTCACACCATTCTGTGTAAACTCTAGAGACTGCTGTGTGTGAAAATCCCAGGAGTTCAGCAGTTTCTAAAATACTGAAACCAGCCCATCTGGCACCAACAAGCATGCCAAGCAATTCAAGCGAGACTGGTTCAAGCTGAAGTCTACTGAGATCACACTTTTTCCCCCCATTCTGATGTTTGATGTGAACATTAACTGAAGCTGTTGACCTGCATATGCATGATTTTATGCATCCTGCTGCTGCCACATGATGGCAGATAAAGTGGCTGGTGACTGTACATTATATCACTGCATCAATATCATATTATATGCTAAGATGTTTGTATAAGTATTGCATATTCAATATTCCTCTAAGATCTTTGAGGGTCAATAATTCAGAGGGAAAAACAATGAACTCAAACCTTACACAGAGCAATAAACAATAATTCTCTCATTAGTTTGGATTTATTTCACTGAAAGCAAATTACTGACCTGCAGATAAATGTGCAGCGTAGACTGTGATCTGAACTCCTGGTCTTAATGTGAACTGAACCTGGTTCTGGTTCAGTGCATTCAAAACCAGCTCTGATAGCTAGAGGGAAGAAAAAAAATCGCAATTTATCCAATGGAGCATGCTGGGTGAATGGATAATTGCAAGTTAAATCTAAAATGGTTAGAAGTAGGGCTGTGACTCCACATTGGAACATGCTAGATGGAGGGGGAAAAGAAAAGAAAAGAAAGAAAGAAAAAAAAAAAAAAATCCATCTGGCACCTTAAGGGGTTCTCACGTTTGTCCCACTGTGGCAACCAAGAGTTTTCAAGCAGATACCCTTTAGAAAGCTAGAACGGTTAATCATCCAAAGAACCCTGAAGCACCCTTTTTGTGATTTTTGTAGGGAAAAAAATGCCCTGTTGTCGCAGTGTTAGGTCATTTGAGTATGGATATGGATTTTCTTAAATTATATTATATTTTTTGTCTTTTCATTTTACTTTATCATTTAAAGCAATACATTATATATAAGCAATAAGCAGTAATAATTTTATTTATATATATATATATATATATATATATATATATATATATATATATATATATAAAAATTATAATTACTTTATGCCTTTTTATTTCACTGAATAATTTCAGTTATCGGTACTTTTTCGACATTTTAATAGCTCTCTCTCTGTCTCTCTCTCTTATTTCCTTTTCTTGCAGGTTTATACTGACATGGTCTCAAAAGCAGCATTTTGGGTTGTAAGATTATCATGCCCTCAATTTTTTCAGACCATTTTACCCCTTGTTAGAGGTAATATATCTCTTCAGTGCACAGACTTCATTTACAAGTCACTGTTTATTGGCTGCAAGCTTGAAGACTGCAAACTCAGCCTGCATGACAAATGGCAGATTTGCTGTATGGCACAAATACGTGGCAGTTTGAGTTGAAATATGACATCTTTACTGTGTAGACCGACCACATTTGGAAACACGAAAAAACATCTCAGCAGACATCACGATGCCTTTAGCCATAAATCAAGTCTATAACCTTGAAGGTGAAATAAAGATATATGAGATGGGAGGGATCTCATTTACATCTAATATCTCTGTCTCTCAAATACACACACACAGTTCACAGCTGACAATCAAATGTGTGTTCAAGCAGAATCCTGACAACGGAGATTAACTGTAATGTCTCATCCACAAAGGAGACCTTTTAAAAAAAAAATCAAAAAAAAAAAATATCACAATTTTCATTACAATGCTTTTTGCTAGGCGGAGCAGACTCCAATCTATTCTGACCTTTCTCAAAGGCCAAAAGTTGAAGGAAGTACAATGTATAATTATTTATGCCTTTCAAGGGGTTCTTTTGTTATTTCGTATTTCCAGCCTTCATTAATTTTGTTTGCTTCATTTACCAAATGAATCCTGATGTCAAACTCCACTCGCCATCCATCTTGTTCCACACTTCCAATTAAAATTCAGATCAATCCTTGCATATTGTTTTCCCTGAAACTGTGCATGGTCTTATACCTTTTTTTTTTTTTTTTTGCATTGAAGTCCTTCAAAAGATATATATATATATATATATATATATATATATATATATATATATATATAAGAAGCTCAAACAACCCTGAGTGCCTTTTTATCTCCTGAACAACCAGCATGGAGAACAATAGAACTTCAGTAATGATACACACCAGATTCTCAAGCAAAAATTAAAACTCTTGAAGGAGATAACATACTGAAGGAGATAACATACTGAAGGAGATATATGGCAGCAACTGTATGGAATATATTCAGAACAAAATGCAGATATTTGCAGTTGTATGTTACAACCACTATCCTTGCTGCTCATCTTAATCCTTAAATGTTTTGCAACTTTTTGCAAATTTGAAATCGAGAGAACGGGTAGCTAATTTAGTGTTCGTAAGGCAGTTTTGAAGTTTTTCCCTTTTTACCATATAAGGTACATTTCTGACATACTGCTGGTATGGGTTTAGTGCTGCACTGCCATATTTGGTGTTTTTGGATGCTTTTCTGGTGTTATTGGTCCTTTTATAAAGTGGGATTTTAACACAAAAGATAAAATGAAAATGAAGCACATCTTGGAAGCAGTGGCATTGCTAGGAATTCATTTTGAGAAGGATGAGGAAATATACTAAATAATATCAGTGTTGTCTGTACGACTAAATAGATAAAGAAGACACGCTAACCAATCTTCCATATTGATAATGCTGCTATTAAAAAAAAGTACCATTGGAAAATTATTTAAATAAGATTTTCTTATAAAACCAGATCTACCCTTCTTTTTCTCCTCCTGCAGTTAACCTTCTCTACTTCACCGGTTTCTCACAGTTGCTGCTTGCAGTCAATAAAATGTGATTAAACAAACAAATTGATGCATTCGTTTGATGCCTGAGGGAGGGAAAAAAAGGAATTATAATGACATAAAGACTTCTTTTATCTTTTATCAACATCATTCCAGTGCGATTATTGCACAAATATTTTGGAAGGGGGTTAAGACCTTGAAATCACACCCCACCCCCATCTATATGCTATACCATGTATATACTCTGTGCACTGCGTAAGCTTGAGTTTTAATTTTCTTGAAGGTTTTAACCACTGATCCTTACTAAAAGATAAAACGACACTGCATGACCATAATAGAATTACACAGGCTTTGCCATATGACCTGGACCTCAAGAGTGTAAAGACTGATGAGGTCTGTGAAATCCTGGATCCATTCCAGCATCAACATGCTCAGCTGCTTAATTGGGTTGTTCTCCTTATGTCAAGCGCTGACCCGAATTCACAGAACATCACCATATAACTGAGTTTCACAAAGAGTTTTTAATCACAGAGTGCTTGGCATCATCTACAGCTTATATATTACCTTCGGTCACTAATTAGCTGGCCATAAGAAAAAAAAAAAAAAAACCCTGAAAAATTCATTAAAAATATATAAGAATAAAATCAAGTAAAATAAAATAAAGCCTAGGTCACTAAAAAAGGTTTCTATAAACAAATAAACAAAATAATATACAACATAAATATATGAAATTATCTATTATAATATATCTCAATATATCTATCAGTAAGACAAATATAAACTACAAAAGTTGTTCTGAGAGAGCGAGGCATGAGTTTTTTTTTATGTAAATCCATCCATCTTTAATTTTACTTTTATTTTAATTTTTTTCATCCTGTTACCATGAAATATATTAAACACAATCACATGACATCTCCTGGAGCACACACAGATTTTTCCCCTCTAATATAAATGAACCAGTACGTCAATGTGCTTCTCCTCGAACTACTCGTTGGAGCAGGCTGCTGTGGGTAACTGTGTGTCTGTACGTGTAATAGATTATTACTGAGAGCTCTGTGGGCCAACACTGTCATCTGCTGGAGGAAGCGAGAAACTCGTTCCCATCACCTCCCTGCTATTGGTCTCATTTAAAATCAAGAACCAGAAGTGGCAAAAAAATCTAGTCCATTTGAGCAAGAGTAAGAACGTATCAGGATATATAAGGATCGGATATAAGTTTCGGAATGAGCAGCAGTGATGGTGGCGATGAGATCAAAACCATTTAATGTAAATAAATGCAGACAAAATGAACTGGATATTGGATTCAATTTTGGATTGGATTGGATACTCTTTACATTCAAACTTTTCATTAATTTGACATTTGTTTACTAAAGTAGTTATAAATTGCAATCCATAAATGATGTGCATAAATCAACACCTGCATTAATTAGTGTTCGAAGGTTTAACTAAGCTCCATGTTTATTCCACTCATGACGAAAAATACATCCACACACAGTAAATTAGTATACAATAACTGAGTGTCACAATGTATCCTGAGGTCTAAAAACACTATCTGTATCTGTTTAATGCTCCAAATGGTTTTGTGTTTACTGCTGATTTTTTTATTATTATTATTAAATGTAAACCCTAACACTATATGCTCCCAAAAAACACTAGAAAACTGCTTTCTAGACTGTCATTAAAATTTGGCCCACCTGATAGTGGAAATAAATAACCCTAGTGCACATTTTGTCAGTGGATAAAAGCAAGGTGTATTTGTGAATACCTGGTCTAAATGTGTTATTGTTTTGTCCGCTTTGCCCTCTGTTAGCTCTTTATCCGGGAGCAGGAAGAATTCAGCGGCTGTGGGAAGTCCTGGCAAAACAGTGACCAACAGATGCTCTGGATTCACTCCAGTCACCTAGAAAACATACACAGCGAGCTTTAGACAATGTGTAAAATTCCTCAATAATAAATCCAAATGCACATTAGTATAGGATTTGTCCTTGCGTATGTGAGATGTGAAAGTCAACTTCACAGCATTTGTGACCTTAGGTATCATTGAGTATACTGGCATTGGGAATGGTCTAGAGTTGTTTTTGTTCCCCCCCCATCCTGACAGCACCTGCAGAAATTCTGACCTATCACACCTACTTCCACAAAAAACTTCTGGCAGCTTCTTCAGAAATCCCCACCAATTCTGGCAGCTTCTTCAGAAATCCCCACGAATTCTGGCAGCTTCCTCAGAAATCCCCACCAATTCTGGCAGCTCCCTCAGAAATTCTCACCAATTCTGGCAGCTCCCTCAGAAATTCTCACCAATTCTGGCAGCTTCCCCCCCAAAATTCTGACCATTCCTTCCAGCTCCCTGAGAAATAACCTATCTTGGTAACTTTCACAGAAATTCTATTAGCTTCCATACAAAATCTGACCAATCCTGCCTAATCCCACAGAAATTCATCAATTGTTAATCATTTCTGCTTGCTCTGACAGTGTGTCACACCAATCCCACCCATTTCTACCCTTGTTCCTGTTTGCACCTACCTGCAATATCTCAAATGAACTCGGTTACACTTAACAGTATAGCAACCAGGGCCATTTACCCTTTTGCGTATCTGACAGATTCTTGCTGGCAATGCATTCATGCATTTTTTTCCCCCTTCACTAGAACTATATTTCAAACTTTAGGAGATGAACCATGCAGCTGTTTATGTTGGTTATTAGGCATAGCCAGCTCTGACAGTCAATGTCTGTGCAGAACGAGAAGAAAAAAAAACAGGAATCTTCTACAGCAGATTACAATTAAACATCACATGGTCTGTTATTATTTTGAGGATATAATAGAGGCAGTGAGGCAATTAAAACCAGAATATCGACATTAGTTTCAGGTCAAATCACAAGGTTAAAGTGTGCCGTCCTTCTGTAAGGCCCCATGTGGTCTGCTGAAAACTCATTAGCCACATTATGACTCCAGTGGAGTGGAGGACACATATGGCAAACATGACTATTGTGGTTTGGGCTAAAAAAGCTTTTTTTTTTTTCTCTTCCCTTCACTGCAACCAGTAGACGCATTCATGCACATTAGAACATGCTGGATTTGTGTGGTAGCACTGTGGATACAATTAAAGATATATTTAGATTTATTCTGGAGAAGGGCCATTGTATTTTTGGTCTTATACAGCAATAAGACTGTACAAAATATTTCTGAACTGTATTGTTTTGATCTAATATATCTTTAACTCAGTTATAAGCAAAATAAATTAATTACAGAAATAGACCTGAAAAAGGCCTTCTCATGCTTTCCTGTATTATATTAGAAATACAACACAATGGAAAGTGCTGGAAAAGTGTGTGTGTTGGGGGGGGGATTCAATGTAAAGATGGTGTGATACTGATGCAAAGAGTTACTGTTCCCATCCCAAAGTTGATTATTTCACAATAACAACACATCCTGAAGTGTTTTTTTCATCTTATACCCACAGCAACTGCCATTTTTAATTATCAACAAAAACAACATATTGTACCTTTAACCATTTCTAGTTAAATGTATTGCTGTGGAATACATTGAACACAGA
This sequence comes from Pangasius djambal, assembly GCA_022985145.1. Lineage (NCBI taxonomy): Eukaryota > Metazoa > Chordata > Actinopteri > Siluriformes > Pangasiidae > Pangasius > Pangasius djambal. The sequence goes on along the minus strand of CM041000.1, from coordinate 8,885,547 downwards.
CATGTTAGTTGATGTTACCACTTATCTTATGATAGATATATTCTTTTTTTTTCTTCTCTTGAAATTAATAATCCAAAAAGATACAGATTGTCATGTTACCACTCCTCTCCTATGAGCTCCCCTAAGGCCGAAAGCTTACTTTCTTTTTTTTACTTTGTTAAATAACAACACTTTGCAAAAAAAAAAAAAAAAAAGAAATTTAAAAGCTTTAAATTATGTAGAAACACCACTGTACAAGACCCTTGAGAATGAGCTTTTACTATAGAAAGGATAACATATTAGAACGAGTGCATTAAATATACCTGTGATTTGAATTACAGCCCATACTATTGTCAGAACTGGTCTTAGAGTAAATTAAGCACTTTCTGACTCAGATTTGAGAATTCAAAAGTGCTGGGTTATAAGTCACAATACTAATTTTAGTATTTCTGTTCTGTATTCTCTGTTAGCTTCTGACCAGAAAACTAGTCTGCCCTTAATATAATCTAGCAGTCCAGTCACATGATGCAGCTACTGACCATCACTATGGGTGATTTAACTTCTCGTTGGTCAGCAGAAAGTTTAAAAACACCTATTGTGCAGTTATTTAGGGAGCATCATAAACTCTCCTCTGTGGCAGTTCATAGCTTCATTTATTTGACACATGAGGTTTATTGAGAGCGAGGCAGAAATGATGTTCCTGTGGCACTACGATGCATTCATTGCTCATTTGCAAGAGATCCAAGTTTTACAGTGATTTAGGGAAGTCTTGAACTTTGAGCAAAAGGAACCATAGGCAGTAATCGGTAGAGTAAGAGTGGAAAAAATGTTCCAGCTCAGGGTGGTTATAATTAATGCAGAGAAAAACATTCTGATCGCAGCGCTCTTGATCCAATACATCAAAGAAGAAGCGGCTTCAGACTTCACTCACATGGACCATGGAGTTTTTGATTACTCTGCTAACATCCAGCCTCCATTCTGCCACGTCAGGGTTGTGCTCATCCAGATTGGAGGAAAAGGCTAAAAGATGGGACCTGAAGTATTCTGTGTATAATTAAAAAAAAAAAAAAAAAAAAAAAAAAAAAAAAAAAAAAAAAAAAAAAAAAAAAAAAAAAAAAAAAAAAAAAAAAAAAAAAAAAAAAAAAAAAAAAAAAAAAAAAAAAAAGACAAATAAATGAACAAACTATATGGTAGGATACAATTAAGACTGATTTCATCATTTGTAAAATATTTAAAAAAAAATTTTGACTTCTGAATTTGAATTCTATTCAAACTCATCGTTTTTTAGCACTTGGATATACGAGTAACTTTAAAATTCCCTGTTAATTAAACTGGACTTATAAGCATTTGTACAGTGTTTTACAATACAGGATTAATAAGAAGTTACTGATAAGTTACTGATCATTACAGACTGAATTATCTGTGGTCCAAGCACTTAGTGGCTCACACATTAGATGCTATTCAGACAAGGTTAATCAGCCTGATCTCATGAACCATCAGTGATGCTGTGATTTTTTTTGCCTGATTCCTTGGGTTCTACAAAATCAAAAAAGCCTTAAGAACCATTTAGCACCGCCCACTTTTGAGGTAATTTGCCTAATATACAAAACCTATTCTTGCAAAGTAGTTCTAGTATTGTTGGCCAATCTTCACAAAATTGGTGTCAAATTATTCAGCAATAATTTGATAGTCTGATCTTCAATACAAAAACAATATTGCTGCCACATGCGACGGAGCTTAACATACTCAAGCACATGACAAATAGGTTTCAACAAGGCTTTAAAAGGCTAGTTCAGGACTTGATTCTGAGGCCATATGATAAAGCGCGATCACCCAAAGGAGGTGGAGGCAATTTCACATATATATTTCTCATAAACTATATAGAACCTGAGCTGAAATTTGTTGTACTGCACCATTGTGCTAATCTGTCAGTGGATTTCGAATGATGACCTTAAATAATAACTTCAAATAATGGCAGTCAGTCAATCAGATTTCAGCAGGCATTTCACAGGTTTTGCATTAAGCTGCCATCATGAAATATTAAACATGTATTCAACTATGGTTTCTTTATTGTTTTATATAACATGGCAAGAGCTGGTCACTGGCGACACTATTGGCAAAGAGTGCTTGGACCCCGCAGATCGCCATTATGTGTAATCTGTTATTGCCACTATGACTTAAATTAATAAGAACAAACTTTTCTCCCAAAGATTAATGAATATTCTTTGAAGTAAAAATTGCATAGTTTTCTTTAGATGATGAAATATGGTCCATTCTTGCTGTATATATCTTGTCAATAAATATATACATCTATATAAAAATACATACACATGCGTAAGAATTGTGTCAGTGTCACTTAATTCCAAAGCAATAGATTGAATTGGTGTAGTGTATGAGTGTAATGTATTTCCTTTCAATCCAGCTTACAGAGATACAGATTTATTTCCACAGGAAAAAACAAAGACAGAGGGCAGAATAAGAGCACAAAACAGTATTCCCACATTGGCTAGCTGTCAAGAAACAGCCACTCACCGTGGACTGCGATGGTTTTCCTATCTTGCTGAATAGTGCTCCCGGCTACCACCTGCACAGTGACTATGTTTATTCCCTCCCGAGGGAAAGTGAAAGCCACGCTCCCCTCCAGTGTGATTATTGGCTGGGGTTGTGGAAGCAAGGGCATGAAAGGAACACATACAGGGGGACAAAGAAATGAAAGAGAGTAAAAAGACATACCTTGTGAGAATTGCTTGTCAGTTTTGGTTATTAGCAGAGCATAAAAATTCACTTTTTAAAAATATTTCTGAGGTTATTTCCCAGTCATGTTTATCTGAGAGTTATGGAGCAAAATGAGTGTTCAAAATGTTGGTTGTGGGAAAAGAAATTCATCTGCCATCAGGAGGCTCACCAAGCATTTAAAAAAAAAAAAAGCAGATAAATTTTGTTCACAATGCTAAACACTGAGATGAAGCTATAGTATGAGACTGAATTTTGTAGCTATCATATGTTGACTGATACATCGGTTAGGAACATGCTAACTTTGTTAACATTACTTATTGTGATGAGGAGGAAGGAGTGGCCAGGATGTGAGGATGCACACGTGTCTCTCTCTCTCTCTCCCCCCTTCTCTGGTGTCTCCACCTGCTCCTTATCTCTATCTCCCGCTGATTAGACCACTCAGCGCCAGGCATGCATCCTCACAGCCTGGCCACTCCCTCCTCCTCATCACACTTATGAATTATTAACAACGCATGAATGTCAGCTTTAATGTTAACTAATGCAGTAAATATTGTTATAGATAAATAAGTTAAGGAATGTAGAGCTTTACCATTTTATTGACCAACAGATCTGTATATAGGCTATATATGCTACAACTGTACCGAATCTCCATTTTGTTCTCCATATTGTATAAACCCAATCACAATTAAAAACAACAAAGGCACCTGGCAGAAGGATTTGACGGTAGTTAATCAACATGACATTTATGTATATTTGAAATTCACTATTAATAATTAAAAGGTTTGTTTATATTGTGCCCATTACTTGGCAGGTCATTATAACTAAACTGCATGCAACTACTAGCTAAAGACTAGATTGCTGTTAAGTTTTGTCATCTTAACACACCAAGTTATATAAAATGGATCAGTACGTCCAACTACTGTCTAATTTCTCTGCCTTAAACAAACTGTATTAAAGAATGGCACCATCCTGCTTAAATTAAAATCACTATGCTTGATTAAAATCAGCATTGAGTATTGATAGCGGTATTCTATCCAAAATGGAAATGAGTGGGTTTGGTACCTCACTAATTTAAAATTTCAGAAACCCAAAATTGAAATTCACCACATCCAAGCATTGCAAAAGGCTGAATTTAATAGAACATAGAATAATAAAAATAGAAAATGTTTTTAGTCAGACTTAGACAGGGTATGGTAAGGATTGCAATAGTTGGAGGATTGTGATTAGATTACTGGACTAATTGTGTTCTGTTGAATAATTATGGAGCATTTTGGTCATCAATAAAGCTAAACGTGATGCTGCCTTTGCATGGCAAGACACTACAGGTGATTCAGGTCATTCAATCAATCTTTGTCAGTTGGCGGTATCCTCCCAAGAATTCTTTAAAAATAAATACATTTATTTTTTGAAAATGAAGCTCCATTTAATTAAATATGCATATATTTGCATACTTAAAACCCAAATGCCAGTCTTTGGATGATGTTAGAATTAAAACCTTTATTCACTCTGAGTACCCACTTAAGGGAAAGACCTTTGCAAAACAAGTAAATGGAATTTCTTTATTGTTTAACCAAGAAAACACCATGAACTATTATAATTTCTTTCTTTTATTCTTTTGACATTTTTCAGTATAAAATCTAATTTAAATCCAACAATTATCACCATTTGGAACAATCCTGTGAAAAATGCTTCTAAATATGGATACAGTGAGATATTTTTTTTTATATATATTTGTATATGGGATAAATGGTGTAAATGCAGTTTATTCAAAAATCGAAAAACGACTGACCAAATTTGTTGGTTCTACCTGTAGTATCTTCCCTTTAGATTATGCTTTGTGAGTTTTTTTATTTCTCACGTATTGATGGTCTAACTGACCAAACTCTATATCTTATTACATTCAGCTTTTTTCAATACTCAGCTATTTTGAATTTTATTCAATTTTGGATTTTTTATTTTATTTTTTTAAATTTATTTATTTGTTTATTTTGAGTTTTTGATATTACCTTAGAGTTACAATTGCTCAGGTTTAAAAAGGAACAGTCATTTTTCGCTTGCTAAGCACATTCCTACTTACAAATCCTGTTTATGAAATCCACTCTTTCCGTGCTACAATGATGCATTAATACTAATAATACTAATAATATTTTCAACTTGACTGGCACTATTGCTTCATTCCTATCTGCTTTCTTACTCCCTGAACTTAACCCAAGTCCCACTTTGAGCCATACAGAGCTATTTGCATTTTGATGCATGGAGGCTGAAAGAGAAGATACTGCGGTACCTCTGAGTTGTTCCCAAACCACCAGATGTAGGTGACGGTTCCCACTTGGCTCGGCCACAGAACTACTGTCAGGTTGACTTCCTTATTTTTCACTGCCACAAACGGCGCAGAGAGATGGATATACTCCAGCTGACCTACTCCGAAAAGAAACGCAAAGAAAGAGTGCAGATAGAGAGAGGGGTGAGAGGGAGAGAAAATGAAGCCATAGATTAAAAAAAATCAGCAGTCAGAAAAAAGAGCAGGAAAAAAAAATTAGTTTACAGGACAAAGTAAGAAAAAAAGAGCCGTATCCAATATATATTCACAGCTGTTCCACCCAGGGAGCTCCTGCCATCTGTGAAAGATTTTTCATCTTCTGTGCTTCCAAGGCAGCCGTTTCTGTTTCCCAAACTCGGCTGGATTGACGGATCTGCAGACCGAGGCCTTTCCCTGATCAATAACTCAGCGCCGTGACATCTGTCTGCCTCGACACACCAGCAATGGTCAATTCGGTCAGAGGTAACGATGAGGGAAGAAACACCTTATACTGATTATTGTAACTAACGATTTTTGATCAGATCAGCAAGATCTTCAAGTCAAAGTACAGCCTGATATAAATCAACAACAAAATGTTCTAACAGCCTGTGAGAGAGCATGAGCATGCTGCCAAAATCAATATCCCATATTTAACCTCGTCTTTGGTTCAAATTGTACTGAACACTTGAGTTGGGTCACAAAATTTAAGCTTGTAGTCTGAGAAAATTATAGCATGCCAATTTGAAGATCTACTTTTGCACTAAACTATGTTACTGGTATAGGTTATAGGCACTTGTTTCTTATTAAAATGGTATACAAAATAGGAATACAAAAATGTGAGTACCAGTTGTCTTGAGTACAGACCAAAGAAATAACACAAGATTAAAGAAGATCAAGAGCCCCATATTACATAATTATGCAGTTTCTAATGACAAATCTGGGGAAATGTTGGTAAAATTATATTTTCTGTCTAATACACACTAGTAGTTGGTGCTCATATCTTCTTTTTTTCAGTTTCTTTCGGTTCTTTCCCATCACACAATAGCTACCACAGCGTAAACCACTCGGAGGAAAGCACTATCTGTCCCCTTCCACATACATGAGCTCACAGACACCCACGACTCTCTGGTCTTAATAAGTACCACTTGTATCTCAGCTCTATGAATTTAAGACCAGTTTGGTATTAATACGTCTAAAACCACTGAAAAGTAAATAAATAAATAAATAAATAAATAAAACTTAGAATAAGAATAATTTAGAATAAACCCATTGCAATGACCTTGCAAGTACGACTGCTACACCACTAGGGGTTTCGCTTATGTCATCTGGCTCAATCAGTTCTAGCTTGATGCCAATCCAAGTTAAATTCCTAGCCAATTAAATAAGGTGGAGAATCATTTTGATATCCCATTTTTGGGGATATTTATATATTTATATTTGGGATTATATTTACATTGCTATTTGTATCTACACATGTACATTTGGGTCACAATAGTGATAGTGAAGTGAAGTGTCAAGTATGGTGACCCATACTCAGAATTTGTGCTCTGCATTTAACCCATCCAAGTGCACACACACACCCGGAGCAGTGGGCAGCCATTTTAGCTGCGGCGCCCGGGGAGCAGTTGGGGAATCGGTGCCTTGCTCAAGGGTCTCACCTCAGTCATGGTATTGAAGGTGGCAGAGAGCACTGGTCATTCACTCCCTCCACCTACAATCCCTGCCGGACCCGACACTCGAACCCACGACCTTCGGGTTCACCTTTGGGTTACAAGTCAGACTCTCGGACCATTAGGCCACGACTGCCCCAATGAGCTCTTATGCATAAAATCTAATCTGGAAATGTACCTCGACAGAAAAGCGTTCTTGGACAGTTTATACGTTTTGATTCATTTATATGGCACACCAGCTTTCCTCTGTCTAGTTTATGTCTTTGTCCATTATGTTTATTTTATGTGCTTATTTTATTTCTATAATCATGTTTTTTTGTGTGTGTATTTATTTTCTTTTGTATGTCAGGTCCTCTTATCTTTTTTTAATTCTTTTTTTTTTAGTTTCTCATTTTGTTTTAGCTCAGGATTTAATATTCAACAGATATTTAATAAAGCCTTGTTTCTTGCATAGACAGTGGCTTTTAATGTTGGTAAAATTAAAAAAATGAGTACAGGGATTATAATATGTAATAATGGCTTGTAAAGTACAGCATACTTATTTTTGAATTTTACTCAAATATGAAATTTTAGTCAAGAAAATTTACTGTGGGTACAAACTCTTGTGCTCACTGTCAACTTAATAATCACACTTCGGCCACGTTTTGGTGAGATGGAACAAAATAAAATCACTAATTAAAAAAAAAAAAAAAAAAAACACACTGATGCACTTCATCACTGTGGTAACGTTGACACTATTACATGTAACGTGTATATAAATGGAGTGTCCATTTTAGGATACATATAAACAGTTCATTGGAATCCTTATGAAAGCATAAAAATCCTTGCATGTAAACATAGTCAGTAACTCACATGTAACGTGTAAGAAAAGAACCGCCGTCTCGAACCCCAGGCTGTTCTCAGCTGTGGCGGTCACTCTGTAGATTCCCACGCTCTTGTAGATGTGTTTGATCCCATCCTCAATGGAGCTCACGTTGGAGTACGTGATGGCGTGGCCATCGCCAAAGTCCACTGTGATGCTCGTCCTTGATCCATCACCCTGCCGTGAACCAGGAATGACACTAATGATTTCAACATCAAATAAGCTATGGCATTGGGCATTTATTAAAAATAAAACATCGAGTGAATTTTGCCTTGAAGATTTCAGGGAGCACTTGTCAGGCTGAGTTCCAGTCTTTCCTTCACATGCAATGACATGATATAGTGAATAATCAATTTTGACACAAGACAGCCTGTTGTCTGGCTCAAAACCTTTGACTTTCAAAGAAAAATATAAGCACTATGTCTATGACCTAATCTATGGTACATCTTGCTATTGTTTAATCCAGACAGCTCTATTCAGTCCCACATAATACAAAAAAAAAAAGAGTAAAATGATGGGCAAAACCTAAATATACCTTAATGGAAACAATAAATAAATAAATAAACATACATAAAGCTCCGAGGCAAGGGTTGAAAGAAAAAAAAAAAAATCAAAGCAAAAGTCGTATTAACATAGTCATAGCTGGTGATTAGCATTAAGAGGAAAAAGCAGTATATTAGGGATGCATTAGTTAAAATGCTACTCAAGTTACTTTTTTTAGTAGCCATCTAAACTAGTCCTCTATTAGCGATTGAAAGCCACTTAGCATTGAGCAAATGACTGGTCCAACTAGCTCGGTGGCATTTTGGCATTTTGACATTTTGGCATATTAACATTTTGAGTGAAGTATTCCTGTATGGTGTAGTGATAATTCACCTGCTGTAGGAAAACGAGGAAGGTGACATTGTGGCCCAGTGTGGCTGTGAGCTTTCCCTCGCTGGTGACCAAGTGGAGGCCTTTAGGGGCCTGGCTGGGGCATGGCCGCCTACGGGCCATGTACAGATCCACCACACCGCCCGTGCAATTATTAGACACCACCTTTCTGTAGCTACACCCATTCAAAGAGACAGAAAAGTATAGAAATGACCAGAACATCGATAAATTCTGTATGAGTATTTGTATTTACAGTGACTGGGATGGTCCTTATAAAATCACACCACTTTATTAGATGTGCAAGGTTGCCAAATCCAAGGTTTTCCTTCAGAATTTATCTATTTTTGATCACTGCTGGCTAGGAGTTGGACATACATTATTGCATGCATTAAACTGAGCTGTATTTTTCTTCTTATACTGTTCCTAGTAATATTTTTTCCAATTTCTTCTTTTACTACTCTTTCTGCTTTTTCCTCTTTCCCTCTCTCTTGCTTTCTCATTGTTCCTTTATTTCATACTTTTTTTCTCTTTTGTTTTTAGCTATTCTTTCCACCTGTTTCTTTTCTTTTTTCTTATTACTCTTCTACACTTTTTTTGGTAAATACAGTCTGAACTGTTTAATGCACAGACTTATTCTGTTTTTGTCTTTTGTTTAGTCTGTGTATTTTTGTTTAGTCTGTGTAATTTTGTTGTTAGTTTTTATTTATATTTTCACTTTCAAGTTTCCCATTGAAATTGCCAACACATGAAAAGTTAAAGAATTTTAAAGTTTGCCACGTGATATCACATTGTATTCAGAGTCTGAGACTTGTATCCAAAAAGTACACTATATGGCCAAAAGTATGTGGACGCCTGATCATCACACCCATATGAGTTTTCTCCCCAAAAAGGTGGAAGCACACGATTGTGCAGGATGTCTTTGTATGGTGTAGCATTACAATCTTCCTTCACTGGAACTAAGGGACCCAAACCTGTTCCAGCATGAGAATACTCTTGTGCATAAAGCGAGGTCCATAAAGACATGGTTTGCCAAGGCTGGAGTGGAAGATCTCAAGTGTCAGGCCTCTTCACCATACATCACTAATGCAGTCCCTCATGGCTCAAATCCCCACAGCCACGCTCCAAAATCAAGTGGAAAGCCTTCAGAGAAGAGCCGAGATTATTATAACGGCAAAGGGGGGTCTAAATGGGATGTTCAACAAGCACATATGGGTGTGATGGTCAGGTGTCCACAAACCTTTGGCCATATAGTGTATGTCGATATTTAGGCTGCGGAAAAAGTTAGACACTGATTTTCACACAGACACTGATTTTCTGATACTTAAGTTGATTTTCTTTATGCAAATCACCTGTGTGTAGTTTACGCCGCAAGCGTTGCCAGATTTTTCTTGAGTAGAAACTTTCAAGACTGGGGATTTTCTATAACATCTAGACATACTTTCACTTTTTTGTGCACTTTACAGGGATGATAGTAATCATATTTATGTCATATTTTTGTATTTATTATTGGTCTCTAATGGCATTCCAAAGTAATTTTAAATGTATTTACAGCCAAAACATTAATTTCAGTGTGATATATTACAGTTACATCAAAAAGTAAGACAGTGGCGAGACTTCTCATTTAAGCCGATAAGAAAAATGCATTTATAAGTCTAAGTTTGGCATCAGGTGTAACTGAGACACGCCTGAAAGTCAAACTCCACCCCAAATGAGAAATTTATCTGCAACTCTCTGGATATCTCCAAGTCTGTAGTTACATCTGAGGTAATACCGATGTGTGCACATTTTCGTATTAAATCCTCACTATGTGCACTTAACTCAACTCTGAATCCAGTCCAATGTGCTTTCCAGCTGCCCAATCAGCAGTTTTGTTTAAAACTCAAATTTTTTTGTGCTGTTGTAATGAAAATAGCTGTGAAAAGTTGAAGCATTCAGCTTAAGCATATGCTATACACACACAAGCAATCTTGCATAATCTCTAATAAAATGTTGATACTTTTGTGATGTCGTGTGGAGTGATGCATCCTAAATATATTTCACTCAGCTGGAGAAGAAGCACTGCTCCATGGGAAGAATTTAGGCAACACTAGATGATTTGGAACCATAATATAGGATCCAAAGTCTGATTTCTTTAGATATAATCTATTAGTTTATGAACGGCAATCACAAGGAATTTAAAACAAAGAAATAAACGAGGGGAAGGAGAGAAAATGAAGTGATATTCTTTAGTTCATGAAGTGCTGCAGTGTAATGGGGTTAGGCTATTGTACACTGGATATGGTAAAAATGCATTCTAGCATTTACATGATTATAAAGCTACACCCATGAGTGGCCTCTTCAGCTAATAACAGCTAACAATGAATCAAAGAAGACCGTTTGTGCTCGTTAGCCAGTAACATGCTGGAGTCTGTTTCTAACGAGAGAAACACTCCTTTCCTTTACTCTCTCTTCCTCCTTACTTTCTCTTTTTCATCTTTTTACTTTGTGCCTTTTGTCTCTTTACCTCTCTCTATTGCTCCCTCTCTTTCATGTTCCCTTTACATCATTCTCACTCTTTTTTCTTTCCATTATTTATGTTCTACTTTCTGCCTTTTGTTCTGTCTTCCTCTTTCCCGGCAAATGTATTTTCTTTCTCTTTTCCTGTTCTTTCTTTCTCTGTTCTTTGTTGCCTTCCATCTGTCTTTTCCATTTTCTTTCTTTCTTTCTTTCTTTCTTTCTTTCTCTTTCTTTATCCTTTATTTTATTCACTTTCCTTCCTTCCTTCCTTCCTTCTTCCCCCCATGTTTTGTTCCGTTTTGCCTCTCTCCCTCTCTCTGGCATTCATTCATTCATTCATTCCTATTAATTGTATTTAATTCCATTCACTTTTGTTCTTTCTTCTTCTCGTTCTATATTTTCTTTCCCTCTCTTTTTAAATGTCCATTGGGGCTGGTTTCAGCCCGCCAACATAGCAACCCTGCTGCTCTTCATCTGTCTTAGCTAATCATAATCTTCTATGTCTTTGCCACTCATCCAAGAGGCTTCATCAGCTCATCCTTTTATCCCTTGAATATGTTTCGCTCTGGATCTAAGGATATTCATGAGTATGATGAATTAAAGAAGACTCTCAGGATTCTTATGTAGATCCTGGTCCTTCACTTATTAACACAAAACAAGTGGTCTTTTACAAACATATAAACTTTTACAGAGTAATTCTGCATAAAATGTACAAGGGAATACAAGATGCTTATGTTATAAGTATTTCTTCCCCAGCTTCTAGACTTGAATGGCTGTACTGTAGAGAAATATACTAATGTAAGGAACTAAGTGCTCACCCGGTACTGTTGAGGAAAGTGTGGCCTGTAATGCAGCTCCTGGACATGGAAGAGGGATGAAACCAAAATGCTGGTGTACATCGCCCATCTGTTCTCCGTTCGTAGCCATAATCACTGCAACACACACACACACACACACACACGGCTAAGCAGTGCGAGAACAAACAAACCCCAGTAAAATTGTGAATGCAGTAAACATCATTATAGAAGTCTCTCTTTTTCCAAAACCTGATGTAATCCATCAAACAGATTTCATCTAGCTTCTGCTACTACTTTCTTTCTTTACATAACACCACTGACAAGATGAGAATGCCTATGTTATGAATGATACGTTCTTGCGCCTCAGATCACAAACTCGGCCGTGTTTGTCTTTTGATCGAGCATAAAGACCAGACGAGCTTAAGTTGTTTGTCCTACAATTAAAACCCAATGTGACTGCGCAGCCCCAGACGATGGGGACAAATTGCTGCAATTACGGCAACACACTACACAGATGCGGCCACGTTGTGATAGTTAATGAAAGCTATTACATTCTCTGATTAATGTCTTTCGGCGGGTATTCTGAGTAGCGCTTGCCCCCGCTGGGTCTTCAGATTTGGGGATGTTAGGAAAGCGACATTAATAATTCTGATAATTCACAAGCAAATGAGCAAAGTGGTATTCCAGTCACATGAAGCAGGAGTACTGCTGAATTCAGGGAAAAGGTTTAGACCTGCAAAAAACAGAGGTCTGAAATCTTACAGATGATGTGAGGATGTAAGGAAATATTACACTGTAATGCAGAACCAGTATACAAACACACTACTAGGTGATCCCAATCCCTTATACAAACACACTACCAGATGATCCCAATCCCTTATCACGACTGTCCTCTTTCACACAGCCTGGAGTTTCACAGTTGACTAGTTTCTGCTTAGTGGAAGCAGTCTCAAAGCTAATCTAGCTGAGCTTCCCTGAAATGCTAATCATAGTGGCCTAGGCATGACGGTGAACCCTTCTCTTGTTTAGTTGTTTATCCATCTGAGTTTCCATATGCTCTACTTCTCATTCCAAATTATCACTCTGTAATTCAGTAATTATGGAGTACAGTAGGAGTGAAGAAAAAAACACCTCAAGCACATAGTGAAGCATAAAAAAACGAAATATACAGAACATTTGTTTTTGGCCAAAATATATTCTGTCTAAACCAATTTCATAGTGAAACAAAGGCATAGGCTAGTGTGTGCTAGAGATATGTTAGAAATTAGCAAAAGTTAGCTAGCTAACAGATTTAAAATGGGCAAAATCAGACATACATCCTCCGCTTTGAAAGTTACTATGTGGGCATGTTTTGGATTTTATGTGATAGAGGGACAAAAAAAAACACAGACCAGAGGCATGCCATGTGCAAAGCATTTCAGGAGTACTATATACACATGTGAAATGACATCATATTTTTACTCTAGAATCTCGAGTTGGGGGATGGAGTGGGGAGGGGTCTTTCGCTGGACAAAGCAAATTGTCAGGTCAACTACAAGTTTCATCATATAAGCATTACTGAAAGATTAGGGGACTCATAAGTGGACTGAGGATCTACAGGCAAAGTGGTTTGCAGACAAAGTGAAATCACAATCCAATATCCAAAACACTGAGGCAGGCAAACAGTCATAACACAATCAGAACCAGTAAACACGACCCAAGAGTAAGGTGAAGTAAAAAAAATAATCCTGAATAAAACAGAACACAGCAAGGCAGTCAGACATAACAAAGGCTAAGAAATGACACAAACTCTAGATATGGCAAGACTTTGCAAAGGCTAAGATAACATCTGCTTAAGTAACCAGGAAGTGATTGCTAATGGATATGCTAAAACATATGATAGCTATCTCTGCTGGCAGGAAAGGGAAGTGTCCTGAGCTCTCATTACAGTAGCACACATTGGATCAAAGCAACGTTTGCCTTATTCTTTTGGCAGACGATTTTTTTTTTTTATAACACAACTCAGATGTAAGGAAGAATATAACCTAAACCCATAATAAGCAATTAAAGATTTTGTTCAAGATTTCAACAGTGAGACTCTGGGATTTGAACCCACAATCATGTGATCAATATAATAGAGTTGTAATGTATGTTGTCATGTAAATGCGCTTTTCTTATTTAAAAAAAAAAAGAAGAAAAAAAAAGGGATTACTCACCATTCAAAATCAGACTCTGTGCACTCACAGGGGTCCGAAGTCACGGTGACCGAGTGGGTCTTACCCATAACACACTTGGCCATTGGCTTCAGCTTCCGATAGATTCTCTTCACACCCATGAGGCAAGGCTCACCCTGTAAGATTTTTATTTTACAATAAACTCAGCAAATCCTGTTTTTCCCCACATTATTCCTCCTATAAATAATTAACGTTAGCCAGTGATAGAGAATGCATGTATCATACTGAGAGAAACGGAAACACTGTTTAACACTATGGTGTTCTCTCTCTCTCTCTTTTTTACTTTTTCAGGTTTCCAATGTTTCTCCTGTTTCTCAGTTATGTATATATACTATCACACATACAAATTGCACTTGAATTGTTTTCTCATAACTTTTAGTTTTTTCCATTATGCCCAACTCAAACTGTTGTTCCAAACCCAGCTGTTTTGCTTTCACTAGCTGAATGAAAGCAATTTTTTTTTGAAACTCAGGTCCATTTATCTTCTTCTGTCACATATAGCCTGACTTTATTTGAATTTTTTTTGCATTTATCAGAATTAGTGCTCCAGCACTGGACAAACAGTGGAACTTGCACATTTATCATCCTTGGAAATTGTGTAATAGGGTTAATGCATACAAATTTTATTTATTCTAATTTACAAGTTGCTATGCCAATAGACCAGGACTGTTCAAAACATATGATGCAATATCCCTATGCGTCCCCACCTCCATGACCCTCTGAATAGTCCTAGAAATTGTATGTATTCATACCATCTTTTTTGTTATTTCGTGCAGTACGAGTAAAATAAATTCTGCAATGTATTTGCCCACAGAATTACAAAAATCACTCATTTCACTCCCGGTGTAATCAAACAATCAAAAACACAAAGAAGACCGTGTAACCATTGATTACAACCTTCATAAAAAATACTGTAAAAATTTTGTAAATATTTAGTTACGTGTGTATAAAATGTTTTATTCAGCTTGTGGTATATCTTTTTATAATTATATAGGAATTATATAGGAATGTTTAGAAATTATTGTTAGAAACTGGTTAATGCAGGTGTCCATTATTGAGTTAACATTAATAACATTTTGTACGGTTTATTGCATTTTTTTTTTTTCCTTGTAATATCACAATGTCACTTAAAATGACATTGTGATATTACATTGACTTGGAAGTATTCTCATTTTAATTTTATAGTTTCTCACTTCTGGGAAAAAGATTAAAAATGTATGAGTCATAATTGTGCAAATTTTTGTGATTGTCCAATTAAATGCTATCTAGAACCATACATGTCCTGCCCCCAAAGGCAGGTCTTACTCTACAGTAGCAGCTCATTAGCACTAAACATGGTTTGTTGATGTGTTTATGCTGGGCATCTTCCCCACACACTATTTCCTTTTCTAACCCGTCTGTTGTTTGCGAAAAAAATGGGATGAAATTTGTTCAAGGTCACAGTGAATGTGTCACTTCCTCAGACTAAGCAAGAACGCAATTCCATATTTATACATCATCAGGATTCTCCATCAGTAAGAGTAAAAGGCTCTGGTTAAACTCTTCACTGGTCTCCATATTTAGCTAGCTGTCTAAGCTACTGTCAGGTTTGTTTAGATATAATGGGTGTATAGCATATCTCGAAATCTATTGGCTGTTGTACAAGTCAGTCAAGCATTTCAACACGATGCCACTCTGACATCCTGTTTCAGACCGAAATATGTCAACATAAAGACTCAAATCACAGCTAAGTAGCCAATTTAGGTGAACATTAATATAAAACGTGTTACTGCCCAGTGGCCTTTATTCATCAATGTTGCATATGGTCAAATCTGATCATAAAACAAGCCTATGCAAAATCCACCATCAGTTTCCTTATTCATCAATTATATCTTTGGTGTAACTCACCTCTGGTTGGGGTGCATGTAAATTTGAGCTTTACCTGAAAAGTGCAGTGTTCATTTGCAGTTCAATAATCATAGCCAAAATCATCAGTAATTGTTGCAAGTATAAAAAGTAGAATAGTATAGGTAATAACAATAAAAAAAATATTAAATAATATTGATAATTGTGTACAGTGGGACTCGAAAATAAAATGTAGGTACTGGGGTTTAATTGTCAACATGTAATTTGCAAATATAAATTAAATAGCACAGAAGTGGATCTTTATTAGCACATTACTCCTTGACTTATTGGAGCATAGCTATAAATATATTTCATTATCTGCAAGTGAGATTGAAAATAGTTTTCTACTTAAAAAACTCAGCATACTTCCATCAATCTATCTTTACCGAACAAAAACCCTTCTATTTATTCTTTCTTCAGATCTTTATATCCTGCTGAAGCAGATTCATCAGCTGTGCAACTTATTTCAAATCACCATGCATTATGATTTCATAAGTCAGTTTCACAATTCAGAAAAATTTGTTTGTATTCCCTTCTTTGAGCTCAAATCTTGACTCACTCCTATGCGACTTGGATAAATAAGAGCCATTGTGTTTACCTGCTACCTATAAGTCACCCTCATTTTACAGACCTGGTATATAGAAAAAAAAATGTGCTGACCCGTTCCTTTGAGTCTTTCCTTCATTATTTAAATTGTTTGCTAAGGGAAAGTTCAAATGCCATGATTGACACAGGAGATGGCGTGAGGAAATCAGCAGCTGGAGGCAGTCTGGCATGCCTGCCTGCTCTGATATTAGAGCAAAGCTCGTAGCTCGCACCCATGTTCCCTAGGGCCTGACCATATGCTGGCCCTAATCTGTACAACTCTGAAGTTAGGGTCATAACACACACCAAAACAAATATAGCTCTAACAAAAGAAAATAGAGATCCTCTTAATGCTTCAACCCTGATTAAAACATTTTGAGGGCAAGTTTTACAGTGGACCATAAAAAAAATGTGTTAACAAAATGCATCAACAAACCAAAAACACAATAGCAAATCAGACAATGCAACAGCAAATCAGAAAACACAACAGCACTAACTCGAAACACAAAGGAGAGGTTCTTATTGATCATCAAAAAAACCTGTCTTGTTTTTGGGTTTGCTCTTGTGTTTTCTGATATGCTGGGGTTTTTTTGGGGGGCGAGAGGGCAGCTATCTTGTTCTTGTTTTTGGTTTTATTGGTGGGTTATTGAATTTACCATCTTGTTTTTGGTGTTGCTGTCTTTTTTTTTTTTGGTTTTGCTGTTGTGTTATTGATTTTGCTGTTGTGCTTTTGGTGTTGCTGTCTTGTTTTTGGTTTTGCTCTTGTGTTTTTGGTTTGTTAATGTTTTGATCTTGGGCCACCATTTTTTTTGCACTGAAAATAAAAGGCATACATTATCATTAGAGGCATATCTAAGTAGCCTAACATAAATATATGTATCTTTTCTGCTTCTTAGTATTGTAGTGTTGGAAAGTTAGTGAATACTGAAGTGAAAACAGCTTCAGCTCTGAGGCTAATTAAAAATATGGACATGTCTCTCAGAATTTTGGATTTTGAAAGTCTCACCTGGTTATGGAGATGCCAAGTCTGATAGTCAGCCTCAGTGCATCGCCTGTTAAAAATAGACCTGAAGTCGATCTTCACCAGCTGCCACTCGGACCGATGACTGACGTGCCCGAAAATTCTGCAAATAAAGAGAATCCCATCAGCCACCGTGTGCTGTGCTAGGGCAGCCATATTGAGTCTTCACTGACACAAGTGATTATTGTGACATGCCAGCGATGCATCTGTCATGTGTCTTCTCTGCCCTAGACAGTCATTACCTGACTGAAATACAAGCAGACCTTTGACATTCTTAGGCCTTGCGGAGGGGAAAAAAAAAAAAAAAAAGGTTTGACTTTGCAAAAAAAAAAAAAAAAAAAAAAATCACAAAGTAAGGAATATTTCTGCCCAAAATGGTCGATGAATGCTAATGTGCCAGTGAATGCTAATAAGGATCTGTTACCATGATCTCATTTGCATGATGCTAACTGGTGCAATAATTAGCATTCAGCATTTTTGGACAAAGTCTTCCTTTAAATCTATAAAGTTTTGACAATGGCCTAACCTTGGATGATGACCTATCTTAATGAATATTTTGAAATCTGTTTAGAAAACACCATCAAATGACAGTGAAGATGCAACATGAAAATGTTGCTCATGTCTGCAGGGCCTAACAGCTCATTATGCAATTTCTTAAAAAAAAAAAAAAAAAAAAACAATGGTAGAGTCTCTGCCTTCCAAAGTTCTTCTCTTGTGGTTTTTCCCATGTTGATCTGAAGAGCCGAAAATAGGCCTGAATGCATGGCTCGCCCTCTTGCACATTGATCTACGCTAATCAAAATGCAAAAGGGGTCGTTGTGAGGTTTGGCAAGACCTTGAAAAGAAATCCTTCCCTTATTAGTGAGAGAAAAGAGGGAAATGATGGCAACTTGTCCGTTACAGATGCACTAGGCACACACCTGAACACTGATGAATACAAAGCATTAAGCCTATGAACACTCATCTTGAGCTTTTCAGTTGTTTTTAAAGAAGCTTCTCAACTGAATAAATGAAAGACATGGGCAGCCATACATCTAGTCATTTAAATTTTTTTAAAATACATACGTCATAATAAGTGTCTCTTCCCCTGGCTCGCCCAAAACTCCATCCACAAACAGTGGGGAAGACGTAAAGCTATATTTATTCCACACTCGGCCCTCATCGAAACTCAACCTGTGAAGAAACACACACATTACAATACACACACATACACATACAGCTAACTGTTTTAATGTACCACGCCACTGCTTTTGCTTTGAAAAGAGCTCATTTCCTCGACATGCCTGACTACTACAGTAATTGAAAAAGCCAGACTGTGCCAGCTTGATGACTTCAGTGCATTACAATTCAGGCTTCTATTGAGAGTATTACACAGCTAACTGAGATTAAGGCAAATATTTACATATTTTGTACAATAAACTCATTCTGTAAGAATGAATTAACTCACCTAGCAACATATTCATAAAAGATAATACACGACAAGCTTGCATGGTGTTACCATAAGTGTCTGATAGGAAGAGGGGTATGTTGGATAGCCACTAGTGCACCTCCTTGGTCCAGGTATAGGATGCTGAATTCCTCATCAAATATCTGGGGGGGGAGAAAAAAACAAAACAACAACAAAAAAAAAAAAAACTATGGGTGGTAGACTGGGAAAACCCTTCACCTTTTTCAATTTTTTTCTAAATTTATTACATGTAATTTTGCACACTACAAGCTTTCCTGAACTGAAATGTGTTCCTCTTTTGAACAAATCAATACCACAAGTTCTAATATAAAATCTGAAGTTAAAAAAAAAAAATGCATTTAAATATCCTTTTTCCAGCTCCACTGAAAGACACCCATGCACTGACTGTCTAAAAATAACTCTTATTTATTGATTTAATTTGCATTATATTTAACATATAATGATTAAAATATAAAAATAATGAATATCACCATGAAAACTATGGCTGTCTTTATACCAGCCTTTATTCATTGCTCACAGACAGGCTATTCAGAAGCCCCGCCCAGCAGTCATTACATAAACAAGTCAAATAACAATGTCATTTATATTATATTTTAAAAGGGCTAATAAATTTTATAGATTATTCAAATTGCCATCTCTTGTAATTGATATAAGTGTAAGTGATACCACATGTGCATCATGGATAATTTGACTGCTAGACCATTTGCAAACCGAATCCACTAGACGTGTCTCTTGTTTGCTGTGGTATGCAACCAACAATTTGATCAAAGCATTACATTCACTGTATGGGGAAAGCACACTAAGCTAGCAAATCATCTAAATCATCTTTAGGCAGACTGGCAGTTTGTATCAGTTTAAATTTTTTTTTTATTAATTTTTTTTTTCCATTTTTGTTTATCTACCTAACTTGATCTTTGCAAAAAGCCTAGACATGGTTTAGAAGTTGATAAACAAACAAAAAAAAAATTCCTTAATTTTTTGAGAGAAATGTATTCGTGTTTACATAAAGTATGATGTGTATGTCTAATGACAGAAAAAAATGTATATATATGTATATACACATATACATACATACACCAATCAGCCATAACATTAAAACCACCTGCCTAATATTGTGTAGGTCCCCATTGTGCCACCAAAACAGTTCTGACTCTTCGAGGCACCAGATCTCTGAACGTGTGCTGTAGTATCTGGCACCAAGACATTAGAGCAGATCTTTCAAGTCCTGTAAGTTGTGAGGTGGAGCCTTCATGGATCAGACTTGTTTGTCTGCTGAAAGAGGCCACTGCCACTGAGGAATATCGCTGCCACGAAGAGGTGTACTTCGTCTGCTACAATGTTTAGGTAGGTGGTATAGGTAGGTGTCAAAGTAACATCCACATGAATGCCAGAACCCAAAGTTTCCCAGCAGAACATTGCCCAGAGTATCATGCTGCCTCTGCCGGCTTGCCTTCTTCCCATAGTGCAACCTGGTGCCATCTCTTCCCCAGGTAAGTGACGCACACACACCTGTCTGTGCACATGATGTAAAAGAAAACATGATTCATCAGACCACCTTCTTCCATTGCTCCATGGTCCAGTTCTGATGCTCACGTGCCCATTGTAGGCGCTTTTGGCTGTGGACAGGGGTCAGCATGGGCATTCCGACAAGTCTGCGGCTACAAAGCCCCATATGCTGCAAGCTGTGCTGCACTGTGTGTTCTGACACCTTTCTATCATAGGCAGCCTTAACCTTTTCAGCAATTTGTGCTGAAAATCAGTAGCTCTTTGGGTTCAGACCAGGTGGGCTAGCCTTCACTCCCCATTGTGCATCAATGAGCCATGGGCGGCCATGACCCTGTCGCGGTTCACTGGGTGTCCATCCTTGGACCACTTTTGGTAGGTACCAACCACCGCATACTGGCAACATCCACAAGACCTGTTTTTTTTGGAGATGCTCTGACCCAGTCATCTAGCCATCACAATTTGGCCCTTGTCGAAGTCACTCAGATCCTTAAGCCTGCCCATTTTTCCTGCTTCCAACACATTAACTTCGAGAACTGACTGCTGACTTGCTGCCCAATATATTGAAATAAAACAATCAAGATGTGATCGAAGTGTATACTTTCAGCTTTATTTTTTATGAGGTTCCACAAAAATATGGCATTTACCATTTAGGAATTACAGCCATTTTAAACAAAGTATTTCCATTTTCAGGGGCTCAAAAGGTATTTGGACAAAGTGACATAACTGTAAATATAACCATAATTTTAATACTTGGATGAAAATTCATTGCAGTCAAGGACATTACCATGGGCTCCCTCCAGGGAGTTTCCTCTGGAGATGCTTTGCCAGGCTTCACTGCAGCCACCTTCAGTTGCTGCTTGTTTGTGGGTCTTTCTGCCTTCAGTCTTGTCTTCAGTAAGTGAAAAGCAGCTCTACTGGGTTGAGATCAGGCGACTGACTTGGCCATTGAAGAATATTCCATTTCTTTGCCTTCAAAAGTCTTGAGTTGCTTTCGCAGTATGTTTAGGGTGATTATCCACCTGCACTGTGAAGCGGAATCCTATCAGTTTTGTAGCATTTGGCTGAATGTGAGCAGAGAGTATAGCCCTATACACCTCAGAATTCATCTTGCTACGTCTGTCAGCAGCCACATCATCAATAAACACCAGTGAGCCCGTTCCATTGGCAGCCATACATGCCCATGCCATAACACTCCCTCCACCATGTTTGACACATGATGTGGTATACTTTGGATCATGAGCTGTTCCTTTCTTTCGCCATACTTTTCTCTTCCCATCATTCTGGTACAAGTTAATCTTGATCAATCCAAAGAATCTTATTCCAGAACATGGGGCCTTTTTTAGATGTTTTCTGGCAAAATCTAATCTGGCTTTCCTGTTCTTGAATGTTATCAGTGGTTTGCACCTTGTTGTAAACCCTCTGTGTTTACATTCATGAAGGCATCTCTTGATTGTAGACTTTGACAATCTAATGTTACCAAAGTCAAACATTAACCGACATGTTTTCCATTTATGATGATAGAAAGCGAAGATGCTAAATACATTTTTCACACAGTAATATTGAGACAATATTGAGACAAGAATATGAGACAAGACATGAGTACAGGTCATACAGGGGTGTCAGTTAATATTCAAACCACTTGTGCAATGGTCAGTCATTCCAGATTCATGTGTCGCTTGGCTCATCTGCTGTTTTCATTGAGGGGCTCTTCTGGAGTATTTCTGTATGATAACTGGTAGCAGTGTATTCTGACATTAAAATGCAGAGCTCCTATGCAAATTGAGTAAAGGCTGGCAGGTCTGACAATATAAAGTGCCTTGTCTTTCATGTCCTTCCTAGTCACAGTGTCTCATCAGCTTGTTTAATTTGTCTTGAGCATAGGAGAGGGATTGGATAAGTTGAGTTATGATGAGATTTCAGGCCTTTGTCCCAGGAAGAACTTTCAGCCTGATTAAATAAAAACCCAGATAGCATCCATTGCACTTTAAACAACATTAAATCATAAATTAGAGAGATTATGATTCTTCCTGACATTGTCTGATTGGGGGGGGGGTCGTCTGACACACACACACACACACACACACACACACACACACACACACACACACACACACACACACACAAGCTTTATCTTTTTCCACATCGAATTTTCTCGTAATTATTTTTGCACACCATTTTTAATTAGATGGCATCCCCCATAGACTTAAAGCACACCATCATGTGAGCAAGGGCCACCTGCGGGCATGCCGCTGAATCCAATTTGCTCAGGAGGTGTAGTTTGATTATCAAGTCTTGTATAAAGTGGGTGGATTTATAGACTTGAAGATCACATCAATATTGAAATTACATCCCCTGAACTCTCTCACTCTTGCATGCTCACCTGCCTCCATGTGTTTCCAGCATCAGATGTGATGAATATGCTAACATTATTGCTAGTCAGCTCTGCACCTATGGAACCTATATGGAGACACAGGAAGAAAGAAGGAGAAAAAAAAAAAAGACATATTATATTGTGTATGGGACAGAATATTAAGGTTGGTGGATGGGAAGTTATGAAGAAGCTGATTAGATAAAAAATTAAATCTACAGCCAACACTCTACTACTGTAGACTTCGGGTATAATATGTTTAATATCACGAGCGCGTGATTTTATGTGAAAATGGTTGGGGTGGATGAGGTCCAAAGGAATTCTTTTTCTTTTTACTACTACTTTCCTTCAATTTAATCCAAAAATACATCATTTCCATTAAAGCAAATTTTACACAGAGTAATTAATTATTAAAAGTCAATATTAATTAAAACATTTGCCCGTGCTTGCTTGACTTTATTTTGAAGAACTACATACTGTATAGTAGCCACAGAAACAGCTTTTCAGATACTTTAATGACTTGGAGGAAAGTAGGCGCCTTAAGGAACACTTCTTCTCTTAATTATTTCACAAGTTCGTCCAGATGACTACTAATTAAGTTTCTGCCTTGAAAAGCGCTTTCTTCAAAATGATGTCAAACTACACTGTACATTGTGTATACTACAAAAAAATTACACAAAAATAATATACATAAAGAAATTCAAAAATAAAAACCTCAGTGGCTTGGTCCTGTACGATGCAGGCTATACGATTTTGTCATCATTGTGCAGGACCACATGATTTTATCAGGGGCTTCAGACACATTCTGTGGCTCACGCCACACTGATCAAATTGGTCAATACTAATCCACTCAGTGCTGTCCACTGTGTCATGCATGAAACATATTGCTTACTTAAATGTTTGAATACAAAGTGGGGGCAGCAAAACTGTATGTTTGCTCCTCCTCTAATAAAAGTAGTGGTGCAGGTTCTCCACTTGCTCCTTTGCTCCTTGGTCTGTGCTCAACACTACAGCAAGATGAATTAAAGGGACATTCCAGCATTTTTCTTTTCTATCCAATCTCTGTTTACTGCATATGTTGTGTATGTGTGATTACCACAGGCAATAATTCCAACACATTTCCTTGTTCTGGGGACGAAAAAACTCAATGGCAATTGTTGAAATATATCTACTCTAATTGCTGTGATGATTTATTATTATTATTACAATGAATAATAGCACAATGGAATAAAAAAACAACACTGTGGTTATACTGGTGCTTGTCCACTTGAACCATCTAGATGTAAGGCAGTTAATTACCATGACTGTCTGTTGGTTTTAATGGCATATTTTAATCTTTAAACTTTAAATTTACTGCTTGGATAAAAGTAAATGAGTATTAAAACTCAAAGGTTAGTAGTAGAAATAATAGTAGTAGTAGATGTAGTATTAGATGTAGTAGTAGTAGTAGCAGTAGTACTTTAACAGGAATTTCTAAATAAACAACTTTAATAGGAATTTCTCTCTATTCTAATCTATATTGTTGGTGTAATGGTTATCGTTTTGAGTTAATGTTACTGTATGTAGTCCTGCAGTTTAAACGCTTACATTTTTTAAATTAATCTTACCAACTGTCCTTAGGCTGCCACTAAGACTTACTCTATAACAAATACAACCAACCAGGGAAATGTGTTGATATATTCTTGTCCATAGTAATCACACATACACTGCAAATATCATGTGATAGAGATTAGCTCACCTATGTTTATAATTATGCTTTAATTGAACATGAATATGTTCATATTCATGACTTCTGACCTATTTAATTTTTAAAACAAGTAAACCCCCAGGTACAAAAACCTAGAGTTCACAAAAACCCGCTGAGGTTGAAAATTGCCTGATTACAGCTGTAATCAGTTTTATTACAATACCAAGTAAGCACAATAAATAAATACGTATTTTTTCAGCAACAAAAGCACCTCTTTTCACCTTCGTTGAATTTTTTTTTTTTCCCTTCCTCAGATTTTAGGCATTTCTTTCTTTTGCATTAACAGCCTGCTGAATGCTTGAATGCCCTCCTTTTATTGGCTCACTATCACAACACCTGCAAAAAATGAGGGTGGGTTTCATGTAAATCGCATGTATATGAGAGTAAATTGAGATATGTCGTATGCAATGTAAAAAAAAAAAAGGACTAATGGGCGGGAGCTTGAGTCAAAGCAGCTGAAGCTGATTCATCATTCATGCTCAGATCACTGCTCGTTCTGACGTCGCACGACAGTTTCATGAATCAGATGCATCATTCTGTCTGCTCAGATCTGCACTAGTTTCTGCACATCTTTGATGAATAAGTGCCATTGTTTTTATATTGCCAAGTTCAGCGAGAGTTTTCTGCCATCACAGAACATTATGTGAAACCTTAAATAAGTTACATCTGCCATTCCCCTGATGAGAGACCTCAGGACAGTCAAATCAATCACCTCAGATTCAGTGCGCGGAGGAACATCTAATATACTTCCCTCTGGGGATTTCCCTATCTAAGAAGTCGAACAGACCTTTATATTCCATCTGTTTTCATCAGCAATACAATATAGTATTTAAATATAGAGAAAGACACACAGCTGCAAGGGTCATATACAAAAAAATAAAACAAATAAATAAAAAAAACCGTGACAAGTGCCTTCAATCTTATAGAATGAACAGTAGCAGGAGAGAAGGCTGAATGAGAAAAACGGGAGATGACAAAAGATGAGATTTATAGCACTCTAAAAAGTCTCTGCCCTCACTTGTCTCAAGTGCCACACTTAGCGTCTCTGTTTGCGCTGGCATGGCGCTAATCACATTTATAGGCCATGTTCTGAGACGGTTTCTCCATGGACTTGATATGAACAATAGCTCGACAATAACAGCATCATAAAAGCTTAGAAAGGAAGTAAGAAAGGGTCTTAATGCGCAGAGCTAAACACTCAGTATAACCAAAACAGTCTGTAGAGTAGTTCTGTAGTGTCAGGCGTACACTCAATAGACAAGATTCATTTGCTTATAGTCTAGCATAGACCATGGTAGTGCTGCTTGTTTTTGTTTTAACATTATCATCTCTGCCTTTAAGTACACTCCTGAAAATATACAGTACACTCTTGGGCGAAAAAAAAAAAAAAAAAAAAAAAAAAAAAAAAAAAAAAAAAAAAAAAAAAAAAAAAAAAGAGACAAGCTCAAAATGGCAAATATGGAGCTTTTAATGGTCTCAACAACAAATCATTGGTCAGAAAATGAGCAAGAATTAAACAAATGCACTCCTGAGAGCTTCTGTGCCACCATTTGCTCATTTACTTTTGCTGCAGTGAACGGTTTGGGGGAAAAGCTAAAAACACTTAAACAGAAATTCACCTATATAGTCTTCTTGTACGCAAAAGTAATATCATGATAATGATTAAAATGTTTGATGTAAAATTCAAACCAACACATGTCTGGGTGTACAAAGTTTTCCAAAAATCTCTTCTGGGATGTTTTTTTTTTTCTTTCTTAAAAGATTAGTCATTATTTGGTTATCTGCCACACCTCATGCAGTCCATCAAGGCTTAAACATAAAAAAAAAAAAAATCAGAGGGAAAAGCTATCCCATACTAAGTTACTTTTTCTATTTGTTTAAGTCTTGCTAATTTCTTGACCAATGATTTGTTGTTAAGACCATTAAAAGCTTAATATTTAGCTATTTTGGGCTTGACCCATTATTATTATTATTTTTACCAGGACTATAGTATAGGTAAGCCTACAGTATGTACTGTATAATGCAGAATGTTTTCAGTGGAAATAATCACCACAGTTATAATAAACAAATCAGTAAGTGCAAAACCCACATGTATATTTAGACATGCTAGTACTATATCATACTAATCATTCTTTTTTGATAGTCCATTGTAGACATTGTACAAGCCATCTACAGCAGAAATTAAAGCTGGACAGAAATTCACATGGACAGAAATTCAAGCTGTGATAGGACTTGGGACAAATTAATAGTCTGCTGAACATCAAGAGCTAGAAACTGGACTATCCAAATAAAGTGAACAGAGCAAGGGACAAGTTGATATTCTATAGATTAGCTATCAAATACTAACAACAGTAAACTGGACCATTCAAATAAAGTGATAGGAAAAAGGGATACGTTGATAGTGTGTATAGATTATTAACTAAATGTCAACAATTATAAACTGCTGCCATATTGTTTCTAGTTGATAAGCTGTTTAATGAGTCACCAGACAGAGTACTCAGTGTATAGATGTTTTTTTTTTTTTGTTTGTTTGTTTGTAGCGTGTCTACAATGGACTATCCAAGTCACCAAATAACCTGTATACTAGACAACAAACTCTCCAAGTATGCTTTAGTACTGTTGTAGTACCCTTGGTTAAACTTGTAGTACACTTGAATGATCCAGTAAACAGCAATTCTGCAGGAAGAAATGCCTGGACAGTTAAATACTGGCTCTTGATTCTTGTTCTTGGCTGACAGGAGTGGAACCCGATGTGGTCTTTTGCTATTGTAGCCTCAAAATCCGGCATGTTCCGAGATGCTTTTCTGCTCAACACGACTGTAAAGAGCAGCTATTTGAGTTACTGTCATCTTCCTGTCAGCCCAAACCAGTCTGGCCATTCTCCTCTGACTTCTCATCAACAAGGTGTTTTGGCACTAGGTTTCTTCTATTATTTTGTTCTGCTTGGTTTTGTCTTTCACCCCATTCTGGGTAAACTCTATAAACTGGTGTGCATGAAAATCCCAGGAGAGCAGGAGAGTTTTTGAAATACATGGTACTTTTTCCCCCCCAATCTAATGTTTGATGTGAACATCAAACCTTGAACTGTATCTGCATGATTTTATGTATTGCATTGCTGATTGGGCATCACTAGTATGGTGACCCATACTCGGAATTTGTGCTCTGCATTTAACCCATCCAAGTGAGAACACACACACACACACACACACACACACACACACACACACACACAGACAGACAGACAGACAGACAGAGCAGTGGGCAGCCTTTTTTGCTGCAGCGCCCGGGGAGCAGTTGGGGGTTCGGTGCCTTGCTCAAGGGTCTCACCTCAGTCGTGGTATTGAGGGTGGAAGAGAGCGCTGGTCATTCACTCCCCCCACCTACAATCCCTGCTGGACCTGAGACTCGAACCCACGACCTTCAGGTTCACCTTCGGGTTACAGGTCCGAGACTCTAACCATTAATAATGGTGAATAAAAGATATACAGTGGTAAAATTAATGGACAAATAGCTATTAAGGGGTTAGAGCACAACTGACTTGGCTGATGTTATTCCTTCAGCCAAGTTCTTTTTGTTCAAAGACTCCTTAAAGACCACCCCGATCTTTTACAAAAATTTGTGGAAATTATAATTAGTGATAGAAATTTAGTTGGATTTCAGAAGAAACGTGCTAAGACTACGAAAACAGCACACGATACAGCCAGACTCAATACTGTATGACAGGCATGTATTCCAGTAGTGCTAGGTCTAGTTTACCCCATGGGATTTTATTCTTTGAAGTTTTATTACAACTCTGAACTTTCAATATTGCCAGAGGAAATATTCACTTACCTGATGCCACTATGATTCCTGGTGCTGAGTCTTTGCTGGCGATATTTCCAGATGTATAAGGGTTTGCTGACACATGGAGTTGCAAATGCAGGGAACAGTATGGCTACAATCAACACACACACCCACACACATTAATTTATGTCATTAACTGTGGTGAAAATCAATATAAATTCTCTTTAAGCAGCTTCAACTAAGCAGTCACTCTATGGCCAAAAAGCCCTAATTACAAATCCCTCAGCAGCACACACACTCCCACTGGTTGCATCCCAACATTAATTTTGATTGGAGTAACCTTTAATGGCACAATTCTCATTACATGTCTGCAAATGCCAATGGTAACCACATGTTCCACTGGCTGTTTGGGGGTTTATTAAAACTTTGACATTTTCTGACAAATAACTCTATAATGGGGGCTGAAGGCAAGGCCGGATGTGAGACCATTAATTAGTCAAATTTATCAAAGGGTAATTATTTTTTGCTTGAGCATCTGAGTGAAGTAGACAAGTGCTATTCTGTCGTAGCAATGGTTTGCTGAGAGACGTCTTTAACTACATAAAGACTACATAGCAAACATTGGGCCTCATATGTCAATCATGCAATAAAGTTATTTGGAAATGTTTTCATAGGCATGTTCACTGAACTAATATTTCCTGCAAGAATTACAAAAGTTTCGGTGATGCTAATTTTCTTCATACTGACATAGTATGAATTGTATGTTGAGAAATGGCAATTAATTGTAAATTATCAAGGTTGTTCATGGAACAGTCTATTTGCCTTTAGCGATGCCCATCAAACTCCATAAAAGGCAAAGTTCATAGACTTGAAAAATGACAAAATGATGACTGATGGCAAACGAGCGAATCCAATTGGTGGTGTATGCTAATGCTGCATTCGACTCGATATTGTAACTCATAATTCCCAACCTCTGACTAGAAAGACGCAAAGAAAACGCCCTACGCTGGATGGTCTCCTCAACTCCAAGTTCCTCCGAGTTCAGTGAAAGGTCTCAAATCAACCTGGCTGTGCACAGTATCAGCAGTAAACAAAGTATCGTTTTTCGGCGTGTTGTTGCGTCATGCAGTTAAACTCATTCTGCTTCCTCCAGTTCTAACAGTGGGGATTTTGGCTAATACAAAGGTTTATGCAAATAATTTAACGTGTGCGATAATGAGCTGTGAAAGAAGCCATGCTGCCACAACGTAATTGCTGATCTCCTTAGAGAATACAGGCAGCTCAATACTTTATGTCACCTGACCTTTTAGTGGAAGGTTGATGCCGTGCCATTGGACTTTGATGAGTGAGTGTGATGAGCGTTGCTCTTTTTGATGCTTAACTCTGACTACATTAGACACATTTTAGACAGGCGGCATTTAACAAGAGCTCTCAGTCTCATTATCACTCTCTCTCTCTTCCTAGCGTATCTCGTTGTTCCTCTTTGTCACCCACCCTACCTCATAACGTATGCACTCACACACACATGCACACCACTTTTTTCTCATTCTGTCTTACCAGTATACAGTGGATGCTGTTCCCTCGTAGATCTGTAGAGGGCGCCTGCAGCAGTCTCCAGTCTCGGCCTTTATTGTATGTGATGTATGTCTTTACTTGGTCATCTAATTTCTTGTTCGCCAAAAACATCCCTTTAATTCCTGCTACCTGCAAACCAAGAACGAATCAGAACAAGAAGTCACTACATGTTCAGTAACTGAGGACTTTAATCTGGCTAGTGGCGGCAGTTTTTAGCATATGCTAATAGTGATGGGTGGCGACCTCAATCAAGGCACTGGATTCCTCTCTCCAGGCCAGGCTTACAGGACAAATGCTATCATCAATAGTGTAATTATATGATAGTGAGACAGGGTGAGACTGGGATTAATGTTGGCATATCTATATGCACAACCTGTGCTTAGCAAGATCTAAATTGAGTGGATGTCACAGAGAGATGATGTGTATTACACTAACATCAATGCGGTAGCACAGAAATTTGAGTCTTGTGTATGTGATGCCATGCATATCTAAACTCAGCATCCAGCTTAGATGAGAAAGGATAGGAAGAAGCAGAATAGAAAGTACGAAAGTAAGAATTATTACCCTTAATCACCCTCAATGAATAAGGAATTGTCTCACTTTAGTGTGACTGCTGGTCTTAATAGCCGTGTTAGATTTAGGTTTGGATAAGCAAAATTGGAATACCTCATATAGATCAATCATGACGTTGCCCTCAGGTCCCATGCTGCTCATAACGTTCTCCAAGGCGAGTGTGTAGTACACTCCTCCAGCCTCTGAGACGTACAAGTTATAGGTGTCATTCTGATTCCACTCCTGAACCGCTGCCACCACCCGGTTTTCATCCGTGCTGATCACGTGCAAGTCCTGGGAAGTAAAAGTAGGTATGGTTATTGTCTTTAAGCTAATGGTGTAAAAAAAAAAAAAAAAAAAAAAACAATCACTTCACATATTCTCAACAGAAAAGAGTCTTTAGGGCAGGGGTCTTCAATATTGTCCACAAAGGGCTGGTGTGGCAGCAGGCTTTCATTCCAGCCAGGCAGAAGTCACACCTGTTTCCACTTGTTTAATCAGTTCATCTTGGGCTCCAATCAACTATCAAGTGTGCCTCCTATTTGGCTGGAATGAAAACCTCCAGCCACACAGGCCCTTTGGGAACAAGACTGAAGACCCCCGCTTTAGGATCTTGTGAAATGCAATATGCATAGGAAAAAAAATCCTTCACATGGTCACTTTTTTTTTGACATTTTCTACTATATACAGTTTTGAAAAATATGTGTTTCCTGAACTTTCTTTTTCTTAACTACAAATAAAGCTCTAGTGCCTCTATGTTTATAACCTAATCTTCTTACAGAAAAACAGCATTACTGTCAAACATATTGTTGTATATTATTCGCAGAAAAAAAAATTTTTTTGGTCAAAATCCTGCTGTCTTTTCTCACTGTTTCCCAGATTTCAGCCACAGTCATATCTGATGAGTTTTCTCAGACCGCCACACATTTATCTTTTCTTTATCACTGTGATATTGTTTTGTATTAGGTGACGCAGGGAGATACTTTCATGAATTGTAAAGCTTCACTGACTTGACATCATCCCAGAAGTTTTAAGTATTCTGCAAATAGAATAGAATAAAATTTTATTCCATATTGAGCATACTTGAAATTTTGAGGTGACATCAAGTGAATGCATACAGTATAAACTCTACCAATCTTCTCTTTTAGTAATGTAAGTTTGTTCCTGAACTTTACGTGGCAAAAATGCAAGTAAATTATGAAAATTAATATTGAAAAAGAGCCAATACAAATCAAACTGCCAATATGCTGGTAGTTTGACTTTTTATGGCTTTTAGCAACCTTATTATTATTCCTATTATTATTAGTAGTAGTAGTAATAATATTGTTATTGTTGTTATTATTTTAATAAATTTTATGTATTTATTTATTTTGGAACATTGTAAAACCAGCAAAGTTGTTGAGACCCTCCAAAAACTAAATGTACCCAAAACATTTCCTTTGCAACATTTACATATATAAAAAGCCAACACTTTTAGCCTTAATGTGATTTTCATTTGCAATCAAGCGCAGCTGCATATAAATGCGGTGGCATGGAGTGAAGGGGCCATGTGGAGAGCCAGGCTGATCCTGCCCCGCTGTGCCAAATCAGATTAATAATCACGATCAGACCTTATTCTGACACAGAACTAATATTCATATTAGCTTTAAATTGAGCTTGTTGGGATCGGCTAACATTGAAAACACACGCTGGCAATTTCCGAATTTCATCTACCACAGACTGTGCAGGCTTCGCTGCACACACCTAAAGGAGCTGTGGAACCTGATTGAATTAAACATATTTTATTGTCATATGAAATAAAGTGTGCAAAGGCTAAAGTGAGAGAGAGAGATCTTCCTAGATTTCATTTGTGTGATGGTGAGAATTATTAGAGACTCTGTTAGTATCAGGAGATGGGGCACAAACTTTAAACTAATACAGTTACGTATATTTATGCTGCCAATGTTTTGCCTAGGCATTACCTTTGGAAGTGTATATTTGGGAAGCTTCATTGGTGTGAACAGGTCTCGCCTTGATGACACGTAGTAGATTGGCCGACCGCCTGTCGACACCTTTGGATAATAGAGACAGACACAAACACAAGTACAAGAGGTTACTTTTAGACCAGGTGGCAATTTACCAGCGAGTACAAGCAGCCCGCTGTAAATGCTGTTAGGTGTTAGAGACAATTTATCAGCTCTAAATTGCTTGGTCACTTTGTCACATTGAATCGCTTCCCGAATTCAGCCCACGCTGTATGAGCTTTTTAGTTAGACAGGGACGAAAAACATACAGAGCAAGATGATCGCAGGATGCCTTTGTGAACTTGCACAAAGCCAATTCCAGCTCTCTCTCATGGATGCCATCTTTCACCGTGGTGTTTTTAGCAATGTCTGGTGAATCTGTCACCAGTTCGGGGTAAGCCACAGCTCTATTCCCCTGCCATGTCACCTCCGTTTATTACTCACCTGCACAAACACATACTCGTCCTGCACCACCAGAGAATTGGGGTCGATGTAGCCGGGGAAAGGTTTGCCCTTGTTGGCCTCTGTACAGTTCTGCAGCTTGCAGGTGATGTACAGAGCCTCTGAAAGAAACGGTAATGAAAAAAAGTCATTACACAATGTTCTGGCTTTAGGAAGAAAGCAGGGACAAATGTAACAGAGTGCTGCTAATATTCTTTACTAGGTGTAGAAGGGTATGATAAATGTACAACCCAATATTACAATATAGACTTCTATTTATCTATTTACATATCGCTGTGAAGCGTATGATGCTGAATGACATTGCAGCAGCATTGCAAATTACTATATAATTTGTTTAGAGAAATGGCTAGAATATGTTTTTAATATCTGAGATGCAGGTGAGGTCATA
The DNA here is from genome assembly GCA_022985145.1 of Pangasius djambal. Lineage (NCBI taxonomy): Eukaryota > Metazoa > Chordata > Actinopteri > Siluriformes > Pangasiidae > Pangasius > Pangasius djambal. The sequence goes on along the minus strand of CM041000.1, from coordinate 8,852,280 downwards.
GCAACCATTATTTACAATGTAGTTCTATGCACAGAGACTTGATAGCATTTTAAAATAATAATAATAATAATAATAATAATAATAATAATATTTTTCTTAGTCTTCATTCATTCAATCTTTGTGGATCTTCTAACTGCAACAGAGCATAAAAGTGAAAATCTCAAAATATAATATCAGGTCAGACACCAAAATCACACTCTTGTCTACCTGTGACAAACATGAGCTAGTGTCATAGCAGCTGTCTAGTTGGATAGCTAGCTTAGCTAATGTTAGCAATGAACAAAATTGCTTGATGCAGTACATTGTGACAAGTTTTTCTCCTGTTAAATAAATCATTGAGAATTTGACAATGTCAATCAAGTTTCAGATACTGAAATAACACCTGTGACAAATACAGTGTATTAGCAGTTATCTAGGTGGTTAGCTAGCTTAGCTAATGTTACAGACAGTTTTTTTTCCTTGATATGATACACAGTGACACCATATTCAAACTAAAGAGAATATGACAATGTAAAACAAGTTTCAGATACTGAAATCACATTCATTTCTACATTTGACAAATACAAGCTAGTTTTTGAGCAGTTTGCTAATCTAGCTAGTTAGCTAGATAACTAATGCTAGTTGTATACAGCCATGGGGTGGTTTCCTGTTGAATATATGTAAAATCCTTGCATTTTTAATAAGGGTAAAGTTGTAGAGATGTTATAGCTGATGTTTATTCATTTTGTATGCATTACTCTACAAAGACTCTTATCAGGGGTACATTAAGTGCTACTTCCTGCTCTATTGGAACACTACATTCATAAAGGATGCCAATTCAAACAGCCATATGCCATGTTCATTGCTACTGAGCATGCTTAATACAAGATTTGTTTCTTTGATCATTTGTCAAAAGCTTAGTTATATAGTCTGAATAAATGACATGGCACTCAGGCAGCAGGTTGTTAATGTGCACAATGACAAGCCTGGTCACAGGCCTAATTAGCACATATATAGTCACACTGATTGGCACAGTCGGTGGTGTGTAAAAAGAACAGACCTTCACTTCACTTGATATAGCATAATACATACTCATAGTGCTCAAAAATTAAAAGTAATATGGAAAATTTAATACACTTCATTTGTTTTATTTTAATGATTTGTTTATGCTACTGATTCACCCTGAATAATTTAATTTTTATTGGTTTTGTAATTATCAGTTATAGTTGAAGCCAAATGTTCAGATACACCTAGGCTAAAGGCTAATTTTAAATCCACATGATTCCACATGTTTCATGCTATCATACATTTACTGTGGTAAGTCAGTTCGGGTATCTACTTTATTTCTCTAAGAGGTAATTTCCAAATAATAGCTAACAGACAGGGTTCTTTCAGACTTGGAGTTAATTTGTACCCCTTTCCTGAATGATGCACTGTCTGTGTGGTCCCAAAATTTCTGATTTCCACATGTACTTTAAATGTTTTTTGAATGTAGAAAAAAAAAAAGATGTCAACCGAATCTAAATAGTATAATTGTTATATCACACTAAATGTAACTATAAATGGGGGGGTGTAACCCTTACAACATGTCATTACTTCATTTTAAAAAATGGTTAGCTTTGGCAAATTGCTGTGGTACTAGAGGAACGGTGGGATGGTGATAACAGCCGGTAACGATATCACACCACCCGTCACTGATTATTTTGCAATAACAACACCACATTCTGAAGTGTTTTATTTCTCTTATACCACAGCAGTTTTCTCTGTGAGGTTTTATGCCTTACTTATCACAGTGTGCATGTCATTATATCCCTACTCTGCGGTCAGACTTGTCAATAAAGGTGCAGAGATAACGGTGATGGGAAGCTTGGGGGAAAAGCCTCACCTGTCTGCTAAGTACATCCCTGCCTTTTTGACTCTGCTATGATAATAGCGATGACATCATGATGGCCTTATTGAATGTATAGTCCATCTGACCATATCCCTGGTGGCTGAGCATTCAGCAGCATTATGTAGCTCAGAAATACCCAACAGCTCTTTCACACATGTAGAGTCACTGGGTAAATGTCACGTGGCATTAAGTGCCATTACACTTCATTGCTGGAAGTTGTTGAATGGCCAGCAAGCTCTGAAAATTTCACAATCTTTGCACATTAGACATCATATTAGGGTTTTAAGTTGTCTCTGAGCTGTACTTGAATAACTTGGAACAAGAATCAGGAATTACTCAGTGATGATGATAGCTGACAGGTCAATGAAGTAGAATTAAAAGTAAACACAGTCTTACGTGTGTCTGAAATGGTAGTCTCCAGGTGAATCAGCCCAGGTTCTTTATCCAGACCCATTTTGGACCTTGTGTGTGTGTGTGTGTGTGTGTGTGTGTGTGTGTGTGTGTGTGTGTGTGTGTGTGTGTGTGTGTGTGTGTGAGTGAGTGAGTGAGAGAGAGAGAGAAACAAAGAAAGTGAGCGAGAGAGTTTTTAATGAATTAATGTATGACTGAGACATGCAAATGATTAAGTTCCTATTAAATGCTATTTAAGTAGCATTGCCAAAGTTTAATTAACTGCTATATATAACCACAGAGTTAAAAGCACCAATATAAACACAATCAATATTAATTGTTACCTTAATGCTTCCTGCAATTTTTCTGGTATATGCTGCCATGGTATATTAACAGGTGCTGTTATAATACTGAACTGTTCTGCACAAGAACAGCCTTTCAACAATGTCAAATCCAAACCTTGTAGACTTTTTGAAAATTCACCCCTTGTGTGATAGATAATGACAAGTATATGTGGCATCACTCTAGAGACAGCATTTTATGTGAAAGAAGCTACCTTAGTCAACCCTGCACCTTTCAATTCCCTCAACCATTATTTTGACAGAAGTCATAGATACATCAGGTCAGCACTAAACCTGAAACCTCTCGCTTTCTTTCTTAAAAAATGCCCACAGGCATCACACAATTCTCTTACTTCCATCCTGTCTTTTACTTCATTGTGCCAAAAAAAAAAAAAAAAAAAACCATGAACTATTCATTAAAGAGACGGTACAATCAGAGGGATATTCTCTAGAAGGGTACGCTGAAAAGGCAGAGGTGTCCGCTGTGTCTGTATTCATAGGACAGTATTGACAGTGTTCCAGATCCTACATCCAAGCTTGTCCTTCATCTTCCACAGCAAACAGGTGAGATGGATCTTGTCGGTACCTGCAAAGATTTCCACGTCCTTTCACTGTCTTTTTTTTTTTTTGGCAACCTTCCCTTAGGTACAGAGAGGGTGTTTGATGCAAGATCTGCAGCTGCGCTATACTTTTTGACCCATCTTCATTTCACGCGGATTTCATTTTTGAAACAATATTGAGAAGAATGAGATGAGAGTTTGGATTAAAATAGGTACTTTGGTGTGGAAAACCCACATCCACCCACAGATATCTTACTGGAACAGGCTAATAATTTGAAAGTGATGGATAAACTGCAAAAACCTTCATACTCGAACAAGGCGTCTCATGTAATTCCTAAATGTTAGAGAGATGGCAAATAAAATATTTACCTGTAAACAATGAGTAATAGGCCTCATTTATCAAAGTATTATGTATATATTTATTTATAAATTGTTCACAGGAGCATTTACACAAGATATGTCGTATTCATGAAAATCCAGTTAGTTCTGAAAAACGTTTGCATCCTACATGAGCTCTTGAGTGTGTGTAAATTTATGTATAACGAGAGTCACTAATGTAAACCTCAACTTTAAATAATACTGTCCTGAGTCACAGCAATTATACACTTACTGTCCACTTTACTAGGAACACCTGTACATTCATGCTGCCAATCATATGGGAGCAGCACAATGCAAAAATCACACAGATACAGGTCAAGAGCCTCAGTTAATGCTCACATCAAACATCAGAATGAAGAAAAGGTGTGATCTCTGTGACTTTAACCATGGCATGGATGTTGGTACCAGAAGGGCTGGTTTGAGTATTTCAGATACTGCTGATCTCCTGATAATTTCACACAAAACAGTCTCCAGGGTTTATACAGAATGGTGTGAAAACAAAGAACACTGAGTGACAGTTCTGTGGGTGGAAACACCATGTTGATAAGAGAGGTCAGAGGAAAATGGCCAGATTGATTTGAGCTGCCAAGAAGGATATAGTAACTCCTATAATCACTCTTTACAACAGTGGTAAACAGAAAAGTGTCTCAGCATGCACAAAACATCAAACCTTGAGGTGGAACAGCAACAGCATAAGACCACATTGGGTTCCACTTCTGTCAGTCAAGAACAGGATCTGTTTCATGACCTGTCACCAAAGAACAGGCTATCATGGGAGCAGGCTCACAGAAGCTGATCAGATTTTTTGGTCATGTCTTCAACTCTCCAGGTTCAACAAGGTGCTTCAGCCAGCAGACCCTCTGCACACAGGATATTTTTTGTTTTTCGCACCATTCTTTGTAAACGCTAGAGACTGCTGTGCGCGAAAATCCCAGGAGATCAGCAGTTTCTGAAACCAGCCCATCTGGTACCAACAACCATGCCACAGTCACAGAAATCACACTTTTTCTTCGTTCTGATGTTTCTGATGACATTCTGAAGCTCTAGACCTGTATCTGCATGTTTTTGCATTGCACCGCTGCCACATGATTAGCCGATTAGATAACTGCATGAATGTGTAGGTGTACAAGTGTTCCTAATAAAATGATAAAATGGACAGTTAGTGTATAAATTGTCAAGTTTAAATCACTTATTTATTTAAATTGTTTGCAACAATAATGAGATTTTTTAATATATATTTGTTTTATATTAATAAAGCAAATTAAAAAAAATAAAACAAAAGACTAATCATGTAACTGGGACAAAAGAAATGGCACCCTATAGCATGCCTGTTAGTATGCCTGTGTGGTAGTTAACACTACAGTGGCTGAGCTACATTATTGGAAGTTTAGCCCACTCTGCATGTAGGAGGTGCTCTTTCACCATTTAATCACCATTTTCAGCTCTCAGTGAGCTTCGCCTTTTAAGGAGGTTTGTAGGTGTCACTAAATGTAAATCAGCTGTACCTGAACACAGTTGGTAATTCACAGAAGATTGTCATTTATAAACATACGCTTGTAAGTACAAATAAAATAAGTGTTAACGATACTTTTGCAAATCTGGAGGGAAAAAATTAATTCAGTTTGGTCTACAAAAAATATTCCCAACTTCACTAAAAGATTGATAAATGATGTCTGTTGTTTTCTCAGCCTGCATTTGCTCAGTCTATTCGTTTAAACTTCACAGTTTCATGATTCATATTAAAGCAAGCAACATCTAGAATGCTCTTTAATGCCTATGACCCCTGATAGAGGTGCTGATAACACTTGGGCTGAGTATGTTTAGGATTGTGGGCAGATGTTGGAGCTCAGTACTGTCTGAAATGTTCCTCCATTGCTGTTTGACTAAAGCATTCACATTCCAAAACCTAATCTTGGCCTAAATTGTCTAAGTGGCTGGATTTGACTGTTTAAGATTATCTGGCATTGGATGGGATATCCAAAGCAAATAACGATAACAGATGAAGGAAGAGAAACGGATGGATGGGGCATTTTGGAGAAAGGAAAGAAAATTAGCTTAAAAACCCTGGAGCAGAGATAATGTAATCTATTTGCTTTATCCAGGCACTCTTAACACATTTAAATATATGCATGCTATATATATACATAGTTCAGCATGTTGAATGCAGAAATGTAGAGCTGATTTTGGTTAGCTGCTTAAAGATTCTATGCAGAACCCCACAACAGCTTCTATATCACAGGGAAGTACATAAAGAACCAACATGGAACCCCTTGGAAACCTAAATCTAGCTGAAATCAAATAGTTTTATAACTTGTCCCATAAGGAAGCCTTTAAAGTTACTGCTGAACCCTAAACGGAGTGTTTCTCTTTCAGAGGGTTGTGATGAAAGAGTTAATTCTACAAAACAGAACCATGCAACACTGAGGACTTCAGAAGTTCTAACATTGCTAATAAGAAAATCCTAGCAGATAGAGAAACAGACTTTTACCTTAGCATATTTCCCTGGATAGAGGATCTCCATGCTAACTGCATAAATGGTAAAACATGTTGGTTTAACTGATATTTAACTCAAATCTCTAGAATTGTTTGGATTTATAAGTAACCAGCTGAGTGTATAAGCTTTATATTTTGTACAATTGTTACAAAATTACCAAAAGCACACGTCTGCAGTCAGGTTCATGTCATATTATACATGATAATATTCTGTCTACAACTGTAAAGAAAAGATTTTTACAGTACTGTTGATTAGCTGAATAATTTGTATATCCGTGCATCAGCATAAAGATTTTGACCAAACAAATGATCTTTATAACTTTATTACTGACAGACAGGAACAGAAATAGAAACAGAAAATACAATCAGTTGAGTATATTATAAAAAGGGTTTTAAATAAATAGTTAATGATTAAATTATAATTAAAAAGAAAATGATTAAATTATAGCACACATGCTGAGCGATGTAAAAAAAAATGGTGACATACAGCATAATCCACCTGACACTTTGAGTGCAAAATACACAGACATGCGAAGTTAAGATAAAATAAAAATGCTAATAATGATGGCATGTGGTTTTGGAGAGATTGTAGGGGTATATTTAAAATTTATTTTCCAAATGTCTGCCAACAGTAAGAAAACAGCAAGAAAAAAAGTCCAGAATGTCACTACTTAATATTAAGCAGTGAAACCATAGAGATCACAGTTTCACCGTGGTTTGTATTGGCTCACAAGGATTGTGAAATCACAGGTCAGAGTTAACCTAGATAAAGTTGGCATAAAAGAATAGTAACAGCTACCAGGTATAAATAAGTGTCTCAGGTCCTGTATGCTTTCCCCTTCCGGGAATTGACTTTTCCACCGGGAGAATTTTATCTGTGTTTGGTCTGACTGCTGCTTTAGCTGAGAAAGCAGAAAAGCGTAGTGTTCAGGTGTCTCCCCGAAAGTCAAAAATCATAAATTCTACGGCTGAACCATGGATGTTGGCAGCACTGGGGCTTTAAATAGAACCCCTTTAGTAGCCTGAAAACCTGTAATGATCCAAAGAGCCCTTGAGGAACCATTACCGTTACTCACTTATTTACTGTATTCAAACTGTTAAAGGTTACAGGTTAAATATAGAGCCCTAGAGGGCTTTTCAGCTTGTCCATTTAGGTTAAATCTTAGGAGGTTGTATTAGGGTTGTAGGACTCGAGTCCAGTCTCAAGATTTTGTTTTTTTAATTTACTTTGACTTCTCTCGGTAAGTGGTTTTGGGCTTGAAATATTGTAAAAAATAATGTTTATGCTGTCTTTTTTCACATGCACTAAGTTTGACAAGAAGTAATTTCTTCTTCTAGAAAACATAGCCTAATCACTGGCACGATGCAGGAATGAACCCAAATAGTTGAAGCAAAAGCTTGGCCTCGAATAGGTTTTGACGGTTTACAGTCTTGATCTTGACTCGGTCTCACTTTCATTTGGACTCGATCTTGACTTGGCCTCAACCCCTTTAAGACTTGAAAAATTGATCTTGGCTAGTTCTGGTCTTGGACTTGACAACAGAGGTCTTGGTCCTAGGTTCTATACAGAACTCCACAATAGAAGGTTTCTCTTTCAGGGAAGGTTTCAATTCAACCTTTTTAGGCAGCGATAAAATCTTTAAACTCTTAAGCCCTTTAAACTCTCAACCCTTAAACTCTTTTTTTTTTTTTTTTTTTTTCCTGAGAATGTACCAAGAGTACAGTCCCCTGTGGAAGGAGATCTCAGTGGAAATCCATGTTCATATCTTCTATTTATTTCAGAGTGTTACAAAATGCAGGGCCTCAAAGTAATCAATGCTGGGTATTCAAAAGAAAGTGCCTACCAGTAGAATCGATTCGGCGCAACCCTTTCATGAACCAGCTGCCACCGTCGTCCAAACTCGACTGAGCTGTAAAGCTGCAGACAGAATGAAAAAGCAGGATTGATTCATTAACTTGAATGAAAGGCAAATGCTGAGAGACCTTGTGTAATTATATGAAATCATACGAAACTCAGCTAGTTCTTAGAAAAAAAACATGACTCTAAAGTTTGACCCAACCATTATCATCTTTCAAAAAACAACACTAGCTCAAACTGTATGGTGATTCAATGTTCCTGAAATCCATCTTAATGGAAGCAAATTTAAATTGAATGTTGGCAGCACCCATGGTGTCCTAACTCACTTCTGAATTCAAACATCACATTATCCATCCGCAAACAAGACAACAGCTGTGTTTATGTCTTCCCAGCGGGGTTTCAGTGTGGAAGAGGAAAGAGAAGAAGAAAGAAAAAAAAAAAAGAAAAAAGAAAAAAAAAAAAAAAAAAAAAAAAAAAAAAAAAAAAAAAAAAAAAAAAAAAAAAAAAAAAAAAAA
>CM041000.1:8816495-8839447 GCA_022985145.1 Pangasius djambal | reverse complement strand
CTGTAGGCGAGAATCCAATCCTCCTGCTCTGGATGGAAAAGCAGGCTGAGCACATAGAAGCCAAGGCGGTATTTCTGATATGTGGCGCCTTCATCCGTGCTGATCAGCAGACTGTTCTCCACCTCCGGGTCTGTCAGCAGCATGATCTGGATCAAAGTGTGATAACATCAAAACAAATCCTCTCAGTCAAATCCTCAAAAAGTCAAATCCTCTCAGTCAAAACACTTTACCGTGAAGTAAGAACATGGCTAACACTGAGTCGAACATAGGAGGTGTCAGCTAACATTATGCAAATGCTAACTGGACTCCAGAAAATTTCATCTGGGATTAGTGACATTACCTTTTTTTGAGTGAAGTATACAGCTTCATAAATCTGTCATAAGCAATAAGTAACATCGGCAGACCCTGTGTTATTGAATAGATTGCGAACCCTTTGGATCAAATGTTAACACCCTGTCAGCCTATCAAATAATCCTAAACAATATGTCATTGGTTTATAGTTGTTGATGTTTTATAGATTTACGTTTACATTTATAGCGTTTGGCAGATGTACTTATCCTGTAGTCTGCAGCAAAACATATCTTCAGGCTAGTACAAACAGGTCAGGGTCTAAGAATGTTATCAAGTTAAAATCCTTATAGAGAGGAGTTAGAACAAGTTAGTACAGCAATGGAAATAATATGGAGAGGATTTTTAAAAATAATCTGGACTATTAACTCTTTTTCTCTTGCTTTGGGCCAGGCTATAGCTCTTGATGTTTAGTACTGTAGATCTCACCTGTCAACCTATCATTACCTCAAATTCAGTTCATATGGGCTCTATTGATACATATTATGACTTGTTGAAAGACAGAAAAACATGTTGAGAGCCTGGCAGGATAAATGATAGTCTATAGAGGGTTTCTATTGGGTCTAAACCAAACCATCCAAACATAGCATTCCATAAATATTCTTCTTCTTTCGGCTTTTCATTTAAGGGGTCACCACAGCGAATCATCACTCTCCACCTATCCCTATCTTCTGCATCCTCAACACTTGCACCCACTAGCTTCATATCCTCATTTATTACCTCCATATACCTCCTCTTTGGCCTCCCTCTTCGCCTCCTGCCTGGCAGCTCCATGTCCAACATTCTCCTACCAATATACTCACTCTCCCTCCTCTGAACATGTCCAAACCATCTTAATCTGGCCTCCCTAATGTTGTCCCCCAAACGTCCAGGGACAGCTCCTCTGATGTACTCGTTCCTAATCCTGTCCAACCTCGTCACTCCCAAAGAGAACCTCAACATCTTCAGCTCTGCTACCTCTAGCTCTGACTCCTGTCTCTTCCTCAGTGACACTGTCTCTAAACCATACAGCATGGCCGCTCTCACCACTGTCTTGTACACCTTCCCCTTGATTCTCGCTGATATTTTTCTATCAATCACACAGAACTCCCGACACCTTTCTCCACCCATTCCAACCTGCCTGCACTCGCTTCCATAAATATAGTCAGCGTTATTTCTTAAAACTCAAAAGAATCTAAGAAAATTCAAAAGTAAAAATAAGACAATTACTTTATTTGTGTGCTACACTGAGTATCATTAAAAAGTCTAAGGCACCTTCTAATGTGTGGATCAATATTTTTTGCTAACTTTGAGAGATATACACTATATTTAGGTGCACAACTGTGGGATCTTGATCCTCCTCCAAATGAACAATGGCTCAGTTTATTGATATGAATAAAATGTAATGATCATCAGTACCAAAATGACCTGAAAGGCATGGAGCACTATTAACTTTCAAAAGAACTGCGTACAGAACTTTAGTACAACTGGGTCCTTTAGTAAGACCCAAAGTCTACATGTGTAAAACACATGCAAGCTGATTTACAAACAGAGAAATGTGTCTTTCAATTTAGCCAAAATAACACGTCTTGTCCATTTTGGGTGTTTGCTCGTTTCATCCCTAGAAGTGCAAATTACAAGTTTTTTGGTTTCTATGCAAGCAAGATGATTTAGCAATCACAATGTGATTTACTAATACTGAAAGTCACCCTGGTGTGATTACCCCTCAAACTTGGGTGTGGGCTTTGATAACTGTCCATAGACCCATTTCCAAAAGACAATCTTGGTCCACAGCCAACTGAACCCTAGTGTACACATATATATATATGCGCAGCATTTACTGCATTTGAATCAAACCCTGGTCTATTTTCTCCCTTGGTGTGGTTCTTTTAATCAGTTAACACAGCAATCACACTTCGGGGCAGACCAAAGCGACTGGTCTGACAGCATCTGAGCAAGGTGGTCTCAGTTCAGTTCCAAGTGATTCCAAAGCAAACGATCCACTGTAGGAACTTAACCATACATGCCCTGTATTTTGGGTTTTGGAATTTTTTTTGTAGATCATTCCAATTGTTCTTGATGCTTGATTTAAAAACGGTCTCTCCACATTCTCTACATATTCTGTCTCTATTTCTGACCATTGAATAAACTAGATTTCCAGCCTGCCTCTACTCACACACACACACACACATATATATATATGGCAGGCAGGCATTTGAAAGTTTTATCACTAACACTGCATAGGAATTAAAGTGTGTGCATGTTTGTCTGCACACAAGCAGCTGATTTGTTTGTATTTCTCATTATCACCTCAGGGAAGGTGAACAAATAAAACAGATTATATGGCAAAATCAATGGGCCATGGCTGATTTGAAAAGTTTTTAAAGGTCAGAACATCTGCCAATTATCTAAAACAATAAAACAGCGTCATTCAAATTGTAAGACTTTCTGCCCCCCTGCCTTCACTAATCAGTTTTCATGTGTAATCAAATTACGTTCATGTAGACCTCCTGCTAAACCTTATGCATTTATGTTAATGCTGATGATTCATAAGGAGGTTGGTAATAAGTTGCAAAGTTTAGTAGCAGAAATTAGGACATGAAAAGTCAAAAGTGCAAAATGTCTGTGCTTGAGCTATATACAAAGTGTTACAAAGTAAAGTACTATAAAGAAGTGCATGATCAAGTTCATAAAAATGGTTGCCAAAATTACGAGGGAACGTATGTAAAATAAAAAATGAAAAATGTGAGGAGGTCAAGAAGAAACGTGTCACCATTGTGAACAAGAAAAAAAACATTAATTTATGGATATTTCTGAAAATATTGTTTTTAAAAGTTCAGCACTTTGCAATATTCATTCATCCATCCATCTTCAGTAAGGGCTTTATCCTGGTCAGGGTCTCCATGGATCTGGAGCCTATCCTGAGAACACTGGGTGCAAGGCAGGAGAACACCATTCAGCTGCGGTTTAATGGCCTTACATAAGGGCCCAGTGGTGGTCTCTCAAGCAACATGGAGATTAAATTCCCAGGCTTCCGGTCATTAACATAAAACCTTAACTACTAAGTTAGCGGTGACAAATATTCTTCCCTGAAATGGGAACAAAATGCATAATGATTCTTTTAATGGCTAATGGTTCTAACTTTTTAAAATGCCATTAAATCAAACCAAAATTTTTGAACGGAAAACCCTTTGCTGTAAAGTTCTACATACAACATTTAAGGGTTACCACAGAGGGACAAATTAAACAATCCCCTTTTTCTCCGTCAAACACTCTGAGAGTGTACTGTGTGTTTTATCATTTCTGGCATTGGTGGCCTTGGAATTCTTCCCGTTTGGGTATTAGGGCAATTGAATGGACTGAATTTTTGATTGGTTTGATCCTAAGATGTATATTTGGGTTTTGGTGTCAACCTTGGTATCTTTCTCTAAGGCAAAAGACTTAATATCTGATATAAAAGAACAGAAAGGAAGTTGGTGATTGAATCAGATTTGTGACATCATAAGAAAATTAATACATATAAAAATACCCAGAAAAAAAAAAAAAATCTTACATTCCTCCCTATTAACTTTCTTACACTCAACAGATGCCAAGCAATAACAAAGTTCAGTGCATATGTTCATATGCGTCTGTGCTCCCTCACTACTGATTCTGCTTTAAACATGTCATTACACCTCCTCACTAGCAAAAGTCACCCTCTGAGTATTAGCCTAGCTGCTAGCTCACCACTTCCTCATTACTTCCAAGTTGTAGCGTATATAAAGCATTGTGAACTCCCAATGTTTGTGCGGTTTCTAAGTCATGTTTGGACCATGTTTGCATGTTGATTACTGGTCTGATTTTGCCCTCTGGTTTTGTTATATCATACTTCATTGTGTTTGACCCTTGGCTATGTTAATAAATCCTCCTGCACATGGATCCTCAACCATCGCCTGCGTCCTGTTTATATACACACATATATTATATGACAGATAGATGATACAAGTGAAATGAAACATTGTCAGAGAAGAACAATGTTAAGCTGATTAATTATGTCAAGGTTCCTATAGTAACAGTGATCAAATAAATCGAGTTAGCAATCTTCACTATTAGAGGTGCAACAAAAACAAAGAAGTCACTAGACATCAGTGTCCTAAAATATATGAAATGTATAGTGGTATATAAAAGGTAAAAAAAAAAAAATGTAATCTGAAGTGTGCAATCTCACTCTGAGAAGTTGTGACTTTAGTTTTGTTGAAGTTAATTCATTTCTTTCATTAATGTAACTTTCAGAATGTACAGGTCTAGCTAGGCCCTTTCGTGCACCTAAAACAAAGTTGCCATGTCTCTTTGTCCCAACACTAGAGCTGTAATACACTGCGTATTTATTTTTCCATTTGAATTCATCTCCTGGTGCCGTTCTTTGGACAAGCTGCATTATAAAGTAGATCAGTAGTGCAGAACCATCCGTCACAGGGGACAGGCTAATACTAACGAATGCTAATACTAACAGGTGCAAAACAATTTGTCAAGCAAGACTAATGATGCTGAAACTAACCAGTGTGGGTACAACCCAAAACACTAGCACATCAGTCAATGTTGGGGAAGCAATAAACCTCCCATATCTACTTCTTGAGCTTAAGCATTTTAGAATCACATTGAAATACTGTCACCAATATTATATTAGTATACAGGAGTCATATTATACTTTTTCAGTGAAAAGAAAATTCTTCTCAGATAGAAGTAAAACAAAGTTGCATAATGTCACAATATACATATATCTGGTATAAGCTGGTGAGATAAGCAGACATGCTTTTGGGGGGGGGGGGGCAAATTGTGTGTGTTTGTGTGTATACATCCAATGGTCTTCTCTTTTGCAATGTGATTATCTTTATATACCCCAAAAGTCTGAAAGCACTAGTGAAAATGCTTCTATTTTACGTTCTTTTCTAATTGATACAACAACTTTCATTTGATGATCATAAATTATGGACAACAACTTTCCACTGTCCGGAAAATCATTTAAAGAACATTTAAAACAACTGCCAACAAGGCCATGTCAGGCCGTCCAAGCAAATTGGATGGTCCACCCCAACAGCAGACCGCGAGATGCTTAAAGAAGTCTCCAAAAACCCTAAAATATCATCATCACTGCACCTACAGCAAGCTCTTGCTACAGTTGATGTCAAAGTGCATGAATCTACAATCAGAAAGAGACTTCAAAACTTTATCATGGGAGGTGTACAAGGAGGAAACCTTAGCTGTCTAAGAAAAACATGAGGGCAAGACTGAAGTTTGCCAAAGAACATATAGACAAAGGCCAAGACTTCTGGAATAATGTGTTTTGGACAGATGAGTCTAAAATTGAATTATTTGGACACCATAACAGAGGGCATGTTTGGCGTAAACCAAATACAGCATTTCAGCAAAAGAACCTCATACCAACTGTGAAACATGGAGGTGGAAGTGTTATGGTTTGGGGATGCTCTGCTGCAGCAGGACCTGGCCAGCTCACCATCATAGAGTCCACTATGAATTCTACATTGTATCAGAAGCAGAAAACATACCAGTAAATCCACCAAGGACTGGCTGAAAAGTAAAAAAAAAATGGAGAGTTCTGGAATGGCCAAGTCAAAGCCCAGATCTAAATCCTATTGAGATCCTGTGGGGTGATTTGGAACGGACTGTGCATGCAAGAAACCCCTCAAACATCACACAACTGAAAGAATTGCATTGAGGAGCGAGGCAAACTTTCATCCAGTAGATGTCAGAAACTGGTAGATGGCTACAAGAAACGTCTCATTGAGGTTATTTCAGCCAAAGGAGGAAACACTACCTATACCCTAGGGCATAGGGTGTCCTAACTTTTTCCTCAGTCGAAATATTCATGTTGATTTCTTTTGTTTAATAAGTGAAAACAAAGTGAGTTTTTGTTGTTTACATGCAATTACATCACTTTCATCTACAGGTACAAATTAAAACAAGATCAGAAATTGACATGCTCAATAAAGAGCTGAATATATATAAAAAATTACATGTACTGCGTGTGTGTTATACAAAGTAGCATGGGCAAAAGCAGATTTCTTAGCTATTAGCTTGATTATTCATATTTGCCGGGTAGTCAACCAGAAAAACGAAAAGTTTTTTTTTTTTTTGCCTTTTTTGAAAGTGAAAGTTTTCGTTTGGTATACAGCTATGTTTGAACTTAATGACATTCTTCGATAACTATAGCACGAGCTATGAATCTCACCACTTGCTGCACTACACACATAGGACAAGGCACAATCTGGCTGAGGATTTTTGGTAAGAAGATTAATTAGCATGCATGAGTGACAGACGGCCTTTTCAGAGTAAGGAATATAAGAACAGGAACAGTTTTGTGGAAACACTGAGGAATCCAAGCAAAATAGTTTTTTCATGCAAAGCCATCATAAATCTCTCTCGCTTCCAACATGCAGACACTCTGCAGTTAAACATGTCAAGAGAAAATGAATACAAAAGCCAAGCTTCAAAGAGAGCTTTGTCCAAAAACTAAGCTCCTGCTTCACCACCACAGACCTGTGAATTGACAGCAAAACTGCTATTGCAATCCATATCAGTCACATACTCTCTTTGTCTGTAACTCATGAAAAAGATCCTTTAAACTCTGGCACCATGGGAATCTTTTCTCCCTTCATCTGCAGGTGGCATCCTACTCTTTTCCAGTCTCAGTTCGTCCTTTGTGCCTTGTTATTCAGGAGTGGAGACAAGACACAGCCTTGACAGAATCAGACACTCACCTTAAAAGACTTCAACTTAATGCCAAATGTGGACACAACTCTCACTGTGCTCCCAGAGCCCAAGTATTCTGTCCTCCTGCAGTACCTCACAAAAGAAAAATTCCAGTCACACACACAACAATACACCATGACAAACTCATGTAACAAAGCTGTGTAAGAGAAAAGACATGGTCTACGGCTCCATGGCCTGGGTTTCTCTTGAATCTCCGGTTCAACTCTCAGGCAGAGTTTCCCCTCCAGGACCTTGACGTTAACTTCCAGGGAGGCTGAGGAGAGCGATTCCCATGTTGCCAAATCTATTCCTTCGAAAACTGTCCAGCAGATGCCTGCTGCCTGACTGGCATTGCACCTGAATCCCTCTCTTCATCTCGTAGGTGGTGAGCCAACCAAAAGTTTTCATGTCATCACTAGACACTCACCTGCTAACTCTACCCCCCAGCACTAGCTCCAGGGACTGGGTCCTGGTAACCATAATCCAGGCCTGAAGTCTCATTTCAGATCTGTTCACCAAGGATGGTCCTACTGGGGACGTTAACCTCTTGGTAACCTCGTAAGGTTCACCAAAGCAAACAAGCCCCTTCACTATAGCAAGGTCTCAATCCACAAAGGGGTATAATATTAATTGTTGATGTTAATATTTCCATTGGAGCATTGAAAACTGCAAAATGGGCACTTGGCAGCTCCAGGGAGCTACCAGCTACAGCCAACATTCCTTGACACACTCAAATGGAATGCATAGCTCACTACAGATATCTGAATCAAATGGTAATCATTTCTTATTTTCTTTCAATTTGTTCCTCTCACACCACATTGTAGCAAGAGGATAGGTCATGTATCAGAGACAAGCCTTGCTGTAGGGCCAGCGGCAGCCTGTGATTAATCTCTTTTAAATCGATTTTCTACAGCCAGGAGAAGTATGAAAATGAGACACTAAGGTTGAGTTCACTGCATGCAGTGATATTTGCCTGCATGACCTTTAGTTGGCAATAGATAGAAGGGGAGAGAGTAAGACAGCTGGGAGTTGAGAGCTTGCCATAGACCAGCTGAGAGTTTGAATGATTTCAACTGATAACATTGATGCAGAAATGTGGGGGGCATTTAAAGGCACCTTTGCAAGAAAGGTGAAGAAATATTAAAGCACAAACAACAAAAAGCTAATATTTCCCCTCCATACACACATGCAAGCCTAAAACAAAGGGCAGTTTGAAAGGATGGTGTTTTTTTTCCATAAAAATTGCAGATAACAATGACAATGTCCTCCAAGACATAACCATAAGTAATAATATTGACTACAAAAATAGCTAAATAAAGTATAATATCAATCACATCAGTATAAGGAGTGAAAACATACACAAACCTCATAATTTAAACCACTGGAACGTAAAACACAATGGGGAATGATATATAGGAAAATAACAGCAGTTCCTGTAACTTGATTCATATCCTAGTTAGATATTTTCCTGGTTTTATTCTTCTTATACTACTGCAATTTGCCAACAATTACTTTTTTTTTTTTATTTATTAAAGAATGACCCGTTAGTTTTATTAGTTTATAGCTACATTTAATGTCATTGAATGTCTGCACAAGAAGTTAGTTCCTGTAATTACCTAAATTATAACACTTACGAACAGTCATTTCCTTGTCACATAAAAAAATAAATAAATAAATAAATGTAACTTGTCATATAACTGAGAAACTGCGAAGTGTAAAGTCCTCTGTTTCACTGTGGAAAACAAAGGAAAAGCCGTATTCTTTCAAAAAAATTTAATTGTCTCCTTACAGAGCAACAAATTTACCAGAGCAACGTTTATACATTTTTCATTGTTAAATAATAACTGCATAAGTTGTCTTAAATTCTGAGTGTCCATCATGCAAGTCCTTATGAATGAGCTGTTTGGAAGAAGAAAAAAAAAGCCTGTTGTGTGTGTGTGTGTATGTGTATATATATATATATATAAAAACTTGTGGTTCTTTGCCAAGTTACGTGACAAAAAAAAAAAAGGACTCTCTGGATTAGTTTGGACTGCAAGACTGCAAACAGCTAGGTAAGGAGTAAGAGTGTACATTAAGACTGATGTTTGGAATGTTTGATGTTTGGGCCTGGTCGATACTAAATCTTTTTACCCGCACATTTCAATCACTAAGACATAATAGCCATTATCAGAAAATAATGAACAAAAAGCTTTTTCTCTGCTAATTTAATGAGTATTATCTCTTTTTTTATACCACACTGCTTGTTTTGAGTCTGATTGATCAGAAGGTGTTAATTTTCTCAGAGAGGAGTGCTAGCTACAAGGAAAACTGCTGATTTTTACAGGAATATGCAACTGCTCAAGGATACCATGTTTAGTCAACAATATTTCCTTTAAAGAAAACTCTGGATATATTTCTTCCTAAAGCTCATTTTTGTCATGTTATTTCAGTTTGTATTTCTGCTGGAAACTGGAACATGGAAGTCTGTACAACCTATAGGATTGCAACCTTCAAGATTCTGAAGCTTCAACCAGAGCAGTGGACAAAAGGTATCATACACTCCTTGGTTCATAAGATGAAGACTAATCTGTTTCTAACTTTTTATATTAACTCTATTAAATTCTAACAAACCATGCTATTGTAAGCTTGTACTTTAGCATGATTCCAAATTTCTCAGCAAACTGTTCTGATATGACAAAACAAAACTTTTCCACTTGCTGTCATCATTAGTCATACCAGATTCAGTCTCAAACTCAGGCATGTCTTTTACAATTTTGCCGCCTCTTCGCTCAGTGCCATGCACAGAATCCATATCAGTGCTTCTAAATTATAAAGCCAAATAGGGTTGAAAAGACAAAGGTTAATTAAGCTCTAACTCTCAGCTGGCCCGCCCAGAGCACGGCAGCGTGTGTGGCTATGAATGCTTGAGTCTTCTCCAACGTGTGACCATATAAGTACCATAGGATGGAATATTAATGAAATTAAGGCCATATTTTCTTTCCAGCCCAAACAGCATAGACCTATATTGGACTTATATGGGTATATAAGTTGCAATATTCACCCATGTAAATGTAGGTTGTGTTTCCGAACATCAGTCTTAATGTACAATATAGAACATATTAAGAATTTATATTTGGTCAATATTAGAAGAATACATGAGCTTCTGGATCACTCAGATGATTACAAGCTGTTAATCAAGCTGAACAGCTCTCTCTGTGCTGACTCTTACTTTTGCAAAGGGTAAAAATTTTCCTGTTTTTTCTTTCTCTTGCCTTTTTCCATCCTGAACTGCCCCCTCATTATCACAGAGATTGTGAATGTATGCAATAGACTATGCTGTCCATGAATAGGTGTTAAAAGCTAGAAATAGTGAAGTGTTATTCTCTTGGTCTATTGACATGGAGTTGTGTCACACAGATATAGCCACAGATATAATAGCCAAAAGAATGTATAGGCTTTGAAAACCTGCTCGGGGGAAAAAAAAAAAAATGGAAAAAATTAAATAAAGGAAGTATCGCTATAATATACTGGCTAGTAGAAAAGCTCCAATAGAGAGGAGTCTTTGGAGGTTCTCTAATGGGGTTATTCATACAAAATGTCATGAAAAGGACAAATGGAAGAAAAAAAAAAACTCTAAAAAAGGTTAAAAACCTTAGACACAGGACTCAAAGAAATGTTAATTAACAGTTTCTGAGTGAGACAGTGGTAATGTGCTAGGAAAACACCTGCCAAATGAACAGAACCGTGTGTCCACATTTTGAAAGTTTACCCTTGTATTGTTCCTGAAGGCGAAGAAGAAGAAGAAGAACACTGATTCACATATTCTGAATCTTAGATCTAAGAAACTTTTTCCCTAATGCAATCTTCTATTTGTATGTGTATGTGTATCTCTTTCTGTTCCCTTCAAAATAAACTGACAATGGCCAAGGTAGGAAAAAAAGAGGGCATCAGGGCCACAGAACCTAATCGAAATCTTCAGGAATGAGTGGTGAAAGGTCAGCGAGGCAGAGGAAAAAACGGTGACAGGAGCTCCTATGGATCCTTCATATCAGCAGGAGAAATGTCAACCTGCAACCTGAGCCAAATGAGCAAACACCTCACACAGGGCTGAGAGGTGTTTGGAGAATCCATAGTGTTGTTGAAACTTGTCAAGCTCAAGACATTATTAAGCAACCAATGAATCATGAATCAGTGAATGAATGGATGAATAGATGGGCTGATGGAAGCTTTTGACTGTCAGCAAGCACACTTGCAACTTGTAGTAGGAGTTTCTTAACTACTAATTTTTACCAGCTGACCAGACATTAAAAACAAAACAAAACAAAAAAAAAAAAATAGTTGACTACTGGTCCACTGGTTGTCTTTTCCATAATAAAGGCAGAAATTGTTTTAGGATACCATTATTTTCAGGCTGTTTAACTTGTGCAGCAAAGAACGTCTCAAACCACACTTCAATTAACAGCCATACACAGGCTGCAAATTAAATTACCAGCTTCAATGCTGTTTTAGGCTATGATGTTATCGCAACGTAAATAAATCAGTGCAATAAATGTGAAAAAGAATATATCTGTGTACAAAACTACATTAAATAAGGACGTACCATTTCTTAAAATGCTGCTGTGTGGTTGAGTTGGAAACAAATTGTTGATTCTGAAACTGAACGCATGCAGCGTGGCATAGGAGCTACTTATAGCGTAATGGATGGAGTATGTGATGTCTACAGCAGTATCTAGGAGGTTTTTCCACTATGTTCAACTCAGGCCTCAGTGGCATCTAAAAAAAATAAATAAATAAAAAAAAAAAGTCTGAATTGACCTCTTTGAGCTGGCATAGGCCTCTAATTAGCCTCAAAGCTAGCAGATGTGGCCACTGAGAATGTGCGCCAAAGGAAAAGGGATCTTGCGCTTTCACGCGGTATCACGCAGGATCACACGCATGCTGCGGGCGCAGGAAAAACAAGCCCAGTAGGGGGTAGTCATGTTTCATTTGAACAAACACGGCTTGCTAGTAGATTCAGTAGTTCTGTCAGGACATACACTGCGCTGTTTCTTGTACTGAAAAACATGATCTGCTTGTGCGTGGCCAGCGGATCTGTGAACCTCTCTCAGTACCGTTTTGCAAAAAGCAGTACTGTGTGTTGAGCTACGACGTGTTGCTCCATGCACCACCCGGTGGATATCGTGTGAAGCCTGCAGGGTGCCGCGTGATCACGCGTGAAGAATCATGAGAAACCACGTGAAAAAACATGCATTCTTAAAGGCCGGCAACAAACAAAGCACGAAAATATTCAATATAATCTGTCCTATTAGCATTTACAACTGGTGTATTGAACAATGACCTTCAAATAAAGTTAACGTCAAGTCTAAAGAAATGAATCAAAAGACAATTCCATCCTAATCAATGTCTATGTCCTTAGTGAAGAAACTGCTGTGTGTTCCTCTAAATGAAGTGATGATTCTATTGACTTTTTAGGTGGCAGTCCTAGTTAAACTGTTATTAAATTTGAGAAGTGCAGTATGATCCCACAGAGACGCTTCAAATACAGGCTAATTGATTCATTCTCAGCCCTTTACTGGTCAAACGTCATTTCTGATTTGCTTTACCAGTAACTGGGATGGGGAGCCCCCCCCCCCAACACACACACACACACACACACACACACACACACACACACACACACACACACGCTCTTTAAAAGCAGGTTGCACAGCATGTTTTCCAAGCTTGGCAGGTCATAAGATTTTAATGCAACCATCAAACATAGTAACTTTTTTTTTTTTTTTTTGGTTTCATCTTTCCTGGGGAAGTGTCTTGCAAAATGCTGAGCGTCTAGGTCATGGACTACAAGTGAATATTTCTTCCCCCTCAGCACATGCATTTTGAGATTTTGCCTAGGGGCCAACAGATGTTCAGCTTTTTTTTTTTTTTTTTTTTTTTTTTTTTTTTTTTTTTTTTTTTTTTTTTTTTTTTTTTTTAAATAGTGTGGTGGAGAGTGTACTGTTCACTTCCATCATGGTATAAACAACCTCTTCCTCATTTCAGTGATTTGACTGTCAGCACGAGATTCAGCCTGAATGCTGCCTCAATTTGTACACAAGGCATTTTTATGGGCTTGATTATCTTGCAATACAAGCTAGGAAGAAAAACACTAATGCTTAACTGTGAATTTCTGCCCTTGATATATTTCAGCTTGATCTTCAACCACAGAAATCACATACACCTTTGGAATGAAGAATAAGAGACAAAAGGTTTAGGATTCTAAAGGACTGTAATGGTTAAATTCATTCCAGGAAATCTAAATGCACAAAAGGTAAAAAATTAATATACTTATTATTTATTTAAATTTTACCAGTTATGTTTTACAAGTTAAAAACATTTTCTAATTTCACCTAATCAGTAAATTCATCTAAGCTCTCACCAGCCGTATTCTTATTGCAATGCAATATACAGTACGAGGTAATGTTAGCAGTAGTAAGTAAAGGATTTAAATGGTGTAAGTGTAACTGTGAAGTACCAGGCTCAGTAATCTTAATCAATTTCCATCTCCTATAAAAGCCCAAAAGTAATTCAAACCATCAAAAACAAACCCTGAAGCGTATAATATTTTCATTTTACATATGAAAAAAAAGTATCATAGCTGGTTTCTGCTTTACAAGACTTCCACAGAATACATTAAAAGGTTAATCTCAGGGCATTGCTAGCAATAGCATTATTTTTTGCCTTTATTTGGCTGATTTTTTTTTTTATTTTGTATTTTCATTTATTTATTTATTTATATATTTTTAACAAAATGAGGCACAATCCAAGCCAAGCACAGATCTGAGAAGTTAAGGCTTTATTCAAGACGCCAAGAGTGGATCACTAGCTGTAATTGTCTTCAGAAGAGTCTCATGCATTAATCCCAGCCCTGATGTCTTAAGCACATCCCGGAATACATCAGGACCAAGGGGTTATAGGAGTTTTACATATGCAAAAAGGTAGAGGCTGGGTTCATGTTTCGACACTAACTGCACTGCAAATTAGTCACTGTTATAAAAAATTTAAACTGGCCTCGCTTAAACAGAGCGAAACATCTGCAGTCATAATAATGCTAATGATAATAAGGTCATCGCTAGCCGAGCGGGCCCTGAGGGTGCTTTGTCTGGTTGGTGGAAGGTGGGGGGGCTTAATACTTTATTTATTTATTTTATAAAGAGTGTTCAGTAAAAAAAAGTAAAACTTATCATGGAACTGGATGGAGATTACTTGCGTACAATACTGTGCATGCGCAAAGACACAAAACTTAACAGGGTTATAAAAACACAGCACCGTGGGCAACATCATTTTACTAGCCAATAAAAAAAATATACTTATTACTCCTTAGAAAACAATAGAATATACCAAGCCTCATAATGCTGTTGATCGCAATCCAATTCATTTTTAATTCTCAGTTTTATTACCTAATTTTGCCTCCGAGACTCAGGGAACAATACTGTACATCTTGTGCAAATCTATAACTACGACTATACGTCAGGAGGAGTAGTGCCTAAGGGAGCAATTGTCATGATTTCAACTTTTCAGCATGGGTAATCTTTATAGCTCTCAACTTGAAGGAGCAAATTAGATAGCTTCACTACACTGTGCATTCATTTGCCGAACTGGCTTTTCCGAAATCTAAAAGTTGATAAGTCTGAGCTATTGAAATTTTTCCAACAGCCCATAAGAGGCTGTCAGTTAATCAGCAATAATACTTTATCTACTGGACAAGCCAATCAGCAAATATGGGTGGTGATGTGGAAATCTTTGTAAGGAGAAGCAAATCGATTTGGTGTGACCACCATTTGCCTTTAAAACTGCATCAGTTCGGTCAGGTAAACTACTGTGCAGGTTTAGGAGGAAAACTTGTGGGAAGTTGTCCCAGGCATCCACAGGTGATCAGGTGGCCACACACTTTTGGGCATATAGTGTAAGTCGGCTCTGTTTGCCGTGCAATCTTCTTTAAATGATGTGCATCGCTTTAGACCTAGGACTAAGTGACTGATAAGTGACCGATCTTGTATGTCTCAATCTGCAATGAGCTGTACACTCCTTAGTGTGCTGCATACCATCATCATCCCAAATACTTCAGGTTTCCTTATGAGATGTGACCTCCTGCTCTTCCAACATGGCATTAAGGAGGATGCATTGGAGCACAAGACACCGAACTGTTTGAGAGACTACTGTCGGTCAGGCACTTAAAGAAGTTAAACATGGCAGTTTCCTTGCGTGAGGTGCTTGATGTCTATGAGCACCTGGGCACAGTGTAGATGTAGATTTATTTTCGGTTTTCATGTCAAACCATTTTATCATCACTACATTTAATTCACATCTAATTTACCTTTTATGTAATTTTGACTTTATCAGATGCTGTTATTCTGCTAAATAATAATTTAATTAATAACTTCCAAAATAACTTCCATTTCTGCCTCTGAGAAATTAATTTTCTTTCACTGTCCTCGTTTCTCACTTTCAGCTCTCTGTGAGCTTACCTTTTATGGAGTTTTGTGGATGTCACTAAATGCAAATGTGCTGCACGTGCTTTGCACCTTACAGGTGATTGGCGTTCACCAACATAGGCATGGGAGTAAAAAATAATCCGGCTTGTATATCTAGGGAAACTGAGTTTGATTTGACCTATGAAAACATTTACACACAATATTTTACTAAAAAATTGATAAATGAAGCACATTATTTCTCAAACCAGTTCATGGTACTGTATATTAAAACTCAGTAATCACAGAGGCTAGGTTTGCTGCACCTGGAACTGAAAGATATTCGCTTGATCCTATAAATACTGTGTTTGATAACAGGCTTCTGACACTTACAAGTAGGAAAGAGACATTACTATGCAGAGCGATGACACCAGTAACAAATCTTTAATCTTTAAGGTCACGGTTCGTGGTACTAGATATGCCTTTTAAAGGTAATCTCCATACGTGAATCTTCTTTCATGTTCACACGGATAGGCTCTGTTAACCTCTTATTTTTTTTTGTTGTCTTTTTTTCTCAAGCAGACCTACAAGGAATTGTGTTTAGTGTCAGTGTAATCCTTAATTATCATGTAGCTCCAGGCGTAGCTTTGTGTGATCACTGAGAAGCAGTGAGAGGAACTGGTGGCAGACGTGTTCCATCTTCATTACCGAGCTCTCCTTAATGAACAGGAAAAAAAAAGAGCTCTCTGCTTAAAACACAGCAATATGAAAGAACAGTGTTGCTTTTCACATGCATGCACTGGCCTTGATTATATTAGAAAGTCTCCCTTGCATTTTTAATGATTATATTAGTGATATTTAGCAAACATGTTGAGATTAGAAATCTTACTTGGACCCTGAAAAAATAAGTGTTTACATAAACCTGGATATTTGAATTTTAAAATTTCAACAATTTACATTGGTGTCACACTGCTGTGTAGGGTGTTTCAGTGGGTGATAATGAGTAACCAAAAATGAAATGACTGCCTATTTAACAAAATGTATATTTAAAAAAAAAAAAAATAAAAAATAAAAAAATAAAAAATCACCACCAGCATAAAGCAAGCTCCAGGTGTGTCGTGAAGTAGACCGATGGATGCAAGTGCAGATATTCTGCTTTTATTAAAACCAGTGTAGCAGATGATTGGCAAGCTACACAAGACTAAATCAGGAAATGTGATGGTCAAAACATTAAACAGGGCAAGCACATAAAGGCTCAGACTTGTCACAGATACAAGTTGAGAGCGAAGTTGAGATTATTTAAAGAGAACAGGAGAGTATTTAGTAATCAGGAGACTGAGCAGGGATAGGTGCTTGAGGTCATGGGCTGAGGATCATGGGAGCTGTAGTCTCACACACAGGTGTGACAAAGTTTGAGTCTTCTCCCAAAAACATATGTTCATAATTTCATCATTCAACTAAAGAACATCAAGAACGTGTGCTCCTAACACATTTAATAATGTTACCATCGTAAGGATGATGCTTACTCAATGATGTAGTTTTATTTAATATACATAACTATATAATTGTATTAGTTGTATCATACCCGAGTTATTTACAGTAAGTCGTTATGAGAAGATACATTCAGTGTGATTTGTGAATTGAACCAGTCATTGAAAATGACAGATTTTATTGCTTACTACTAATTACTACTTGACCCGTAATGCAGAAAAGGTGTCAAAAAGTCGATTAGTAGTCTTT
Organism: Pangasius djambal; assembly: GCA_022985145.1. Taxonomy (NCBI): domain Eukaryota; kingdom Metazoa; phylum Chordata; class Actinopteri; order Siluriformes; family Pangasiidae; genus Pangasius; species Pangasius djambal. Next base: position 8,822,198 of record CM041000.1, on the reverse strand, counting down.
TCCATAGTTGAAGCAAAAACTGTTTCAGAGCATCTCTATTTTTAAGCTGTTTTATTTACTACACTTAAATACTACACTTCAATTAAGTCAAAACACACTTAATTAACAGCCATATAGAGGCTACAAATTCATTTCCAGCTTCAGTCTTTTTTAGGCTGCACTGTTAAAAACGAAAGTAAATAAACTGATGCAATAAAATGTTCAAAATAGTAAATCAGCATGTCATATGCTATATAAGCACCAATTCTTAAAATGCATGTGTGGACAAGCTGGCAGCTATGCTGGAATCGTTTATTCTGAGCTCCGTATGGCTTAAAGATGGGTGGAGGATGTGATGTCTACTGCAGTATCTAAAAAGGTTTTTCCACCATGTTCAACTCTGGCCTCGGTAGCATCTGAATACAAGTCTGGATTGTCCTCTTTACACCGACATGCACCACTGATCTGACTCTGAACTAACTGAGTGGGATTGGATAGTGATGTGCAACCCGTGGCTCTGCAAGCAGTCTTTCACACAGCGCTGATCTCAGAGTTTTTATTTAATTTCATTTAGCTTTAAAGGACAAAAGTAACTGTGGGAGGAATTCCTTCGAGAGTGGGTGGGAACGGGCAGGTGTGGGAATTTTAGCAAATTTAGAGGTGGCACAAAGTGGTTTTTGCCTTGATTGAACCTTGGCTGAACACTATGAATAATAGCAATAAATATATAACAATATATTTATTCACTAAACATGTTTAAAAGTAAGCATTTATTTTATAACTATTAATTAATAGTATATTAAGCACTTACCAGGTTACATTAAAAACTCATCAATAAACAAATTCAAGATGGCATAAATTAGCAAAGTAGTTGTGTCCTGCATTAAAATATCAAAGAACAAATTAATAAATCACTTCAAAACTACCACATTATTACTATTTAATATTTAAATAAACTAATATTTGCTAAACTATTGCTAATAATAAGCTATAAGTAAACTCTGTTCACGTACATTATTATTAGGCCTACTTATTGGGATTTAAAGGCTTCATCATTTCCAAACATCTTTGTCCTAGTGAGTTATTATAAACAATAATATAACAATGAAAAAAGCCATTATTAAATATGAAGGATTAAGGAGATGGTAAACAAGTAGTATATGCTATAAAAACTACTTATTTCTTTATAATGGGACTGAGACAGACACAATTACTTATGTGCAAATTTTATGTGTAAAATAATAACCAGCCATTAATTAATATGTACATTTATAGAATTTATAGTAATAATAAGTATTGGTATTTAGTAAATGTTTAAAAATGGCAGCTTGAGGGGCATCTATACCACACAGGCCCTACAAATGCCAGAGCCACATTCTATCTTCATTACAAGGCTATAATTAATGAGGAGGAAACGAGCCCTTTGTGATTGAGAAAAGGGGATTTGAGGAGGGCTAAGAGGACAAGGGAGGAGCGAGACTAATGGTTTGTGCCGTTACTCGATGAGCCGCAGGAGCCTCTGGGCCGTAAATTTGAACCCTCTTGTCTCGCCTTTGATTAAAACACTGCAAATTTACAACTCTCTTACCACACAGTTCATAACTCAGCAGCCCTGCGAGACGGAAACTACAGGCTTATCAATATGAATGAAGTGTAAGTGTTTTGCTTTGAATACTACCAAAGCTCTCGATGAAAATTTTCTTCCTTCTATTGCATGTTCTATTGGATGTATTTATGAGCTCTTTCATTGTACTGATCGTATCATACGATATAAGATATAAGAGTATGCAAGGGCTATAGGGGTAATGAATATAAGAACAATAATATATTAGCTAATGTACATACAAGCTGAGAGGTAGCTTTCTTCTACACAAAGTGGTCGAAGGTGTCCTTGCCACATTTTAATAATCATACACTAAAATATTTATGAGGATGTTAGAAGCAAGACTTACCTTTCGCTTGTTATTTGGGCTCACATATAAGTAACTAAGTATGGTTTTCACCCCGACTTTCTCATTAAGCTTCTCATAAGTGGTTCCGTAGTCAGTTGACCTGCAAATTAATGAGAGAACACAATAAAAGACTCAATAAATTACTTGTCACAATTTAAGTCTGACCATGTCTTTAACCGGTTGAGGACCAAGCATGAAATTAAAACATCAAACATTTTAGTGGAATACTTAATTACAGGTGTACTGAGAAATATGGATAAGCTAATTACCCATTGGAGACTTTGCATATGCCCTAATTGTCAGAGCTCTGGGGTAGTTCTATGAAGCTGGTATTTATAATGCCTCAGTTGTAGCCAACCAGATGATGTTGATTCAATGTTGTCACAGTGTTTATTCGACAATGAGCAACAATGGCACCTTACATAGCACTCTGCACAACTGATCCTTCCTAGTATTTCAGGAGAAATGGAAGAATGCAGAGATATACTGAGACATGCTTTTGTTACACTTAGCCTCTTTTGTTGTACTCCAGAATCCATAATGTGTCTACAGCACAGATTCAGATTAGGAAGTAAAAGTTTAAACAGCCGGCCCTGGCAAGGAGCAAAGGAACCAAAACTGGCTATGCTCACTGGGTGGGAGGGATGGCATACTCTCTCTTCCTGTCAATCACAGTGACACTAGCCAATCATGGGTGTCTGTGTGCTCATGCATTTGGAAGAGGGCAGATAGTCCTGTCCTGCAAGTGCATTCCACTTTAATCTGGACATTCTGGATGTTAAACCTGCTTGTTGCTCCTGTGGAGGCTGTTCACAGCTCAGTGAAGGAATTGGTTTTACCAAGTTGGCTAAACTTACTGTCTAGCTTCATGTGAGATTTTACTACACTACAAAATCAGGTACTACATAATCAAATACAGAGCATGCAGTATATAGTACATAGAGTTTATCACGCCATTTGAGACATAGCCTGATTAGCATTCTTCCAAAATTGTAAGCTATTTTATGAACTGTTCCAAATGAGAAAGTTCATGGAATCTGTTCTGTGCACTTATGGTGTAGCCTTACTGGCAATGCCCTGCAAGTATACAGTATACCAAAAACAGATGCTTAGAAATGTAATATACAAATGATTGTGTAATCAAATAGTTAGCTTCATTATCAGCAACATGCCTGGGAAATTTCAACATTTTCTACTATACATAGTTGTTTCTCTTTTGCAAATCTCTCATCCAGAAGTGAAATTCTAGTATTTTAAAGTCCGGATACCCCTAAAAGTGAAGAGGGAGAAAATGGCATTAAAAGATTTCAGTCCATTTCAACTGAAACACACCCCACCTACCTACATTTATAACCTAATTTACTTATGGAAAAACAACACTGCTGCCAATTTTTAAACTGGCTCCTTAACCAATGTGATCTTTGAGGAAGACACCTATCAAGTTGTCAAAATAAAAATGTAATTTTGGTAAAATATTTATATTTCCATAAATTAGAGATACATATATTCAAACTCAAATTTAATCAAGACCTTATTTCTTGTAACTTTTTTTTTCCCCTATTCTGCAGAACTGAGCCACAGCATCATCTGATGGTTTTTCCCCAGACCACCATACATTGGTTTAGCCTCCCAGTGCTCTCGGTCAGGATAAGCAAAGGGTGTTGATTCAGAAGTACTTCTCATATGGTGGACTAATTATCTTATAATCTAGGATAGGGGTGTCCAATCTTATCTGCAAAATGCGGTTGATTTTGGCTAGGTCGGAACGAAAACCTGCACCCATACCAGCCCTTCCTGGATAAGACTGGACACCCCTGATTTAGGATTATATTTAAAATGTAGCTTTTTATATTTTGTTTCCAAAATACCCATTAGGTATCTAGATTAGACTATTCTTTGTGATTCAGTACCCATGTGTGCTGACTCATGGAACATCCTCTTCTCAACTAGCATTATTTGGTATTTCCTTCACACACACAGTGCTATCTGTAAAGAGAACAAGGATTTCCACAAAAATGTTCCCTCTGCCCCTTTTAAATGTTCAATTATGTATAGATTGCATGACCCAGACACTGGCCTCTGTGTCCCCAAAGCAGATGACTGAGGTAGTTTTCTAAATTCCAGCCACATAAAGATATCTCAGGATGACCAGACATGAACACAGTTTGCAAAAAACAGCCATAGTACAGCATTTGACCTTGTTTGCGAAGGTCAAGGCATTTTAGCACCACACAACTTCCCTCGCCTCCATGATTCATATACTCAAACGTGTTCACAGCGTTTACCACTGAGATAGGGATAAACCGCTTCAGTTTGCTGTTCCAGAAGGGTCAATTTTTCAATCTTTTTTTTTTTCCCCCCCTCAGCACAAATCTGTGGATTAGAGGCAAGTCTGGGATATGAGACTCTCAGGGACTGACCTCTCAAAAAGTTAAAGATATGTTATAATTCTAGAGGAAACATTTATCCATATACTGCTTTATGGGCTTATGAAATAATTCCACTGTTCTTTTTTAATCATTCTAGTTTTCTAAAGATGTTCTATTTATGTAGAACCTTTTGTAGAACCTTTACAGGTTTTCCCAGGGAGACAAGCTAGAGAACCCTTTAGGATGTCTTTCTTTCCCCTTTCTGTTATCTTCTCAATACAGGGACGTGTAGGTAAACTGTGTAAATTACATGTACATTCAATTATTGGTTGAGGTACAGAAGCAAAAGATACACTACCAAAAAAAAAAAAGCACAGTTCTTTGGATAGTTGAAAGTTCTAGCTTTCTAAAAGAGTTCTAGAAGAACCTTTTGTCAATGGGAAACCCTCTGTAGTAGGGTTCTACACAGAATCTTACACGGTTCCCCAAGAGATACATACAGTTTCTGAATTAAACCCCCCCAACTGGAGCTTTCTAAACAGCTATGTGAAGTCTTTTTCTGAAAAGTAAACTTTCTGTTGGATGATTCTTCATATAACCATTAAGGAGTTCCCCAGTTAGGGGTTTTTGCTTTATGTAACACACACAGTTGGAAAAATGATGCTTTTGTGCCTCACATTCCTGTTGTGAGAATAAACAACAGTGATCAACAATACTGTAATGTGCAGGCTGAAGGCTCTATTCCATTTAGTTTTCTACATGCTGCTTTATGCTACATGGCAGTCCGGCACACGGCTCGGGTCAACCAGAAAAGATTCGTAATAATAGTTGGAAGGAAGGAAATTGGCTAAAAATAAGCATGATGTACCAACTTTAGCCACAAGGGGCAGTGTAGAGTTGGAATATGAACTGCATTAAGACAATAGCTCACAGGCTCTACGCAGTTCATCTTTAGAGAATCAGCGTTTGCCATTTTTCATTCTCACTAAGGGTAATTTCAACAACAAAAAACCTATGAAACCCCTGATTTTTGCCTTGTTCAGGATTTTTTAAAACTATTCAATACATTTCTTTTTAACCCAGGGGCCCTTAAATTACTCAGTCATTTTTGACTCCCATGAACTCCTTCTCTTACAGCAGTGGTTCTTAGAGTGGACCCCCCATTAATTCATGAACTAGGGGGTCTGTGAATTTTTTTTTTTAAATTGATACAGTGGTCGACATCAGTCACCATAATCCAATTTATTATATTTACTACTTAGCTTTTAGAGTTATTAGCCTGTTTGATTGGTCAGTTGAATTGAATCCAAACCATAATAACTTAAAAACTAGTCAGCCTATAAATAATCTTCTATACTTGAATAATTGAATGGAGTCCACAGGGTTTATTTTACAGTAAAAGC
>CM041000.1:8801886-8814932 GCA_022985145.1 Pangasius djambal | reverse complement strand
TGGTGGTTCTGTAGGAGGAAACTCCTTGTTCATGAGATTGTTCAGAAGAGAATGTCCAGACTGGTTTGAGCTAACAGGAAGTCTATGGTAACTCAAATAACCGCTCTTTACAACTGTGGTGAGCAGAAAAACATCACAGAATGCACAACACAGTGAACCTTGGGCTACAACATCAGAAGAGCACCACCAGGAACTCCAGGATTCTGAGGCTACAGTGGGCACAGGCTCACAGAAAGTGATGAATTTCTGCTGCGACACGCAAATGGTAGGGTCAAAATTTGGCGAATTCATGGACCCAACCTGCCTTGTGTCAACAGTTCAGGCTGGTGGTGGTGTAATGGTGCGGGGAATGTTTTCTTGGTACATATTGGAACTCTAAATACCAATTGAGCATTGTTTGAATGCCACAGACTATCTGAGTATTGTTGCTGACCATGTGCACCCTTTAATGCCACAATTTGCCTCTACCATCTACCTTCTCTTAATGGTTACATTCAGCCTGATAATCTAGTGTCACAAAGCAAAAGTCATAGCATGGTACTTCAGTGGTCCCCCAGTCACCAGATCTAGTAAGCGATCATGTCAATATGGACCAGAAGGAAATGTTTCTAACACACTGTGGAATCCATGCCATGTCCTAACTCACATGTTTCAAGTGTTTTGATCAAGGGCACACTTGTACATTGTGTCTGTCTTAGAAAAAAGGTGCCTGTTCTGTGTGTGGCACTGCTTTGATTCAAAGTCTGAACCTTATTTGAACTTCGAGCATGTTTCTTTTCCCTCCATATAATGGTGGCTTGAATCTTTTTAGAATAGACTTCAAAACCTTCATTAGTTTTTAATAGCTTAGAATCTGCATACATGCTGAGCAGGCTGCGCTCCAAATTGTTTTAAGATAACGAGAGCTGCCTTACTGAAAACCCCAACAGTTAAGTGGCAAATCAGCCTGATTTTAAGTTCTAAAGATACGATACTCACTACCTTCTGATATTCACCAGGCCCTGTTTATTTCCCAGTTATTTTTGTTTTTTCAATTGCCATTTATAACCCTATGAGAATTTATAGTTGTCTTTACAACGTGCTTAAACAAGCAAACGTGGCAATGAATTATTAAAACATACAGTTTTATTTGCATTTGTTGAATGTTTAATTCTGATTGGTCAGATGATGTTGATTAACCTTCTATGAGAAACCAGCACTGGTTCTAATCTTATTATTTCAAAAGTAACCACTCCTATGGTGGACATTCCGTATAAACTGAAAAATTGTAACTGTTGATACAGTGGGTGGAAATAAATATTCAAATAAATTTAAATATTCAAATAAATATTCAAAAAATGTTTGTTATTTAACATATTTCCAGTGCATACATCCACTTCAAATTTACACGCATCATATCTTGACTTTGCTCTTGTTAATATGAACAAGTATGGATTCATAAGCATAAAAAATTGTTTAAAAAAATAACTGATAGGGAAAAGAAGTATTTGGACACCATATTAAAATGTATAAAACCAAAGGTTACATGCAGATTTCATACAAAAAGCAGCAATCATGGTGAAGGTGAAGTTCTCAGGAACAATATTAAACAACATTCAAGTGGAAAAAGATACCTTAAACATCTGTGAGTACAGCGAAGCACAGAGATGCATGCCTAAAGTCCTTAGACAAATCAGAACTCCTTTGGGACAATATACTGGTCAGATTAAACAAAAATAAAACACTTTGGCAATAACTCAACTTGTCATGTTTGGAGAAAGAAAGGCTGTGCATGATCCCAAGGATGCCATGCCTACAGTGATGCACAGTGGTGGAAGCATCATGAATTGGGGCTGATCTGTAAGCGGTACTGGGGCATTATACATAATTGAAAGAAACATGAATGGGCATATTAGAGGAGAATTTAATTCATCAGCCAAGAGACTGAATCTGGGGAGAAGATGGATGTTTCAGAGAGACAACACAAGACATACATGCAAAAAATAACTCAAGAAGGCCTTGTATGGTCTAGACAATCTCCTGAATTGAATGCTACCGAAATTGTGAAGAGGATTTTGAAATTGAGAGTGTATTAGAGTAAACCTCGTAACCTTGGGGAAATGAAGATTGCTTCGCAAGAGGAATGGGCCAAAATTGAACCACAATGTTACAAAAAGCTAATTACACATGCTCATGTTAACCTATGAGCCTATAGAAAATCAGAATTTTTGCCTGTGGGGTCATGCCTTATTGAACTGGAAAGCACCTTGAGACTTGCAGATGTTCACAGCTACTCGCAGGAGCAAAAAAAAAAAAAAAGTCACATTTATGCGAGTCATAAAGAACCATATCACTGTCAGTAAGCCTGAATCAGAGAACAATAACAGCTGAAAGGATTGCTTTAAAGTCCAAGGAAGTAGATATAAGAGAAACAATAGGTGCATCTGGTAAATCTTTGAAGCCCCTGACTTGCCCAGTCCAAAGTAAGCAGATTACAGAAACAATTCATTATGCTCTGATGATATGGATCATTGTTGTGTGTCATTTGTGTTACACTGAAATACAGTTCATTAAGTCAAGGACACTGAGCTTAAAGCAGTGTCAGCATTCTCTATAATCGAATTTAATTACCAGCTCTGCTTTATCTGAATAACTCGGGCGAGTAGCTCCATTTTGCCTTTTGATTAATAAACTTTGCGTTTTGTTAAATCACTAATTGAATTACTGATATACAGTATAAACAATTGCTTGTGTCTGGGCCTGATGACTTAAATTCATTTACCAAAGAGTGCAGTAGCGAGCTTCTGGTACTCGTGCTGTTTTGCTACAAAAAAAAAAAAAAAGTTGGCTTCACTTTACATCTTTATTGGCTCTGCTCCCTTGTGAGATCTCTTTCTACTTTTATAAAGTTGATCATTACAGTAGGAATACCATACATGTACCACTATTGAGGAATACTGTCACCTTGAATTGGTCCTAAGCTGATTTGCCATGATGGACAATAGCCTTTCATTATGTTTGGAAAAATAAAGTAGAAGTGGCTTGTAAATTGTGCTTTACCCCTGTAAAGGGGTTTCTGGCTGCTCTAAAGGCTAATTATTCAAATGCATACAGTGATATTCTGCCTATTTACTGGAGCACTAGGTCCAAGCTGACATTATTTATAGGCTACTTATTTTTGAGTCATTGAGTTTTGGATTAAATGAATTCAATTCAAGTGACCAGTCAATAAGAAATATAATAACTTAAGGATTGATTGCGGTTTCCACCACTGCAATTATGAGTATGGATTTAAATGAACAAGAGCAATGTGGTTGGATTACAGTGGATATAAAACGTCTACACACCCCTGTTAAAATGGCAGGTTCAAAATAAAACCAAAATAAATCATATCAAATCTTTTTCCACCTTTGATGTGATAACCAAAATAAATTAGAAACGTTTTAGGAGGAAAAAAAAAAAAAAAAAGAAAAAAATGGTTTCCATAGTGGTGTGCACACCCTTTTATAATAAGATTGGTTATTTCTGAGCACAGTAACACATCACATTCAAACTCATGTTCAAAAGTGATCATCACACTGTACATCTGTCATCAGTGAAGTGCTTCTGATGAACCCCCAGTTGTTTCTGTAGGATTTTCTTGATTTCTTCCAATTGCTGTAAAGGATCTCGTTTTAGAAAGGTATTGATCAGAAGAGGAGTACAAAAGAATTTCCAAAACATCAGATGCATCACTGAGCACTGTGAAGGCCCTCATCAACAAGTGGAGAAAATAGGGCACCACCATGACATTATCAAGAACAGAAAGTCCCTCCAAAGTTGACGACAAAAAAAAAAAAAAAAAAAAAAAAAAAAAAAAAAAAAAAAAAAAAAAAAAAAAAAAAAAAAAAAAAAAAAAAAAAAAAAAAAAAAAAAAAAAAAAAAAAAAGAACAGACAAAATCTTATCAGGAAAGCTGCCAAGAGACCTACGGCAGTATTAAATGAGCTCCAGTAATATCTGGCACATTAGTAACTCCCTGCATTTGACAATAATCTCTTATATTCTTCCTGTCCTGGCTATGTGGAAGGGTAACTAGACAGAAGCCTTTTCTCAAATCAAAGCCGGTCTAAATTTTGCTGAAATAATGTGGCAAAATGTGATATGATCTGACCAAAATAGAACTTTCTGGGTATAATTCTAAAAAGATATGTTTGGTGCAAAAACAAGACAGCTTATCACCCTAAGTACACCATACCCACGGTGAAGTGTGATGGCGGCAGCATCATGTTACATGGTTGCTTCTCTTTAGCTGGGACTGGGGTTTTAGTCAAGATAGATGGCATCATGGATAGCTCTAAATCCCAGTCTATTTTGGCACAAAACCTGCAGGCTTCTGTTAGACAGAAGATGTGAAGATGAAGAAATTCACCTCCCAGCATGATAACCCAAAGCACAAAGGAAGGCTTCAAAAGAAGAAGATCAACATTTTGGAATGACCCAGTCAGAACCCAGATCTAAATCCTATCGAAAACCCATGGAATGACTTGAAGAGGGCTGTGCACAGGAGATCCCCTCACAATCTGATAGCTCTGGAGAATTTTTACAAGGAAGAGTGGAATAAAATTCTAACCCAAAAAGACAGAGCTGTACTACAAGCAAAAGGTGCTTTAACAAAGATAGCTAACATTTCTATTAGTTGATGTTTCTATTAGTTTTTCGCTTGATTTTTTCCCAGTTGCCATATCACACAAAAGGTCTGACATGGTTTGTCTTGGTTTAATTTTTTTTCACACAAAAAAACTGCAATTTTAACAGGGGTGTGTGGACTTTTTTTTTTTTTTATATCCACTGTAAGTCAAGTTTTATTTGAATGAAGTGGTAGGAGAAGATATGAGTTCTAACTCCACCCCAAACCTAATCTTAAACTTCCTACCAAATTTTAAAAAATGTGTAAATTATTAAGAATCCACAGAACTTAGATAGGGCCCCCATGGTCAACTGCACAGTATACAAATTCTAACTGGTGAATTTTTTGGTTTCTGTTGGAATTTTGCTATAGTTGTGTAACATCAGTCCACTGAGGCGAGCATAGTGAAGAACCCAAGTGCAGCTTTTATTAACAAAGTGAAAACCAAAAATACCATAAAGACTTGCCTTGACATGAACAGACTCAACTTGGCATGAACAAACTTGACACAAACAGACTGCAGGTTACAACATCAATACACAACAAAAGACAAAGGCTACATGAGGGCTATATATACACCAAACAATCAAGGTAACCTGACAATACAACCAGTGAGGAACAAGACACATGACTAAACCAACCAACCAGAACAAGACACATGAAACCAAGGAACCAATGAGAAAATGCCACAAAGACAAGGGTAACACATGACAAGATCACATGTGGGGCAAGGAACATATGGGAAATGGAGTGCAGAAACAATAGCAAGAGTCCGGGGTGGAGTGCCCTCTAGTGGAGTTCATGGGCACTCCAGCTGGGAATCGTGACAAGTTGAAAGGGATGCGACTTAAGATTAATTTGATCAGTTAGACTTAATTAGTATTAATATATTGCCTTATCATTAATCTTAACAAACAAAAAACAGGCTAAGCCTTCCCAGCCTTAGTATCCACATATTTTATTACTTTGACTGTAACACTGCAGAAATATCAAGTATTTTCCAGGAACCATTACATAACACACGACTAACACTGAATAGTATAGTCTATTTCATGTGTTGATTCATTTAAAGAATGACTATTTAGCAGAATATTAAGAAAAGATTTGGAAATACTCGGCTGTAACTGATGAAACATTGTGTGAATGCTAAATATTTCACACTATCTTTCATTAGGTACTTGCCTTTTGGTAAATCATTTCTTTACCATTTCTTACTAAATCATGTATCACATTCAGTCACACTCATGCTCAAAGAAAGCAGTGTGACTGAAATACGGTTCATGGAAAATTTAGTATATATATCCGCACAATAAAGCAGACAGCTTGTACATTATCCCCATCATTATTGCTTCATTTCAAATCCAACATGCTGCAATGCAGAAGCAACAGGAAACAGTGTTTTGAAACAGGATTTGAACCTTACAGACAAACTCTGCAAAAACAGCTTCCACAAAGATGATCTGAAGGTCTTTATGAAAACGTACAACATGTGTTCACCAAAATGAGTTTTATTACAGGATTCTTTTTTTTTTTTTTTGCAAACTTACCTCCACAGGGAGCTCTCAGTGACACTGCCAAGGTTGAAGTCGTACAGCTTGGTCAGCATGAGAATTACCTGGAAAAAAGCACCATGTGGTTATTTCATTATTCAAGCCTCATGGCTCATGGTAATGTGTGATTAATATATTTGCATAACTTGAAGGTGAAAGATGATTTGTTTGTACATGCTAATCACAAAATAACTCGAGAGAAAGCACTGAAATACATCTGCTAAAACAAGCAATTCACTTTCTACAATCAGTCAGGTAATAGAAAAAAAAAAATGTAGAAGTGGAAAAGACGGCCTTGGAACGATATTTACAATAAACCTTTGTAATACTTTTTTTTTAAACAAAAGAACAGTAATGCCATTACATATTGTCCAAAAGTACATATACAGTTAGGTCCGTAATTCCGGGGCAAAAATGATTGTATAAATATTTTGACCCACAAGCTGAATGCCTCTGCCAGGAGGTTAAGACTTGTCCTTCGATGGATCTTTAGACAAGATAATGACCCCAAACATACATCCATATCAACACAGACAAGACTGATGGAACACAAAGTCATGTTTCATCTCTATTTATGGATGGACTTGAAGAGAACAGTAAACAACCTTTTTGACATTTGACCTTGCTGTGACCTTGACCCTGGTGGATCAATTCCAAAATTTAAATCAGTTCATCTGCTGGTTACATTGATAATTCCATATAAATCCAACAAACATTCAGCCACTCGTTCTTGACATATTGTGCTTATGAGGATCTTTAATGGACACATGGACGGATACACTGAAACATAAAAAATAGGTTTGATATGTAGAACAATTTGTATGGAGGACTCATCCAAGAGTCCTTCTACAAGTAGCTCCAACCTTAGTAGACATTAGAGGCTCATTGACGTTATTCTCACCAGGCAAGTAAATATCAGTTGTAGGTTTGTCAATCCTTTTTAAACAGGTGTTATGCTGAAAGATATTTTATTTTTGAAAAAGAAATATAGCCTTCCTATATGTTTAAGCTCAAAAAAATCATCAGTTGTATCTGTTGCTAATTTTATTTATTCATTTTTGCCTCTTTTTCGTGACAAGTGTAAATAATTCTGGCACTGGCTATATGCACTTAATATGAAAACGTCAAGATCTGCTTTTTTAGAACCTTGAAACCCTCACAGTTCCTAACATAAGAGCATCACTGCACACAAGAGCATATTGTTGTGAAACTCTTCTGAAAGACACACCGACTTGTCACCTTTCTGTGTGACAAGTTAATCATGACATTCTTTACTACTTAATCATAATGTTCTAAATCTGGGTACCACTGTGCAAATATTCTTTAGAGCACACTTTGGTTGCACAAGACTTTCCTAACTAGGTCAATCATGCTCCTTGGGGAAAATATAAGAGAGGAGACGCTGTAGTTTGCCTGGAGTGAAAAGGAGTAGCACACATGAAAAACTTCTGATCTATTTACTTTAAGACTTGGTGGAAGGGCTGAACATCTGCAAAGGCAGAGATCCTGGTGAAATATACATTAATGTGGATTGTAATGGAGGTCAAAGTTTTTCCTGAGCAAGTATTTCATCTTATTATCTTCCTTCTTCATTTGAGTGACTTCCTCGCAGTGCATGTGGCACCGTACTGGATTTATGTGTGAAGTTGATCTCCAGGTGAGGGGTGTGACTTTGCTCAGGTTAAAAAGGAAAAAAAAAAGCAGCAGCGTGTCAACAACTACAAGGTAGAAACATGTGCACCTGGGCAGTGGAATCACATTTCCACATAATGCTTGTTATCACACTCATTATGCGCCGACATCTGCCACCTGTCCACCTCTACAAGGCTCAGAACAGACCTCGTGTTCATTTAAACGAAAGGAAAGCTAGATATGAGAGCTAGATAGTAAGCTACGTTGTTTCCTGATGATCTAGGAAAAGACAGGAATCAAATTTTAAATAGTTGTATATCCAGTATTTTTTAAATTAACTTCAAAATCAGATACATTTCAAAACCTGTCTCCAAATAATTAGATGCTTAGACTCGGACGTGTTAGAACAGCAGATGTCCCAACATCGCAAACATGAAAATCCTTGCTGGGAAAAAAGAAGAATTCTATCATTAAAAAACTAGCATCTGTTGGCAGACAGGCAACGCAATGCTCACAGCGTAAATGATAAACATGTTTTTCTTAAACTAATATTTAACTGCAATCTGCAAACTTGGTTGGTTTTATGAGCACCCAGCAGAGTTTATATGCTTATTTTATAAAAACCATGTTACATATTTAACATTAATGCATGTCTGATCCGCAGTATGGTCCATGTGCATAGTATGCTGCACATAATAATAAACTATATACAGTTACTATATGCATACTTGTATACATGTAGCTCACCTACTGACAGCACAATCCATCTTGTGCTTTTATTATTAGAAAAAAGTTGTTCTTTTTTTTCCATACAGTTAACTGATTTTTATTCTGACTTTTTGGTAGCACATAGACAAAACTATCATGTGCTCTGCTGAGTTGCAGACATCAACCCTACATTAGTTCTGGATGGTGTTTAAGCCACAGGCACTGGCTATGCTAATTTCCTCACTGGTGATTCAAAATCAGGCAATTGCTTGTAGCCATGATGGCATGTGATTTCAGAGAGAATGCATGGTTAATGTGAGCTAGATTCTGTCAGATATGGGCCAAGTAGCTATAAGAAAACAGCAAGTGAAAAGTCAGGTGTGACCACTACTTACTAAGTAACAGCTCCTCCATTTTGTACTGAACAACGGCACCATGGTCCCACCTACGTGGTTTCTATTGGCTCACAAAACCAAGCCTAGCAAATTCAAAGGTCAACATTCATTTTAGATTAAGTTGGCACTAGAAGCAAATGTGTGGCTTCCCCAGCCTGTGTCCTTTCCCCTTCAGTGAATTGCCTGTTCCTCCATGCAAATTTTATCTGTGTTTTGTCTGACTGACTGATTGTTTTAGCTGAAAAGCAGAAAAGTGTAGTTTTAGTTTTCAGGTGTCTCCCTAAATCTGTTGCTGTAGCAAGGGGTCGAAATTTGCAAAAGCTGCAGATATTGGTAGCTATGGAACAGGCTAAAGAGGAAGCTGGTGCAATGAATGAATTTTAGATTATCCTGACTACACACCGATGATATAGATTAATCAGCTTATGCCATGATACTGTACATCACAATTTCAGTTATCGTCATTTATACCATGGCACAGCTCAGACAGAAGCTCCAGCTGTAATATGAATGATAGGTTTATAATAATGGGCTCATTTTGACGTGTTATTGTTTCTGTGAAAAAACTTTGTGTTGACGTGGTGAAGTTGTTTGTTAGGAGACATTTGTTTAACATTATGGAAGGAGTCGTGTTTTAGCGCTTTGTAACAGTCTTCAGGAGTATGTTTGTTCAAATCCAATGAAATCATACAAATAAACCTAATAAACTCATCCTTCATTCAAACAAGGCTTGGTAATTTAAAACGTTTTGGTTTGTGTTAAAGAAGATTGTCATGTTTAGTAAGTGGTTGCAAATTCTTGGCAACTGATGTCTTCTAAAATGACCTCTTAGCTCCATGCTGTTCCATACTTTTCGCATGAGGTGGCGTGTGCACATTTGAATAAATTTGCACTGGTGAGTTCTTGGTGTTGACTTATAATGGTAATTTCTTTTTCAACGGATTTTCTGTTGACTTGAGTGCAAGTGGAAGTCGTTTCTCCGTCACTCTAACTTCAGGTCAATGCATTTTTTTTGAAAAACTGAAACAGGGCAGGTATAATTCTTTAGCACATAAAGTTGAATAGCATGATCAACTGATATCCAATCATCACTACATCTTCAATTTGACGGACTGGTTCCAGATGTGGCAATCACTAACATCACACAGGTCAGTCTCATTTAAAATAAGTTTAAATTAAAGCAAAACATTAACATTAACATTAAAACAAAACATCTAAATAAAAAAAAAAAAACATTTGGCAAATAAAAAAATAGTAATTTTTGCAAAAGCATAGGTGCAATATGGCATAAAAGTAATGTTACTGTGTGTCTTAGGTCTGATACATTTTAAAGGGATTTTTTTTTTTTAATTTCGGGGGAAAACTTTATCTCTTACCACCATGCATCTGGAATATTGTCATGTTCTGATACAACTGAAATTTTTGGATTTAACAACAGCTCTAGGACCAGCTTATAAAGTGTAATGTACAGCAATAGAAAGGATAAAGAAATTTAGTTTTGATCAGTAGAAATAGGCTGCTGCTGTTTATTAAAAACATTTTGCTGTGTGTGCGTGTGTGTGTGTGTGTGACAGAGAGAGAGAGAGAGAGAGAGAGACAGAAGAGAGAGTCAGTCAGAGAGTGTGTGTGCGTCTGCAAAGGTGCCGTAAGCTAAACTGCACCAAAGGGGAACGAGTCTAGGGAACTGCTAACCTTAAATGTCCAAAAGAAAGCCGTGCATGCTAATGACGGTGCAGCAAGGCATGCTGATACTGCTGCAGGCATCGCACACTGGCTTCAGCTCTCTTGCTAACTAGGACTGTCAGTGAGACTAGAAGTATATGTGTGGGTGTGTGTTTTGTGTGTGTGTGTGAGAGTGAGTGAGTGAGTGAGTGAGTGGGAATTTAAAAAAAGAAAGGAGGATGAAGAGTGAGGGAGCATGGAGGGCTTTTTAAGCCTCTTAGTGTACTTAAGCCTGTGTGTGAGACAGTGAATGACTGCTTATGTGTGACCTCGAGTGCCGGTGCATGTCTGTATCGGCGTGTGTGTGCATTATGTATTAGGCTCCTTGCTCATGTGTGTGTCCATGACGCTCATTGTGCTGTATGTGCAGGCACCAGTCCGCTACACCATTTCTGAAGTAAAGAAAGTACACATCTTAAGGGTGAACATGATTTCAGCCTCAGATGGACCCACTCTAGTAAGTGCACATGACACAGCACAGCATACTGAATAGCTTAAGCAGCCACGCTATTTATTCCATGCTTTATTTTCCTGTGTCTGATAAATATCTTTTCTAATGGAATATAAAAGAATTTGTCCTAAAAGTGATACTACCTAAAAGTACATTTTTTGGAGAATCTCAGACTGAAGAAGAAGCCTTTATTTGTCACATCCAGTAAAGTGAAATTCGTTCTTTCACATATATATATTCTTAGGTAGCTGAGGTCAGCACACAGAGTCAGGTATGATACGGTACTCCTGGAGCAGGGTGAGTTAAGGGCCTTGCTCAAGGGCCCAACAGCGGCAGCTTGGTAGTGCCGGGGCTTGAACCCCCCAACCTACTGGGCAGTTACCTAGAGCCTTTAACCACTGAGCCACCACTGCACCTATAAATTGCTCTTATGTTAGATTCTATGAAGTGAGCATATATAGTGAGTGTCAAGGATTTTGGGTGAGTGTTGCAGGGAGTTTAAATAAAACATATGCATAGATAAAGTTTAATTTGTGCCAAAGAAAACATTGCTGTGGGGAAATACACTTTAAAAAGTCTGGAACATAAAGGTTTATGATAAAAATAAAGTATTAACCCTACTTTTAATGGTCCTTCTGTCTATGGCAGTATAAAATTATAGGGTCCAGTGTTCCACTGCATTTGCGTACTGAACCCATGTAACTGAAATCCAAATGCAATTTAAAGCAGCTGTCAAATCGTTTTCATAATTTGCCTGTTACTGTTATTTATAGATGGTGTTTTGTTCTGTTTTGAATTGATGATCGATTGCAATAATAGTAATAATAATAATAATAATAATAATAATAATAATAATGTGTTTTTTTTTCATTTAAGAGATTTCTGAATTTCTGTTTTCTGCCATTTTTCTCTGGCCGATTTGAGTGGGCGGGAATGCGTTTGATACAGGTGACACAAAAGTACCTATCGGAATTAGTCATCGTTCATGTCAACTCCTCTTTGACCCCAGCCACAGAAACTGAACTGACCTATTTCTGCTTGCTCAGACTCTGTGTGTCTGATCGAGAGCAAAACTGCATCTAGTCAGAATTTTGTATTTTCATATACTCTATTTTAATGTAGTATATCATGTTCTACTTTGCATTTTTTAGAAAGGCTGCAGTACAGTTGAGATAATCATGATCTACACCTACTACTATAAAACATAGCAAGCTGTATTTTTATCTGACTAATGCAATAATAACAGTGAAAACACAAGACAATGTTTTTCAGATTTGTATAATAGTCTCACAATGTTGTAAACGGATAAATACTGTATGACAGGCTTAATCAAAACCCGTGACCCTAAAATAGTTAATAAGCTGCTTGCCTCTGCATGACAGTAGGCAGTTAAATGAGATGGCAGTAAAGCTCAAGCTTTTTTTTTTTTTCCTTCTGTGCCAGGAGCTATTTCACAGCCCTACTGCTTATTTCTTACAGATAAATAGTAGTTTGATGATTAAGGATTTAGGCTAGTAACCAGAGGGTCGAGAGTTTAAATCTCAGGACTACCAGAGAGCCACTGCTGTTCCCTCAGTTATATTGCTTAAATGTCTTCATTGTTAGTTGCTTTGGATAAAGGTGCCTGCTGAATAAACAAATATAAACCTTGTGAGTAAATTTACATGCAAAATTAAGTCTTACCATTCTGAGCAGTAAACAAATCAGTGAAATGAGAATATTATAACCTTAAAACTTATATATTTTTTATACAACTTGAGATGTGTACAGATTGAAGGTATGACCACGCTGGAAATTTCACTACGAAAAAGCCCAAATTGCTCCCAATGGTATAGCTGCAGTTTTTGGTTTCTCTTGAGTATTGCTTGTGCTAATAGTATTCGTTGCCAGCTCACACTCCTGGCTTTCGCAGCCTCTTTGTCTTTGGATTCTAAAAAGAAA
>CM041000.1:8775377-8799032 GCA_022985145.1 Pangasius djambal | reverse complement strand
CTGGCAAGGGGACATTTGTCCTAATGTGTAAACAGATTTTGTTACTGCTCTCTACCTGCAACTGTGAAATATGTAAATACTTAAATGATATTGTAATATTGTAATATTTTCGAAATTTGTGACATGACAATTGCTTTAATTGCTTTAATGTATATATTGACCAAAATATCTGTGGATTTGCTGATTTGATATGTATCTGTAAGAACAACTGTAATACCTTGAAAATTCTTTTCTCAATAAAGTTTGATTTAAAAAGTAAAGCCCATCAGATGTTGCTGTGTCAAAAATAGATAAACAATAGTCACATCTCTACTTTAAAAAACATAAATATATTTTACCAAAACAATGGGGAAATGTTTTTATTTAGGATACATTTTTATTTGAGAGCCAGTGTGACTAACACAACGGCCTGCCTAAAGATGCCATAGCAAAATTGGCTAGTCAAGTGAAGAGATGTTTTTGAGGATGGTTGTTAAATGCCTCAAGTGACTATTACCTCAGGTGATGAGACAGATTCTAATGTGGATGATGCTGATGTAGCAGGGCAGAATGTCTCATAGAAAAACATGCCAGTCAATATCCTAAAAATAAATAAAATTGGTAAATAGCAGTTGCTTTAATACAGTGTGTTGGTGTCTCTCAGTGGAAATGCCATTTCTCCCTTTTCACTTTCATAGATTTTAAAATGCTAAAACTTTACTTCAGATTAAACTGCATGCAAAAAAAACAAACAAACGTGTTTTCGTTCAGGAAAATCTGTCATTTTCAGACCTATATATAGTAGAAAATGTTAAAATTCAACCACATGAATGGTCGTCTCATAAATCCAAAGGCTCATAAATCCAAAAATCCAAAATTATTTTGCAAACATCACTCAATATTGAAATTGAAATACAATACAAAATTGTGTTAAAAAGCACATTATTATATAATAAGTATCTGAATGCATAAAACAACATGTGTCAACTATTTATTTATTTATTTATTTATGTATTTAATTCATTATTTAAATTTATTATTAATTATTTAAATTAAGGGGGGGGTGGTAGGTTTGGGAGATGAGGGACCCTGGTCTTATTGCAGCAGATGCCAAACATCTATCTAGACACAAAAAAACCCACATAAAGCAAGTAGCTAGCTAAGTTTTACAGCAAAGTAGCCAAGTCACCAGAGTAAGCTATCGATGGAAAAACTGTTTCAGTTATAATGAAATAATGTAGTTGATAAATCAATAAGCTGACATTCAGAGTTTTATCATGAATTATTTCATAGGATTCAAAGAGGTTACATTTGTCATAAATAAGTTCCTTGGAGGACTAGTGGTATTCACTAGTGGTAAATCAAGAGCCATGTGGAATTTCTTAATATGGTTTTCCATCCTTGTGTTATTTTCTTAACTTACATTTGTTTGTCAAATATAAGCAACTTCATGTAAACTCCCTTAACATGCTTTTATATCTGAATAATCCATTGTTAGAATATTTGCTTATAAGCAACCACCTACTGTTTTAAAGTAGTTCCTTGTCAGAGAATCTGCACAGAACACAGTCTTTCAACTTTAATTCAGCTACACACTGCAACCTGGCACAAAGACAGTGATAGAGTGGCACATTCTGCATAATGCACAGAGAAATGTGTTGTTTGCATATTTCAGAGCAAATAAGTGTGTCTGTGAGAAGAGAGAAAGGAAGAGAGCGCAAATGATACTTAGAATGTGTGCATGTGCGTGCATACATATGCACATGCACGCACAGACGCACACCTCTCGCTCTCTGTTTGGCAACCGGTGTTCCAAATGAATGATGTCTCTGAAACCAGCATTTATTTGAGTAATAAATCATCGTTTAGCTCATAGCCATATGGCTGAGATAACACTTGACACAATTTTTAAAATGGGATGCATGGTCACTCTCTATCGACCTGCTTAATTGAAAAAAAGTGTGTGTGTGTTTGTGTGTGTGTGTGTGTGTGTGTGTGTGCGTGAGTGTGTGTTGATGAGAGCGGTCAGAGGAGAATAGCTAGACTCCTTTGAGCTGACAGGAAGACTGTGGTAATCTAAATAACCACTCTTTACAACAATGGTGAGCAGAAAAGCACTTCAGAATGCACAATACGTTGAACCTTGGGCCGGATGGGCTACAACAGCAGAAGACCACACTGGCCTCCATTCTTGTCAGCCAAGAACAAGAATGTGAGGCTACAGTGGGCACAGGCTCACAGAAACTGGGCAGCTGAAGATTGGAAAAAGACCAGGCAATGTGTTAGATAGCTAACTCCATCTAGCATGTTAAATTATTATAATTCTTTCTTTGTTAACATTTTTAAGGTACGGTTTTATGCCAATACTCCTAGCACCATACCACATCTGAACTTGACAGCCTCCTCAAGTTTCCCATAAAACAATATTTCAAATTCTTCTCTTCACTTACAAAGACCTTAAAAACCTTCCTCCTTCTTATCTCTTTGATTTTCCTGTTGCCTCCCCACCTAGCTACATCCTCAGATCTGGCAAGCTCAATATTCATCCACCTAAAACTCCTAAGCTTTGAGGACAGTTCATCTTTAGAGTGGCCCCCTAGCTCTGGAATCTCTCCAGCTTAGTTAAGTCCAAATTTCTTTCCAATCTTTGAAACTGTATTTATAAAATATGATTTTCAAAAGTCCGACCTCACAGCCCTGTTGGATGCTCGATTCTTGTTGGCTGGTCAGAAGGTGTTTATATTAATGCGTTTGTTCTAATATGTTATTATTTCTATAGTAAACCAACTTAACCTTCACAAGGACTTGTACGGCGGATGCTTCGCATAAACATGAAAAAAAAATGCAAATGGTGAGGTTTTCCATGAGGAGATATTTATTTAGCATTTTTGGAAGGAGTCTCCAGTGTCGGTGCTTTGTAACACTGAGAAGTAAAGCTGTAGCTTTAAGTTTTCTGACACAGGAAATTCATTAAATTAAATTACACCACACAAGTCCTATCCTGCAAAATGATCTGACCACCTATATGTAATGCTTAAAGAAATTGCTGTTCATCGATTTGTTCAGTGCCTGAAGGAGCTGCATATCACTTCCTTCCTATCACGTGCTAATCTACCATCGAATGCACTTATATTAAGATTCAGTTGACTTGGTTTTATATCCTAAACCAAGGTTAGTCTTAGTCTTGATTAGTCTGGCTGATTCAGTCCCCATGTCCAGCCATGTGCATTTGCTAAGCCCTTCATGGGAATGTGGGAGGCCCTTGACTCTCATGCCACTCCCACATTCAATGCCCTGTCCTCCTCAGTCCTTGGCATTACCAAAAGCAATGGTCTACCTAAAAAATTACACAGAATACCAGGTTTCTGTGAGAATTTTACACCAAAATTTACTCCAGATGTTGTAGGAAATAGTGGCTGGTGCATAATATGTAATGCTTAATGGTCTAAGAAGGTTAGAGATGATATCAGCCAGAAATGGAGGCAGATAAAGATAACAGATGCATATGAATTGTAATCAGCAAGGGTCTCAACCTTGCTTCAGGTGCCCAGTAATGAGATGATAAAATGTAATCCAGAGGATTTGGAGCTAGGAGGTCTATTTTTTTTGTCTGAACAGACAGATATATAATGAGAGGATCAACTGTCATGGGCGTCAGAAAAAGATTACCTGAATTTGGACTTGCAAAAAGCAATGAAATAGATGAGTGTCAGGTCAACACCAAGGTGATGATAAGGAAATGTACGGCGTAAGACATCCATGTGTGTGGATGCTTTGTGGAAATAGTTACAGCTAATATCTGAGTCCACAGGAACAACTGTCAGCCAAGCTTTTCACTACTGCTACTACTACTACTACTACTGACATCTGTAAAGGAAGGGAAAGTTAGCTTGATAACAGATGACAAAGAATATTGTATAAGAAGGTTATGTTACTTCATTCCAATTCACAAAGATGGAAAACCTACACAAAATGTGGCTCCTTAAGGATACTTCGGTAGGCTAAATCTGAAGAAGGGGAAAAAAAGAAAAGACGAAAGAAACCCCTCACTAACTCATTAATATTACCTTGAAGTATTCACTCAAGTCACTGAAAGAAAATCAGTATGCAGAGGACTATTTCAGTATCCTTAGCTGTCTTGCCACTTCAACCAGGACAAACATTGACAGAATGGCCTCTGTTGTCTTAGAGTGATAACAGCTGAGTTCTCCAAATGGATGAGCATAGTTCTAACAAATGCATGAGTGATGCTCCTAAAAAAAAATAGGAGTCCTCTGCAAGACTAGACTGGGTCTTACATTTTAATATTTCTGGCTATAATCCTTAGTGTTGTGTAAAATACCACTTCCTCCAAGATTCAACAAAAACAATTTACCTTGATCAGTATTTCATATAAGAGCGAGCACAATGTGAAAACACAAACAATAAATGTGTAAATCCTGATACGTAAATCCTATAGGGAGTCAATCATTTGTTGACCCTATAGGTATCCAAGAAATTGTATATCCTATAAGGATCCAAGCATCTGTTGATCCTATAGAGATCCAAGTACTTGTACATCCTATAGTGATCCAAGCATTTGTAGATCCTATAGGGATTCAAACCTATGTTCATCCTGTAGGCACCCAAACATTTGTTGATCCTGTAGGGATCCAATTTTTTTGGGGTCCTATAGGGGTCCAGACATGTGTCAGTGGTATAGGGATACAAGCATTTGTTGATTATCTAGGAATCTAAGCATTTGTTGATCCTACTGGGATCCAAGCATTTGTATATCGTGTATGATCCAAGCACTTCTTGATGCTACACAGATGTAAACATCTGTTGATCCTATAAGGATCCAAGCATATGTTGATTATGACTATAGACTCATTAAGATGTGTCATTAAGAATGAAATACAATTAATATTAGAGCTATTCATTAGCTACTATCCATGATGTACATGATAGAAGATATTTTTCAGCTTTAGAAAGTAAAAATATTTTTTCAAGTTAAATTGATGGTTGACCTACTTTGTGCTCAGAGGTGAAAATATAATGAGATATTATACTAAGTGAACGTATAGATGCGTCACAATATTACTCAGTTAAAAGTGGAGGCATCCAGGCAAATGTGTACTCTAGTAAAAAGCAAAAAAAAAAAAAAAAACCTTAGTGTTGTAAATTAACACTACATAGCTTGCTAATGAATTAATCAGACCAGCATTTACCATTAGCTAGAATTTGTCCTGCTGCCTTGTCAATTACGTTAGCTACTGGATAGTCTAACCTAGCTTCTTTTTTTTTCTACATTGATAAACTTGATTTGATTCTTTAAACTGAAATGTAAATAAAATGTACAGGAGCTCTTTCTATTGACGTATAGCATATAGTCATTGGCTGGATAGGAGAAAAAGAGACTTCAGCGATTTGTAACAAGTACTTTGCAGATATAAATAAAAATGTAAGGAGTATATTTTTTCTTGGGAATATAATTAAGTAAAAGTACAAGTATTCAATTTCAATAAAAATCCAGTAAAGCATAAATACCCCAAACTAATATTAAGTATCATAATAATGTACAATTACTCAAGTATTTTCCACTCCTGTGCTAACCTGGCTAAAATCCATAAATACTGATGCTAGTTAGCAGAAAATCATGCTACGTCTGCATGAACATTTAGCCAGCATTAGCCATCATTACCATTACTGCTTGAACTCTACCTTTGTCACTGAGTTGTTAAATGACTTTAATAAAGAGAACCCTACACCATTTCAGACCGAGGTGGCTTGTAGTGCCATAATTGTTTGTTGCCGCCATTAGTGCTTGCGCAAGACAAACATCTATTAAAAGCCTTTAAGGGAAAATGAGCTGTGTTGTGTTTGGACCCCACTGATTCGCCGCTATGCTTGATTGATCACTGCCTCCCTGCCTTCGCCACTGGCTCCTGGTTTAATGGCTCTCTTCACACCATCCAATTACCCTCCAGCAAATTATTTAGGCTTCCTCTGATGACCGGGAGCCACCGGAAAAATTTCTGAACTGGAAGCTTTCCAACTTAATGCATAAATTAATAGGCCAGCCTGTAGGAGGAAGAGTTATTCATGGCTTAGGCAGCTTGCAGTGGCACGTTCCAGCACTATAGGAAGGCAATAAAAACAGTGTTATTGGTAAACCATAAACCTTTTCTCTATGATCCACCTGCCTGTTTATGGGTTATTGTGGCTTCATAGCAGACAGGAAGGGGATGATAGGCTGGAAAGTTCTGGACTAAGGGGGAAGACTGGAATTCTGGGTGGTCAGCAGAAAGCAAAAGGAAGAGAGAGAGAGAGAGAGAGAGAGACAGCCGTTCTTAAGGGAGCAGGGAGATTATGGAATAAGGAATTAGGCATTGACAGACGCATAACTGGTTTTAAATTTTTATCTATCGTGTTATTGATAGTGACTCAGGGCGGATCTATACAAGCTGACCTCGCTGTTGCACATTGTGCTTCCAGACAAAGTGTGGCATTGGCAGGCATTGACTATGAATGTAAAGTAGTCTGTATTATGTACGATCTATTTAGAGACACGTCCAGAAAGGCATATACTGACCTACATATGTACAATAGTGTTCTATCAAGTCTGTTTAACTGCATGTCATAGTTATATTATGTCACATTTATTATATGATTATATGACTAATTGATTGCAGAAATCATGGGTGTTGTGGATAATTTGCAAAGAATAAATATGCAAATACCATTATGCGCAAAGTGCCAGGAGAAAACAGGATGAAAAGAGGACGAAGCATCCCCAGAATAACATAGTGAAACTAGTCACTATCGTATAAGGCAGGAGTATTCAGCAAAAATTTATAAAGGTCCAGTAACATAAAATTCCTTGCCTGAGAAGGTCTGGATGAACAGCTAACATGACTGAATGGCAACAACAGCGACATCTTAATGGTTAACAATTAAGACAAATCTAATCTAAGTGATTATGATTGGTTTTGTAGTGGCACGTCACATTACCACTTTTGCCTAGCGCCACAGATTCTGAACAGATGAGGCTATTGTGAATTTGGCACAAGTTTAAAAAATTAAAGTCACTGATCTGGGACTACTTTTGTTTATATCTTTATCGGTTCTGCTACAGTATTTTCAAGTACTTAGTTCAGTGTGCCGAAATGCTTTTCTTGGTTCACACTTGCCAATTGCCAACTGGTATACAGTAAGGTGTAAGACAACTAAAAGTCATCAGCTGCTTTAAAAAAATTTAAATTAAAAAAAGAATTTAAAATATGCATTCAAAATGAATGCATAGTAAAAGAGTATAGACATGACTGTGTGTTCTGTTAATACAGTATAT
The DNA here is from genome assembly GCA_022985145.1 of Pangasius djambal. Classification (NCBI taxonomy): domain Eukaryota; kingdom Metazoa; phylum Chordata; class Actinopteri; order Siluriformes; family Pangasiidae; genus Pangasius; species Pangasius djambal. The sequence goes on along the minus strand of CM041000.1, from coordinate 8,791,723 downwards.
GTGAATATAACAATTAATAGTTAATCATTTCAAGAAACATCCTATCTGTTTGGAGATATTTATTTGGAGTCATTATTTTATCAACTTTCTCATTAATAAAACTTAATAATGTCTTAATAGTTGTCTTAATTTGCACATGCAATTTCCCTTTCTCTCAGTGACTTTCAGGATTAGTAAATCACAGTGTAATTGCTATTAATCTATTTTTAATAGACACTGCATTTAGCACCTGTTTGTAGACCTGCCTAAACTGCATATTCGCATTAACACATAATGGTCAAGATTTGCTATGTTACTCCTTTGAAACACTGAAATCCTCTGTAGACCCTGTTAGTAAATTAGCGTGCATCAATTTTGTATGTTTTACACACAAACCTATTGGTTAATTAAGATAGGGCATGAAAGTATTATTTTTCATCTGTCAGAATTCAGACAGAACAGCTAGAGACGCAAATGCTCAGAGACAAATTAAACCCACAATATAATGTTCTTGCTTAATTATTCCAGGGGATTTCTATGCTCTAGGATCTTCCAGTGAACAGTAATTAGGTACAGGTATCCCGTGGAGGGGTTTATCTATGATAAACAAAGAACATGTGAACACCTGAGATTGTCTGGCAAGGCCAACCACAATGCAATTCATCTCCTTTTTCTGCCTTATCAGCACTTGGAATTAAGATGCCTCATCAATTCTGGAGTTCCATATTTACATAGAGTAATTAAGAACAAGCACGCTGGCTCAGTTCAGGACGAAGAAACTGCAACCGACGCTGGACCCGTGTTAAAACTTCCCAAAGATAGCATGGCACAAGCTGATTTTGGATGGAAAATTTGGCCTTTATTGCTATGCTGGGACCACGGATTTCAGGTGCTAGATTGCTTAATAAAGCGATATTTTGCTTAAAGGTGCTGTTTTTGGCTAATTAGCTAATTAGTATTACATGTAGTTTATTGTTAGTTTCTTTGGGTCATCAGGTTCTTTGTTAACCATGTGAGTTTGAATATTAGGACTCATTTATCAAACTGAGTATGAACAAATTTATTCAGAAATCGTACACAAGAGCATTTATGCAAGCAAAGTGATATTCATGAAAATCCATGAAGTACACTAGTGATTCAATTAGGACAAATGAAATGGTGCTGTACAACAGGAGAAATAGTTAGTGTGTGTCTTTGGTAACTGATGTGCTGCAGTGGTCGAGCTACATTACTGGAAGACTTTGCACTTTACAGTTGATTGGCATTTATTCAAGATACAGTATGTACGTGAGTACAAAAGACTTTTGTAATTCTGATGGGAATTTTTTGTTCAGTTTGGTCTATGAAAACATTTACAGACATTTTTAATAAAAAAAAGTTGATAAATGAGGTCCATTAAGTTTAGGCTTAACAAAATTAAAAGTGCTTCAAGTTGTAGAGGCTTGGACTTTACTCACTTTACCCTCGGACCTCATTTGCAAGCTCATTTTTTATGTGGTTTGAGAGCTTTGTCGACTATAAAACTCTGCATGTAATGATGAAAAAGATGCACTTGTGACTTGATCATTATCCAAGTTTTACTTATAAATCGGTAGCCCTACGACCTTTACAAGTCTGGTTTAGCTTCAAGGTTAGAGAGGGGACACAAATCGTCCTTCTTCTGCAGTGCATAAACTAGAAAGCAAGTGCAACAGCCTCCCTGTTCTGCCTCCAGTCTTGACACATCACACAACGATGCTGCTCATGCTATTCTCTCTTGTTAAGCACACTCAGAACACAGCTGCACTGCCTCAGTTATGTGTGTGTCTCCGTCATCTTTTTTGCTCCAATTGCTCCCATCTCATTGCACCTTGCAGCAGGTGATGTTCAGAAATAGATAGCGGTGTCGGATTGTGGCACACATCAGTGACCTGTCACACGAGCCATGAAAATCCCAGCAGCCTCTGATCTCCTTTGTAGACAATCTGAGAGTGACATGTAAATGGCGCTCAAACCACACGTAGCTGTAACTGAGCACAGCAAGGTGTGCTTTTATTAGTGCCATGATGAGCTGTCGGACCTGACTATGAAACAGTATGAGTGCGTCAGAGCACAGAGCTACAGGGTGGGAGGTTTTGTTGAGGAATAGTGGAAGAACAGATTGGAACTATCCATGTTTTGGGGGATTTGACAGTACAGGTTATGTTGTGAAGAAAAATAGGTTTATGTATTATATAAACATTGGTAGCTTTAGAGTGTAACTATATTCATTCGTTCACCGGTGTGTTTTGTTTAGTTAAATGTCAACAGCTGTTTAATACAACATCAGCTAGGAAAACATAACACAATGCAACGTAACTTATCGTAACATATCACTTGAAATTGAAATCCAAAACAGCATTCACGTGTTGCTGTCAAAGACAGAACTTTTTTTTTTAATTAAACATAGCCAGTCCTGCCTACCTTTACGCATTTTCCGCTTGTTAACATCGGAGTATGCTAGTATGAGTTATCACTCCTATAAAATGTGCTAAAAGATCTGTGTTCTATTTTCCCCCAATAGAAATGTCAGATAAGCAAATGAACACATGACTCTGGAGTGACTGACAGTTGCACAGGTGTTTTGAACTCTCTTACATTATCTGACCTCCTGGAATCCCCGCCCCCTTTGCCCACCTCACAAGTTACATCTTGTCTCAATTTTCCCACTTGAAAGATGCAGTGCCCTCGCTCTCTGTCCGTGGTGAAGGCTTGTAGTTCGTTAATGTGAAACAAAATGTATAAGTGTATGTGTGACTTTAGCTTAGACGTAACTTTAGAGAAATATATAGAGAAGTGTATAGTAAACACCAGTAAACACCAGAACAGCAATATTTATTAGGGATGTCCCTGATGTCCCTGAAAATTTCAGCACTTGTTCGGCTGAAAGAAAAATAAAGATTAAAATAGGAAATGGAGTGTCAAAGTGTCAAATCTAACTAATTTGAATGGTAATGATAATTAGAATGTGATTAAAAACCTTCAAACAACACCGTCAACACTGTTAGAAAGTGAAATGAGTGTATATATGGGGTTGTAGTTGGGGAAAAGTTTACTTGAGCTTAAGAAGGTAGATTTTTCTTCTGTAAGCGTTTCTAGTTTCTACATCTGAGCTATAACAGACAAGCTCCCCCTACCTTGAAACCCTGTATACATACGCACACGGCAGTTTCTGACTTCAACACGCGATTGGTGAAAGGACTACATGTACTGCATTTATTACTTCAACCACAAAACCTGCAGTATAGAATTATTAACTAACAATAACTTATTTATTGTTACATTTGTGAGCTGAACAATTCCAGCGTTTCCAAATTATTTTCTGTGGGTGTGTCATAGCATGACATAATTTCTTCAATACAAAATTTCTTTAATATAATAATAATAATAATAATAATAATAATAATAATAATAATAATAATAATCTGTATTGAGACTGCATAGTGAATGATTTACTGAATGTGATCGATTATATACACAAAGGCTATGACAAAATGATGATATTGTTGCTGCTGCTCCTGTTAGGGGTTGCCGCAGCAGATCATTGGTCCACATGTTGATTTGGCACAGGTTTTACACTGGATCTGGATGCCCTTTCTGACACAACCCTCCCATTTTATCCAGGCCGGGGACTGGCACTGAGAGTACACTCCCAGTGGCTGGGTTGGTTCCCTGCCCGGGAATTGAACCCAGGTTGGAGCAGTGAGAGCACAGGATCCTTAGCTGCTAGAACACCAGGGACCCCATGACAAAATCCTGTTGTTGTTGTTGTTCTTCTTCTTCTTCTTCTTCTTCTGGCTGCTCCTGTTAGGGGTCGCCACAGCGGATTATTGCTCTGCATATTTGATTTGGCACAGTTTTTATGCTGGATGCCCTTCCTGACGCAGCCCTCCCCGATTTTATCCAGCAGTGGGAGTGCACTGTCTTGTGCAGTTCCCTGCCCGGGAATCAAACCCTGGCTGTGGCGGTGAGATCGCCAAAGGCCTAACCACTAGTTCTCCAGGGACCCCTATGACAAAATCCTAATATTATGTATAATTTATTAAGTAAGAGCCCTCTTGCAATGTCCAATCAGAATTTGCATAACTACTATCTTAGGGGAAAATGCATTTCAGGTCACACAGTGTTGAGTGCGCTTTCATCATCAAAGCCTGTAACAGATCTTCCATTTCCATCAAAAGATGGTTTTAATGAGGAGAATAATTTAGTGCATAAGGAAAGAAGACTTTTAACCACCTGTCTTGTCGAACCTAAAATAACAATCAGGGACCAATTAGCGAACATCCAAAGCTCTGAAATATGGAAAATGAGAACCTGCACGTATCTTGCACACCTTGAGGTCTCTGGAATGGTATAATCATCATTTATTGTAATAATGCTATTTTATTTGAACTCTGACTAATGTGAAGTTTCACTCTTGCATCAGCTAAATGAGATGTGAGTGTCAATGAGGGCCTGAAGATCCATCGACGAACTTTACATCAGAGCATCGCAATCAAATCCCCATCCAATATTTGACTCGAAGCAAGTGATTGCAAGTCGTCCCCTGGCTCCGTGTCAATAGGGTGGAGATTGGGGCTTCCCTCTGAGCTTTTATCAACCTAATGCTCCTTTTGAGCTCCTGCCATCCTCATCAATACACATAATGTCTCCTTGAGTACAAGAGTGAGCGCCTCTTTCAAATCACACTCCCTCCCTTGCTGGCAAAAAGCGTAGTTACGTAATACACAATCACTGTAGCACAGCTGGCTTTTTCATCACCGTGGTGATTGCGACATTCTCAATGGGCTACAAGAAGCATTTTTAGCTATAGGAAGCGGAAATATCACTGTAGGCGTAAAATCTGAAGATGGACTTTTAAAGGAGGATGCTATCTATAATATGTTGAACTATAAATCTGTATTATGTCATCCTGCTTATCTCACAGCCTTGTCTCTTGTCTGTCTTTCCTCCCTCTACCTGCTTTCTCCACTCTCAGCTCTAGCAATCCCTACTACTTCTATGAAATTGCTCTGAAGCCATCAATGAAAAAGTGCCCTCTCTGAGTCTGGTTTCTCATTATCCCATAGCAGCCTGACTAAAACAGAAGGTCAAGACTCAGCAGAGCCCGCGGCTGCCTGGCCGGCTTATGATTCCATTTAGATGCAATTTTCAGCTCCCTCCTTGAAATTAGGGTGCGCATGTAGCCGGCATCTTCCACTTCCACCAGATGCAGTGTGGCGTAGATGAAGTACAGAATATGATTTACCTGCTATGATTAGAATATTAAGATGACAGGGGAGGAAAAGTACTGATCTCAGAGATCCAATTTAAACCTTACATTAGCACGTGATTTGTATCCGGATGATGGTGAAATTCAGGACACACTGGACCAAATGCAGAAACTGAACATCAAATTCAATATTATTTATTATTATTATGTATTATTTGTTAATTATTATTATTATTATTATTAATATTATTATCATTGCTTGTCATTGTTCTTGTAATAATAATAATAATAATAATAATAATAATTAACAAACATACAAACAAATAAATATTACTGGCAGTATCATTTTTAGCGTTGCATAAATTGCCATAATATTTTTTCTATTGTTCGTGCAAAAGGATTAATGAGTAATTGAACAAACACTATCATTAAAAGAGAGAGAGAGAGAGAGAGAGAGAGAGAGAGAAGGCTCATAGCACAAATAACACAGAATATAAAACTTGCTAAAACTACAGCGCATCTTCTTTTCATCTAATTTGACTATGCGCTTCTTTTAATTCTGTGTGAAGAAATTACAATTTTACTTGTGCCATTTTTGATACATTTTGCATTTATTTATTTAGTTGTTTGTTTATTTATTTTGATGTTTGTTTTTAAAAAATTCTTTTTTTGAGGGATCTGAAAGCACTTTTTGGTCATTTGCACTCTAAAATTTCACCCTTTTTTTTTTTTTTAATCCAATCTCACCCTTGCATTTTGACGTGGCATTTATATTCCTTCTCAAATGCATTTCTCTACACATTTTGGTTGGTCCTCAACAGAGCTTCTGTAAACAGCAGGGTCCTCTGCTATGCGAAGCATTTCACACAAACATGGAAAGCATCCTGTATGAGGATAAAGAGAAACTTCTTCAAAAGCTTTCTTTTTTAATGACTTTTTTTTGTTGCCGAATACTTCCTCTGTCCTGCTCCTCCGTAATTTCTCTCAGTATTGTGGAAGAATTTTAGTGACAAAGTGCAGCCAAAGCACTGTGTCAGTTAACTGATTTCTCTCTTCACTCAGAATTCAGTTTGCCAAAGTCATGCTGAAAGGAACTAATCCATAACACTATGCCTGATTAATCTGATTAATCAATTAATTGTTTGCAATCACAGAATAAAAGTTTTTTTTTTTTTTTTTTAGGAGCTGTGATTTGAATCATTTGATTATTAACAATGTCAGCTTGGCAATTTGAAATAGAAGCAACTCAAAACTATCACCAATCCGATGTCCATTCAAATGATTTTGTTTAAATTATTTTAATTAAAACATTACATCATCTGTTAAAATAGAAAAGATAAAATATCACAGCTAATATTATAAGAATATCAATTAATAAATGTTTGTTATGAATCACAAGCCCTATATGTTATCACCAGTCTTATATTTTCTTCTTCTTCTTCTTCTTCTTCTTCTTCTTATTATTATTATTATTATTATTATTATTCTCTGTGTGCTCTCAGTTCCAGAATCAACGATTTCCACCAGATCATCTACAGAAGTGCATTTTCATATTTGGTACATCCTTAAAAAGTGTAAAATGATACAATTTGCACATTTATTACACTGATTTATTTCTTTTCATTGTTTACAGTATAGCCTAAACAGCACGGAAGCTGGATTTGTAATGTGTAGTATGCATATTGCTGTTAACTGAAGTGTGGTGTGACACGTTTTCTGCTGTTATCTATCAGCTTTCAACTGCACCAATCAGAATATCCTAGAAATAGCAATGTCTTGAATCAGTTTACTTACCTGTGCGGAAAAATACCAGTCAACCAATTTTTTTGGGGGGGGTCAACTAGTAAAAGTTAATAGTTTTGCAACCCCTAGTAGTCCAGATGTGGCGCTTACTTTATATAAAATAAACCATATTTACTTAAACCATGTTTACAATATTGGTTAGAAAAACTACAAACTACCAACACTTCAGCTCCAAGTCTAAACTGCTGACAATACAATCTAAAATAGAAATAGGACCAAACATGTAAAACACACTCACATGTTTGTGATGTTATAATCCTGCACAGTCCTGTACGATAAAAAAGAGTGGAGTGCACAGGCAAGTGAATATTCTACTGTTTTCAAGTGAAATCCCCAGAGCAATGACAGAGCGTGAAAACTGAGGTGGTAAAATTAAATAAACTGTATTACGATGCAATAAAGAGTGTTTGTGTGTAAGCACGGCTGGACAGATGGGCTGTTTGTACATATACAGCTCTTGTGGGCCAGGCTTCAGAACTGATTTTTATGGACAAAGCTTTAAGTCTAGGTTCGCTGGAGCAATGAGAATAAATAAAGTCAAATTCATAAACACATTGAGGAGAAGGAGGAGGAGCATTATTATTTATGTAGTTATTTACACTTAAATCTCTGCAGAAAAATCGAAAATATCTGGAGAAAAATCGAAATATCTGGAGAAAAAACGCTGACAAAATGGAGGCAGGAATTCATTTTCGGATTCCTTCAGATGAACAAACCGGTAAGTAAATCTGTGACCACTAACCATTTCCCTCATCAGCTATTCATAACTGTAAATGTTACTTTGTGCAAATTCTTTCAACTCTGTAAATGTTAGGCGGTGTTGTCTGTGCTTGAGATTAATTCAGTGACATATTAAGCATGAAATGCTTTTGCATAATCCATAAAACAAAAAAGGAACATAAACTGCATAGTCTCTTAATTAAATATGCCACTAAATAGGCTACTATTTGTACATTTTCCTTGGATATCACCTGGTTGTATCACATCCTTGAGAACCTCTGCATAATTTTTCTCTCCCAAGGGATCGCAATGGCACAGAAGCTAAGCTCGGCCAGGTGGCAAACCTGATTGTGATGGCTTCATTTAAATGGGAGTTGAAATCCGCACCTGAAGACATGAAGACAGCTACGGCATTGAGTTGTAATCCTCTTCCTCACACGCCGGCACAGATGCAGCCTATAAAGCGGCTAATGACGCCAGATCGAATTGAATGGCCCAGAGTCTAATGAGTAATTACCGAGACTGAAGATTGTATACGCTTTCCTTTCTGGAGGGTTGGCAGTGGTTATGCGTTAATTAGCTCTTTGTTAGGGTTCGCACCGGCTCTGTGTCCACTGATAAGCGAGATCAAAACAGAGCTGTCTCTAACCGGTGCGAGCTTTTGCTGTCTCTGATTGCTAACTCAAATCCAATTTCACACTATTAGCACAAGCGTTGACATATGCTCTGCGTGAGTGAGTGCAGAATCTGTTATTATAACACCTCTGAAACCATTTTAAATTAGACACAAGTTTACTGTCCAAAAATAGTTTCTTTGACTATTACTGTCAGTTGCAACATTCTAATAATTAGATCGGTGGCAGGACCACAACAAAACAATCATTCTAGGTACAGGTCTTTAATAATAGTTATTAAAAAATAATAGTTTATTATTAAAGAACAAACCCACCAGGTGCAAAACTGATAACATGTCATTTCTATATTGTATTGATGACTATCTTTAAGGTCAGGCACCACATCTTATATACACACATTTACTTTTGATTCAAATCAAACCTCAGAACATGATTCTTGTATTACAATTTACATATATATATATATATAATTCATTTATAGGGATATGTATATCAGGATAATTAATTAAATATGCCACTAAAAATGAATTTCATTGCAATTATGATCAGGCTTGTTAATAACAGTTTAAAATATTGTTATATCACAGGGGAAAAATTGCATATTTGATGTCAAAATTACAAAATATCTGGACTTAAGACGCATGTACCCATGTGTGAAATGATGTTGATGTACCTCTGAAGGGTCAGGAAAATGGCAAGGTGCATGAAAAATAGGTTATTTTGATTAAAATGCAGAGAATAAACAAAGCCAGTGACAAACCATTGTTAAGGTTTGAGCACAAATTGTCACCCCATCTAAGGAAATGGGTTAGAGAACTTAAATGCTTGGAATTTTGGCTGGAATCACTAGTTAACTAGCTGCTCTAGAAGAAAATCTGTATCTTTTGGCCTGAAACAGATATTTCATCCTTCATTCCAAACTTTTGGATTGAGAGAGTTGCTACGTACCTTTATTTTTCTTTTCAATCAACATCGCACATTTTAGCAGTCAGGATATATATACTGTTTCATTTCCTGCCAGGTGTGGCATCATAATTATGACAGTGCTGTGTCAAAAACTGACAGCATCAGATAAAATCAAGAGCTCCTTCTAAATTACAAGCTGTAAACAATCTGTTATTCAAACTCAGCCAGGCATTCCAGTTATCTGGAAATGAAGCATAATCACTCAGTACAGCAGGGAAATTAAAAATGACAGACATCATATGATTATGTATACTGTTCACACAGACAGATCTGATTACTGTCTTTTTCTATTTGGAAGTACATGTTGCATGATTTCCTCCATTATTTCTGTACACAAGCCTGCATAACATCTGCATGGCAATTACAGTATCTTTATAATAGCTCTTAACTCTTTATAAGGCTGACTTCATATAGATGTTGTAACAGCTTTTAATTTTGTTTGTGTTTTCTCAGACTTAATAAGGCTGTATTACATATTTACACAAATTCTCTGACAGAATCTCAGTGTTTTCACATCAGTAACACTTCCTATAAAGGATCTACTATAATATATGAAGACATTAATAAGCTGTTATTATTATTATTATTATTATTATTATTATTATTATTATTGCTGTTGTTGTTGCATTATTATTATTAATTATTTACTGAAAAAGCATTACATATTATAGCAATGTTTAGTATGCATTATGAATTGTTAATATAATGCAGTCAGAATAAAAAAATGCATTCCCAAATTGCGTAGTGTTTTAAATTCATTAATTATTTTAGAGGTTTTATCAAGAAATAGTACCATGACACTGTTCAAAGAACATTTGGAGGTAACTGAGGTAGAGAACTGCCTTGGCAGGAGCTAGCACTGTAGTTTGTCTGGCACAATGCATAAAGATTTATGCTGTTAACATATTAACCTCTAAACTACCTCACTGATACCTCATATGGGCAGTTGCCCCTCATGTAAAAATAAAGCAAAACCATTCACATCATTTCACTTTTATCCACAGACCTAATATGGATGGGTGGGTTGATGGATAGATAGATGGATGGATGGATGGATGGATGGATGGATGGATGGGTCATTATTTAACAGCACTCTCTAAACATTCACACTGATAACATGATAGCACATTTGGAGGAGGCGTTGATACCTGGAGGCATTGGAACCTGATAGCAATACACAGAAAAGATCCCCAACAGTGCTTCCTCAAGCACCTTGGCGGAATGAGCCGTTGGCTAAAAGTGCATCCCATCTACCCAATCACTACATGGAAGAGATGGGTAGAGTTGTTTAGAATGTTGTCCAAAACTGCTACCATCCTCTTCTCTGTTGCTGCCTCCAGTGAGCTTAGGCGTAGTCCTGTGATGGAGCTGGCCTACCTGACCAGTTTATTGAGACACACTCACCTCCCTCATCCCAGCAGACCACCGCATAGAAGAGTTGCTGGCGACAATAGACATCAGTAGCCTGTTGCATACATTTAAGGTGTTTATAGCATACATTTAAGGTGTCTATAGCTCCTCCTCCTCTTCCTAGATAGTAACTAGTTTAACAGGCCCAAAAATTCACTACTAGTCCCTTTGTCTTGGTGACATTTGACATTAATTTGCAGGTGGTTTTCTCCATACCACAAGACAAAGTCTTCTGCTGGCTTCCTGTACTCTGATTCATCCCCACTGTGGATGCACACTGGAGGAGTCATCAAAGAACTTCTGCAGGTGGCAGCTGGTCTTGTACTGTATGTCCAGTGTGATAATAGGTATCTCTTAATGTTGACAAAAATTATTCATGACTTCAGGAGGACTAGCAGTGATCACTTTCCACTGCAGATCAATGACACGACTGTGAAGCAAGTCAAAAGATGCAAGATCCTCTCCACTTTCTAGAGACCTTTCTATTGTGAGAATAGCTGAAATCACTGGGGTCTTTCTACCCACCATTGACACCTCTTACCACAAGTACTGCATCTGCAAGGCCACCAGCCTTGTGTATGACCCCTTCCACTCTCTATGGTTGTGATGGCAAGACTCTTTACACTCTTGCCACCATACTGGCACATGGTACTGGAACATCCACACCACTGCAACCAGACTCAGCACCAGCTTTGTCCCCAAGGTGGTCACACTAATTAAACTTTCACTGCTTCCCTCACCATCTTTGTATTTCTGATGAAATGACAATAAATTCCAATTAAATGTCTTGAATGGTGTGAAAGCGGCATGAGACTCCAGTACTGGAAGACAGCACTGCCTCATTTAACTGGCTTAGTTCAAATTATCAGCTAATTACCCAGGCCTTCATTGGCTGGATTTGGTGTATTAGACAAGTGAAAATCCAAATCGTTGTAGGTTTGCGCTCCCCCCACTCCCCAGGACATGAGTTTGAAAGTCCTAAATGTAAGTCAGTGAGTAAGAATCACATTTTTAGTAAACACTGTGAAGAATCTGCTGTTGTGTACTGATTTAGTGCCAACATCCCCTGTTCCAAACTGCAAAGCCAATATAATATTGCAAGAAAAAGGGCACTATCAGGGTCAGTACTGGACTACCAACAAAAGTCTCCCCATTAATCGAGCTAGATCGTCAGTTTTAATACCCTAATTAGATTAGATTTCACTCTCTTGCTCCCTCTGAGGTTGCCAATCCCATCCCCACTATAAAAGGAGCCTTTTTTTAACAAGATCCGTGTTGGCGTGTTGGGCAGAACATGACCAGGAAGCATGCCAGGGCTTTGCAAATGGAGACGGCGCTCTGTCAATGCCGCTACTTTGAGCTGAAATCAGCACAAATGAGCAAGGGACAAAAAAGAGAGAGAGAGAGAGAGAGAGAGAGCAGGAGATACATCCTGTGAGATCTGTGAGAACATGTCAGTCTAATTAGCAGCAAAATTCATTTATATACAACTAAAAGAAATCATGCATACACTCAGGGAGAAAGAGCTACATGCAGTTCTATTTTCATTGATTTTTGAACTTTTTTCCCCCCTGGAGTGATTAAAGATGGCTTCTGGAAAGAGGACAAGAGATGCAGCATTGAGTGATGATGAGGACGGACAAGAAACACAGCAATACCCAGTGTGTGTTTTTACATAAAGGAGCCTAAGATGGCTACACCCTAGAGATCTACACAACAGGATCATGATCTGACATAAAATTCAGAAAAGGAAGCAAGCTTAGCTACTTTCTTATCGCAAGGCTAGCATATAAAGCATGTGCCAGGGATGTGCATCAGGACACCCAGTGGGGTCTGATATAAAGTTTGTGGGACAAAGAAAGGCCACATTCATTAACAGGGGAGCATATGGTTTGCTTGCATCGTGCTGCACCATGCGTTTAGAACATTCATTCATCCATTTTCAGCAACTGCTTTATCCTGTTCAGCTGTGGGAGTAGGCACCATTGGTCAAATTCTCTACAGGAGTAGGATTAGTCAAGAGTACACACACACATATATATGGGATCATATATATGTGGTCATCTCTAATGTATGTCTAGTGGGGAAACATTTTCAGGAACCCCCTGAGGGAAGGAAGGGAGGTTCTAATTTAGAACACCTACAGCCTATACTATGGCTACCTGCTGAGTGGCACTAAGAGGAGTGTCACTCATGGCCATTTGTTAACCAGTGACATGAAGTTCACTATCTACTTTTGCCAGATTTTACAGATTCAATGTTCACACCCACAAACTCTGTGGCAAGTGTGAATGATTCTCACCCTCAATAGAGCACAGTATCTGGACATTAATTGATTCTTGTCCTCAATACAAAAAAAAACAGTATCAGCACCCTGAGCAATTATTATCTTTAAAGGTGAACAATATCAGCACCATGATTGATTGCTATCCTCAGTGGAGAACATAAATGAGCTATAAATGAGCCTATATTAAAAAAAGTAACCATCTGTAACCAAAATATAGATGTAAGTTATAATAAATTTGCAAACATAGGTCAATGTTGAAAATTTCTTTAATTCACTAGATTCTGTGAAATAAATCAATATACCAATTTCACATACAAAGACACGATTAACTAGAGCGCTAGTTTGCACTTTATGGTTTCTATTCCAGCCCAAATACAACAGAAAGGGGATTTGGTACCATTTCATAATGTTGAAAACATTAATTTATCTAATTATTCGTTTGATTTTATAGTTGTACATCTTATATTCGTTGTAAGTAAACTATATACAAGAGCATTATCTAAAACATTTAGAGCCAATTCTTAACGGCAGCAGGCCTTCAGAAATCTACAGTATACATTTTCTGAGGTCATTATGTGTGTAATGAACTGTTTTTTTTTTTTTTTTCATGTGAGCTTTAGACAATTAATACAGCTAGAGAGCTCAGATATAAAATTGTAGCTGTATGCAGTGGTGCTAGAAAGCAGGAGAATAAAGAAGAAGAAGGAGAAGAAACAAGGCATCGCTTAACAAATGAAGCATAATGAGTTACATAGCAGTTTGGTGAAGACATTTTTTTAGTCTGATCCAAAGTCAGATTGAGTCACTTCTGCATTGATAAGTACTGGAATTTGGAAAGGATAAAATATTCTCTAACCAATATATTAGCGTAACTGCTTTATTAATGGACAAATGGTATGAAAGTAGGTTTCCATAAGTAAAATGGATTGAAATCAGTACTAATTGGGTTCTATAATTTTGGTATTTGGAAACTGTTGGCTGAGAGGCATGTAAGACTGAAAAAATGTCTCCTAAAACTCTTTGCTTCATTAGTCAGAAGTATGGCAAAGGAAAAAGGTAAACAAAACGTTGCCAAGTGTGCCTAGATATCACAAAATTGACCCAAACACAGAGAACTCAGGGCCACTGTGCTCAGTAAAATACTAGATAATTATACAAAACAACTAGTAAATAAGCCACACCAAGGGAGAAATGCACCAGGGTTCCATACCAATGGACTAAACCCTGCATATGTGAAAGCACCCTTTGAGCATGCATGTTGAGTTGGTTAAGTGTCTATGGCAGCCAGGAATCTGCGGTGTTGTGTATTATACTCCGATGAAACTATTAATTCCATCAAATGAACATATGCTCTGGTCACTGGGTATCCACTCCCAGAAATATCCCTTGCATTTAGACATTAGTTATTAGTAGAGCTAATTTTAAACTAATTAAAAAGGCACTGTCCTCTTGTATTGTGGGCTATTACACCACGAAAGGCAACAAAGCAAGCAGTGTACTAAGATACACAAAACAACCCATTCTACAAATAGTCTTCTTACGCTGGATGACATTTAATACTGCTTTTTATTTGCATAACACCAACGGGCCTCACTGCCTCTCTTAATTTCATTTTGACATTAATGAATGCAACAAACAGCCACACAAACTTAGCAGATTTATTATAACCTATTGTGCCATTCATGAATTAAACACTGTAAAATAATTGAAAGCAGTTTTATAAATGTAAGGGTTGCACTTTAAATTTCAACAAGAGATCTCATAAAACAAGCACTTAGACCACTACTGGGACAGCCCAATTGCTAAAGCTCTTAGTTTTGATGCTGAGGGTGAAAAACCTTTGAATTGGATCACACCTATTACTGCTGTCTCTGATACAACAAATGACACATTTTGGAAGAATGTGTTCATGACACTAGGGCCACCAATTAGTAAGTATCACTTACCCTCAGAATTACCTAATGTAAACTGGTTACCCCATCCTAATCAAAAGCTTCTGCGTTTAGTGGTGTACTCGGTCACCACAAAAAGACGAACACATTGTTGATACAATGTCTGATCCAGTTTACAATTATTTCTTAAGTCTTTTCAGCAGACTGTCATTCAAAATCTAAAAGCAACGCAGCATAGAATCATTGTTGCCTTGAGAGAATAATAGTCCACTCATCCAAAAATTGTATCTTCGCTTAAAAAAAAGAGTCAAAAATGTAAGAACACATGCCAAAAAAAATTGATGCTGACCTCTGTATAAAAAGCATTAACAATTGAACTGTCATCCAGAGAAACTATGCTCAGGCCTGAGTTTTAAAAGTTTATTAAATTACACTAAACTTGATTACTTAATTATGCTACAGCATACTTTATTGTATTTGCAGCATATCATCATGTTTTTTTTCTTGACTAAATTCGGACAGCAACAAAATGGGCTTGAGATGATATATACACCGTATATTTCCAGTGTAATCAAGAAAAAGACACTAGTCTTGCAATCTTGGTATTTAGTCTTGGTTTTGACCCGTAACATATCATCTTGATTAGTATATCCCTGGTCTTCTCTTGGGCTCAGCTTAGGCAGACTTGCCTACAACATTGGTAGTATGTATGAACATCATCTACTTATACAAGGCGTTAAAATTCTGTTTATCAAAGCTGTTCTAAAAACAGAGCATTTTTAGTTTACAGTTATCCACTTTGTTATCTTGGCTTCTCTGTGCTTCCATTGGAAATGGAGAGGGTATTAACATTAGTGCACACTTGTACGCATTACTGGCATTGGCAAATCTCTGACACTTTTGGGCATTGCAAGTTTATGAGTCTACAAGGTAAAAGACAAAAATAGGACAAGGAAAAAGCTTCCTACTGCAAAAACATATAGTGTAGTGTAATCTCTTTAGTGTTGCATAGTTGATTCTGGGTAAAGCTGAGGTTCTGCCGCTAATGCAGACCAGCTGGCAAAGGGCAGCGTCGCTGGGATGGAACAGCTGATACTTCTCCCATTAACTTTCAACTTAGGGAGAACATGGCACATTTCCAAAGATATCACGAACCTGGTGCTGTGATTGCCAAGGTCATATCTGATAAAAACATGATGAGGCAGCAGGTTATCATTTACTCTTTTACTTCTTTCTTTCTTTCTTTCTTTCTTTAATTTCAATTCAAAACAACATTTTATCTGAACACTGAAAACTAATATTATGTTTTAGCAGCGAAAGATGCTACTTTAGTAAAATGATGGTATTTCATGCATAGTTGGATGGTTGGCAACTCCCCATAGACGCCAATGTCACTGAGAGAGCATATATATATATATATATAT
>CM041000.1:8687305-8772729 GCA_022985145.1 Pangasius djambal | reverse complement strand
TGAGATCAACGACTCTATTAAGGTGGTTACAGACAGGGCTGCCGTGTTTGAAGGACAAATATGGTTGGCAATAAGTGGGCAATTTGTATAAATTATTGTACATCTCAGTCATACAGTGTATTACCAGAAGTATTGGACTGTATACCCTGACTAACTGAATATTGAGCTGATAGCCAAGATGAGAATAAGGCAAGAAATGAAACTTAAATAGATATGGACTTAAGCAAAGTCATTTAACACAGCAGATTATGGCATACTGAGAGAAATCCCAGTTTATGCTTCATTAGGACCGTATGTTCCATGGGAATATTAATGAGAGCAGAATACAGAGATGTTAATGCTGACAGAGTTAAATACTGAAGTCTGAATTCAGCCAGTAAGCCAGACTCAAGGGAAGTAATTTGTAGCATTTAGTGGTGTTAATCCCACGGTCTAAAAATTGGGCAGTTTGTGGCAGTCAGTGTCATTTTAGTTTCATGCACAGACACTGCGAGAGCTAATTTAGACTCAGGCAAGGCATAATTTATTAAACCAACAACATAATTAATGTTGTCCAAATTGTATTAGCTAATATCTATTCAACACTGCCAATCCAGTGCTCTAACTAAAGTCCTGATCAAAATGGATTAACAGCCATAAATCTAAATTTTAGAATTCCACAGCAAAACCTATGGTTTAAGGAGAAATGAGAAATTATATGAGCTTTCTGCCAAGAGATGTGTGCTCTGAAAACATGGGAAATGATGTGTCTCATAACAAAAAGAGAAGAAATCCTCATTTCTATCACTGAATGTCTACTTCTCCCTACCTACCTTTCTTCCATCATTCCTCTTCACTCTCGTTATGTCTAGCATCACTACAGGGCTTTAGAGTAAGTATACTTGGGAGCTAAATCACTTGGCTATGGGAAGCTGTCAAATCGATCCCCAGGAAGAGAGCCAGGTCAGTGAGATGAAAAGCAGACAGCGGACCAAGAACACACTGTCGCACCGGGCATTGTTAAAAGTGAAAGCTGCTCATTGGCTGTTCAGCAATGCCACGGGCAGAACTGGTCCAGAACTAGACCAGGCTCAGATTGCGATTTCTAACAGTTACAGCATCAGCTAATGGAAAATATGTGCATTTTACTTCCTGCATCAATCAGATTTTGTTAACGGGAGAGATGCCTTTGGTAATAGGTCACATAACAGAAACCTAATCCAGTATGAATAGTGCTGTTATGCCATTTAAGTGACTGGATTGTAAATGGAAGTGCTTATGTACTTAATTCATTCTCGTTCAGTAAGCGCTTTAACCTTGTCAGGGTCATGGTGGATCTGATGCACTAAGCACGAGGTGGGAATACACTGTGGATGGGACTCCAGTCTATCACACAGCACCACACACACACTCATTCACACCTAGGGGAAATGAAGAGTCACCAATGCCCCTACCAACATGTTTCTGTGAGGTGGGAGGAAACTGGAGAACCCACAGGGACACAGGAAAAACATACGAAACTTAACACAGACAGCATCCCAAGCTCAGGATAGAAACCTTGCAGCTGTGAGGTGTCAGTCTGCTTTTGTATTTGCATATGGTAAAATTAGCATCTCTTTATTTGCACTTGAACGGCTCTAACACATCCAGTGTGCAAGTTCCTTCATTTAGCATTGGTGTATTAGCTCTCATTAGCACAGCTTTTTATAAAATTATGTCAAGAATCAGAGTAATAATCATTAAACTGACAAAGGACATTTGCATGCATGAGAAATTTGCTTTGGTGTTTGTTAGTGAGAATAATAATAACAATACTTAATTACACAATTAAATAAAATTATGACAAAAATGATCAAGAATATACAAATACTGTATTTGGTCCAAATGTACAGAGTATTTAATACAATATATTATATATACAATGGGGCATATGATTGCAAAGTGCTAATGTGCAAGGGTTCTTTTAATAGTAGATTAAGCACTGTACAGTTTGCATGAGTACAGATCTGTTGAAGAAGAGCAATTCCACCAAGAATATACAATATGAATGCAGACAAATGTGAAACATGAGCATACAACATTCACACATACCAGTAATAAGATTTAATTATTGGAAATCAGAAACACCAGTATTGGTCATTCGCAGGAATTTGCATAGATATGTTCAAAAGATAATGCTCAAAATAGTACCATACTGACACCCACCTACCATTCAAATGCAGAGAAAACTAACCAGGTAATTCTGTTAATTTACCAGCCACTCTCACCGATTTAAAAAAAAAGTGTTATATAAAGAATAAAACATGATGGCATGTGCTGATATGTTAAGTAAACTTCTCCTTACATAAAGTTTCAGCATACCAACAACAATATGACTTCTTTGCGATGAAAACATGTTTTTAACCTGTTTATTATTAGCCTTAGATTATTGTGGAGCGTGCACCATATATGTCTCTGTGAATAACCTGGGAGGTGGCTTTTGCGTATTAGAGCGAGTCCATTAACATATTCCTGTGATTTGAATTCCTGCCAGCGCTACTCTTAGTGCAACGGTTATACTTCTGACAAATCAGATTCGAAAACTCAACAGTGCTGTGGTATATATACACTGTGTGTATTGTGAATGGTTTTTTTTTCATCTTTCTTTCTTTCTTTCTTTCTTTCTTTCTTTCTTTCCAAGATGAAATGGAAAATGGTGGAAATGTCACGAGTGGATTTCCTAGGTAATAGGCTAATGTTCTGTCAAGACTGTTGATGTTGGAAACCTGTCAGCTGTAGCAATCTTAAGCATTGATCACATTCGTGGTTCCATAGCATCCCGCATAACAGGAATAAAAATTGCACCCACACATACACACAGTGCGCTTACAATAATGAACTGCTCTATGTTTCTTCCAGTGACACAGAATAAATTAATGACTGATAGATTCAAGATTTTCAGTTAATTTGGAGTGAATATGAGACAAATAATCAAAATGGCTTGAGGGAACGTTTCATAACCTTAGTATTATAATACCTTTTTTTTTTTCAGACTGAATACGATTCTATGTTTTTGTTTTTGTTTTTGCTTGCTGAATTGAGTCACATTTTATTTAGTTCTGCATTTAAAAAGTGACCATTTGTTTCACTTTGGAACAATGCTTTTCAACAGCTGGAAGTAAAGTATGTTTCGTTGTCTTCATTGTGTCAGAATCCTTTGTTGTTAATGACCGATAATGGCTGATTCATCAAGAATGACATACTGGGTTGTTGTTCTTCTTTCAGCTGCTCCCATTAGGGGTTGCCACAGTGGATCATTGGTCCGGATATTTGATTTGGCACAGTTTTTATGCCGGATGCCCTTCCTTATACAACCCTTCCCAATTTTATTCGGGCTTGAGGCTAGCGCTGGGAGTGTACTGTCGTGTGCAACCCCAGTGGCTGGGGTCGGTTCCCTGGCCTAACCGCTAGTCCTCCAGGGACCAAGAATGATATACTGGGAAAGAGTATAATTTTCACTAACCTAAACTAGCACTGTCTGTAGACATTTTTTCTCACCTAGCCAGCATTTGTTCCAGTGTTGGTTGGGAGCTACGAACTCCTTATTCTGAATTTTATACTTAAGATGTTTTATCAGGTTAGTTGCTGTAATTCCTCCTCTGGATATTTTCACAGAGCAAAGTTTGCAGTCTGCTTTGCTTTCCATTATAAATCGTGAAATATATCCAGATCATTTTGTGTCATCTGTTCATTAGTGCAACAATGCATCGCTAATCAGGTTCAGTCTTTGTTAAGAATGAATTAAAGATAGAACCTTATAATAATAATAATAATAATAATAATAATAATAATACTTTCACACTGGTGTAGCTCAGCAAAGGATGGAAAGTTGTAGTTGAGGTAATGACTTTCTTAGTGCACTTAATATTATGATTATTATTATGATAATATTCTGCTCTGCTAATGTGTTGTTTTTGGACATTAGCAGAGCCAAACCAGAAAGCAATAGAAGTTAGTATGCTCTGCATGACAGCTCTATAGAACTGTTTAAGAATAGTTTTCTTAAATATATTGTCTCAAGAATTACATATGTTTATGTATGTCGATAAGCAATGAGCTTTTCTAAATTGTCCCATTTGTAATCCTTTTAGTCCATATATAGCCCTTTATGGCATATCTGCAGGTGGCTGGGGCAGTGAGGCAAGGAGGTCTGTGAGTACAGCGTTCAAAGGCTGTGCAATTCTGGAGATTTATATAGTGCTTGGTTAACAGGTGTTTTGCAAAATTGCTTGTATTACCTCACGTACAAGCAGAGTTTTTATTGCACTTTTGACAGCAAGCTCTTATCACCCACTCAACTAAAATGGAACCAAACCTTCAATCTTGCTTTTCTCTCATCGTGCCGTTCCTTGTCTGTAGTTTGAACTTCTCTGAAATTCTTAAATGAGTAAATTCTTGTAAATGAGTAATTCTTAAAAAACAAGCGAGAGAGAACTAATGAAACATTATCCTATGTGTTATTTGCATTTCCAAGTTCTCAAGTGCATAGTGGGTTGACATTAACAGTGCTTGGGGTACTAATCAGTACTAATTTAAAATCAATAACTGCATCCCTTAGCATACTATATCAGAAGGCACACTGAAGAAATATGGAATATGTGGTCAGTCAGATTTAAGAGAACATATTACATGTAGTTCACATAAAATTGTTAAGTTTCTCATCAAAACGTGATTTCATTGCTTATACTAAACTTAAGTTAAGCAATTTTCTAATTACTAGACTGAATTATGTAGAGTGATTAATGTAAACCAATTCCATTATGGAATCTTGTGAGGATGTTGTCACTGACAGGAATAAATAACTATAATATTAAAATAAAGCGATTAAAACAGTGCTGTGCAGTAGTGCACTGATAATTTGGCTGTCGCAAAATGCCAGCAACCTGGGTTTGTTCCTCAGCTCAGGTGATATTTTACTCAGGGCTTTGAAAATACATGATCATGTTGGATTTTCAAAAACAAATTCCATTCATGTAACTCAGTTCAATCCCTTGAAACTGATGTACGCATTTGATTTAAGCAAATTCAATTACCTTTTTCTCAGCGTAGTCTCTTTCCTTATGGTACGTGTTTTCATCATTTTTAGCACGTACAGTAATTTGTGTAAAAACCCGCTGGAATTGCTGTCATTTTTATATAAATAGGACAGGATAGGGTAGCCTATGCAACCTTGTGGTGTACCTGTGCTGACAGACAAAAACACTGAGAAAAACTCATTTGAACATACTGATTATGGTTAATTAGGCATTTTTAGATCTATTTGCAGATGGACTGATCTGTCTTCATTTTTCTCCGTGATGAACCAGAAGTCAAATTATGGGATCTTAAGATCTGATTAAATGATATAAAGAGAAAAGGAAGAAAGCTTCATTTAAATATTGTACGCCAACCTCAGTGCAGGAGCATTGCTGGCACATAGCTTTACAATAACCTGATCAAAGCATGAAGTTACACTGTGTGAGAAAATCACTTAGCTAGTAAGGTTTAAAACATGCGTAGGTAGACTGACTTTTTATAATCGTCTTTGTTAAACTGGCTCCTTTCTGTAGGCGCACAGCCAAGGCAAGGTTAAAAAGCAAATAAAACATTGTATTGGTGAGATATATTTATGGTTTAGATGAGATGAGATGAGATGAGAATTAAAGATGAGATTGGCAGCATAAAACCCAACTGTCCGTCTTTTCAGTCTGTTTTCCGGAATTCAGGCATGAATACATCCAACAGGTTTTCCCAGACTGCCACACTTTAGCAGTGTAAGCCAGACATCTCTAAACCCTGTATGCAAAGTGAAAAGGATCAAGATGAAAATCAGACTTTTTTCAAGTATCTAAGAATAAGGAGAATAGTTAATAATAGTCACCGAAAAATGTCATGGCACCAGTCATGATTAATACATGAACGCCGCTCGGATAAAACATATTCAAAAGAGCGAAATGTCTTAATCCTTTCTTTTTGCAGCGGGCCAAAGCTCCAGCTCTTTTCCGTTTGGACATTGTGCTATTTCTTCTTTAGCTGCAAGGCTTCCATGAAAGAGCATTACAGGCAAGTTGTTTGAATTTCTTGCTTTCAATGAATTAAATGAGTAAAGAAATACGAGGGACAGAGCACCAACCCACTGCAGTTTCCAGTCGTCTGCAACATAGGCATCAGTAGCTGTTTTCCCCCAGCAAGCAAATCACTGTGCTATATCCAGCTGACATTTTTTAAAATTGGTTTTAAATTCTTGGTAAGTGCTGAAAGACCCCTCAAATGGAGAAATCAGCAACAGTTTTGGCTCTCAACCCAAAGCACCGTTCTTTTATGTCTGAAATAAGTTGAATCAATGAAAGTCAAAACAGCCTGATTGCGGGTTTGGCTGCAAGAGTGACGAGTGTGGAAAAGTAAACAAATTGCTTGTTACTTAATGGGGCTGATGGAACTCTCAGATGATGCTGTTAAAGGAGTTTGACACAAAACAAATTAGTGTCTCTTACCAAAAGCAGAGGCACTAGAGTTACTTTGAGATCAAATGAACGCTATAATCCACATGATTTTATGACACTAGAGGTGGTAAAAGTGCTGAAAACATTTACTCATGTGAAAGTACAATTACTCATCTAAATACATACAGCCCCTTCCCGAAAATATCGGAACGACAAAGCCAAGTTTTTAGGTTTCACCATACACTGAAGACATTTGGGTTTGAGATTAAAAGATATATAAGATGATAGATCAGAATTTCAGCTTTCATTTCCCAATATTTACATCTAGATGTAACAACTTAGAACATAGCACCTTTTGTTTTCACCCACTCATTTTTCAAGTATGAAAAATTGCTAAAATATTTGACTGACATGTGACTAATAGATGTTTCTTGTTGCTCAGGTGTGCCCTGTTACATTGACAGTTTAAACAGAATGTCTACTCTTGGCTTGAGCCCTGGGTTCCCCTGGGAGGATTGCATTTCTTGTTAAAAAAGGATAAACCATCATGAGGACCAGAAAGCTGTCTTTGGGAGAGAAGCAAGCCATTCTAAAGCTGTGAGAATCAGAAGGCCAGACTGGAATTCACAAAGGAGTACAGAGATGCACCATAAAAGTTCTGGAACAAAGATTAAACTCTAACAAAGGGATGGAAAGGCCAAGGTGTGGAGAAAGAAAGGATCTGCTCATGATCCAAAATATATGAGCTCATCGGACAAGCACGGTGGAGGTAGTGTCATGGCTTGGGTATGCATAGCTGCTTCCAGAATGGGCTCACTAATTTTTATTTATGATGTAACTCATGATGGTAGCAGATGGAATTCAGAAGTCTACAGAAACATCCTGTCTGCCAATTCACAGAAATGCATCCAGTCTAATTGGGAGGAACTTCATTATGCAGCAAGGCAATGTCCCAAAACACACTGCCACCACAACAAAGGACATCATCAGGGGGAAAAAGTGGAAGGTTTTAGACTGGCCAAGTCAATCACTAGGCATTTACCCAACGGATCACGCTTTTCCTCTCCTGAAGAGGAGACTGAGCTTCAGCTTCTAAAATCACACACTGATTTTAGTTACTGATGGCAAATTAGTGCCTTTTTCCCTCAGGAATGAGAGAACATATCCGCTAACTATAACTAATATCAGCTTTATTCCTAATCTTTCAAATGTTAGCTAACATGATAACAGCAACCTAGCTGATTGCTAATAGCTAGCTGTCAATAAAAATGCCTACATAAATACAAAGTGTACACAGCAGCAGGTAGATTACAGTGACAGGCATTACGTCTCATTCTCCCTGTCACATCTGTTAAAGTTTAGATTTCTTAGGAATTAAGATGAACTCCTGATGCCAGAACATCATCTTATGACTTTATAAATACTGTACACAGTATGATAATCCAAAAATGTAGCAATGCTTGAAAATGTAATGAGTATAAAGTAGATTTTTCTTCTGAAATGTAAGTAAAAGTCAAATGTAACAGGTGAAAGAAAAACTCAAGTAGCATATCATTAAAGATGCTTAATAAATAGAGTAAGTACTGCTGTTGGATTCCTGATTCTGATTCATCAAAAGATGTTTTCCGTAACAGCAGCTCTGAAAGTAGTGCCATTTATATAGTAACAGCTCATCCACATAATCTAAGCCTAATTAAAAACAGATTTAAAAATGTGCTGTTATTTAACAAAGAAAAACACTTAATCATTGATACGATGAGGCTTTCTGAAAGAAGATGTTTATTTAACATTTATAGCAGGAGTCTCTGGTGTCTCAGGAGAACTTTGTACTTTCTGGTTTCTCGTTAACCTAATAAAATGCTTTTTTTTTTTTTTTTTGTCGTACTAGGAGAGAAGAAAAGAGCGGCAAGACGACTGTTTACAGCTGCCGCAACCTAAGTGATGAGCAACCAAGTTGTCTTGCAGACAGTCCCTCCATTAAATGTAACTATGAACAAATAAAAAGTATGTTGTGGCATTCTATCCATATCACATCACCCATTGATGGTCATGGTTTCCCTGTAACAGCATTCCTGTTTTATTGCTTACTTATCTTACAGTCAATGGGCCTCATTTATCAAGCTGGATATGAACAGAATTATACATAAATCATTCATACTTGTTTACAAGTATGAAATTTGGTATTCATGAAAATCCCATAAACTGGGGAAAACGGTCGTATGCTACTTGTGCTGTGTGGAAATTTACGCATAAGAAGACTAAGCAATATAAACCTTGACTTGATCAACTTCAAATCATGTAATTTGCATTTTATATATATTATATAAAATTATATTATATCTGGAATATACTACCAAGATCAAATTGCTTATTTTTATTACGTGTACAGGATTTAGCTGATGCCCGTATCTAGAGCGACTTATAAAAGAGCTTTGGAGTCTCTATCAAAAACAGAGCCTCATGCTAGTTCACTAGGTCATGGACTAAGAATATCATCGTGAAAATTTTGAGAAAACCAATCATTTTATATTATTGGTATTAATTAAAAAATATATTAAAAAAATAAAGAAAGCGAGCAAACACAAACCCATAAATTAAGACAAATAAAGACAAATAAATTAATCCCTTATGACAAAAGAAATGTCACTGTATAAACAAAAGATGGGCCCGTCTGTGCATAGCCGCCAACCACAAATAAATGCCTCATTTGATGGAAGATTTAGCGCTTGCTTATTATCAATATCATATATTATTGAATAATTTTATTGGCATAGAAGTGAGTCAAAATAACTTCCACTTCTACTTTCAGCCTTTACCCTGATCGTTCATTTCATGTTCCCAGCTGTCTGTGCAGCTGTCTGAACTGTTATTGAGTTTTGTGGGTGTCACTGCATGCAGATGAGCTGTGTAAGGAATGCGCTTTGCACGTTACGGGTGATCAACATATATAATACAAAAAAATCAGCCTTTCCAAAACTTGTAAATCCAGCGGAAATTTTTATTTCGGTTTCACTTACGCAAACATTTACACACAACTTACACCAGTGGACTACATCCCTGTAGTGCTGAACTAGCAAAGCCAAACAATGGTGGTTTCATGCTAACTTCTGCTATTCGCCTGTTCATTGTTAGCCACGTCAGCATCATTTGGTTGAGCATTGATCAGTTTAATTGTTGTGGTTGTGATCGATCGGTTAATTCTTTTTTTCCTTAGTTCTCTCTCTTTTCCTTCTAAACTGAACACCCACAAAATGCCTCCAGGCTCTTTCCTACTGTGTTACAGACGACTAGCTTTGAAAGAGCGGCCTTATGAAATAAAAGGCTGAAACAAGGCAAACGGTCCTTCTGGGAAAGCGAGCCGAGGCTCAGGGCAGCCCACAACAGTTCTCAAAAATAACAGTGAGGTTAAAGAGCAAAGTAAACGGAGTCGAAGTAGAGTGCAGGGACAGAAAGTTGGCTGTCCATTACCATGCTGAGTAAAAAGGAGGGAGGTAAAATGAGAGAAAGCTGACAAAACTGAGTATGCGCCAACATGCTGTCAGCATCCAGATGGGCTATGAACCACTTTGCATTGAATTTTCATCAACGTGGATAAGAAAACCTTTTTTTCCCTCTCGTCTTGGACGGAGCCACACGCAGAGAGTATAGTAATTTTTTTGAGTGAAGGTATTTGATACACCTATAATCAAACTTTTATTTCATTTCTTCTACAATGTAATATACAATTACAGATACATTATTCCATTATATTATTATTGCCGGCTCTTTATCACAAGCTTCTTTTTCCTTAAGGTAGACAATATATAATAAGCTGTGCAAGTCTTTGAAAATCTCCACTGTTTATTTATTCATGGAAATATTATTGCAGTGCAGAGCATAATCAGTTTGCATCAGCCTGATTTTATCTATATTGGCTGTCGTAAAAACACTGCTGTCAGATTTGCTGCAAACTTTGTGGGCAGTTAAAGGAAATCTCCGCCCTGAAACACATTTAATACATTTATACTGAATTATTTGTGACCTGCTTAGCGATTCTGGCGCTAATTTGCTGGTCGGTGCTGTATTTTCATTATTTCTATGAGAAGTCTGCGGTTGTGTGTCGCGCTGATGTCAGTGGGTGGGTATATTTATTGCTATAAGGGATAATGTCTATGTTTTGCTGTTAGTGCCTTCGAACTCCACATTTGGATATTCATTGTCCTATTAATGAGAAATCCAACATGGAGACAGTAAATGTTGGACCAAAAGTGCCAGAATGCAAAGCAGCTACACGATGTAGTAATTGCAGTTAGTGAGTTAGCTACGAGATGACGAGCACTATGCCGCTGACTGAAAGGTGAAGTTTTGAAATCGGACCTGTTTGAGCAGAGCGCACAGATGAGGAGGTGAGACAGAGTAAAACACTAAAGCGCTGCTGCATCACTCTCTTAAGGTACAGATACAGCAATTCCCATTGGCAGCACTATCAACAGATTGTTGAATGGCATTGTGGGTAACGTATGAAAACGTGACGTGAAAATAGACCAATATATAAATGAATAAAAAAACCTCAGAATATCATTCCAGAATAAGTCTTGGTGCTCAATGATGATCCTGTGTGTAATTTCGAAGATTAATATGCCACCTAATTCAGTGTGGATGTTGTGAGCTCAAAACCTGCATTCTCGACTACTCAGCTGTGGTTTTGTTTTGCATTCTGTCCTACATTCAAATCCCATTGCATAAAAGCACCTACTAAATGAATAAATAAAAATGTAATTGTCCCACAATCCCAAAGAGAAAACAAAGCTGTAATTCTTGTCTGTTTACTGTACACCTTATTTCCCTTCAAGATACCTGCTGCTGCATGTTAATTAGCTGCTCTTGTGTCCCATCAAATAGAAACAAGGATCTCAGGTACCAAAAACACACCGCCTTGTCTTTGTTCTTCTAGATCGAATGGAAAAAAGCTCACCCTAAAGTCTCTCACCCTATGGAGACTAATTATTTTCTTCCTGCTCTCTCTCTCCTCCTTGATGTATCACTCTATATTTAAGAAAAGAGATTTATAAGGTGGAGGAGACACACACACACACACACACACACAATTCTGCCTTTTCAAGTTTCCATAGCTTTTTTCCCATCTCGACACTTGGTGTTATTTTAATTCGCCGACACCTTCAGTTATTTATGAACTCGCAACTCTCACCTCTTGCTGTCAAGATTTGGAACAGTAATGGAACTGTCAATAGCTTTAAGTGAACAAACGCGCATTTGTTCGAGCCATGCGCTGGC
The DNA here is from genome assembly GCA_022985145.1 of Pangasius djambal. NCBI lineage: Eukaryota > Metazoa > Chordata > Actinopteri > Siluriformes > Pangasiidae > Pangasius > Pangasius djambal. The sequence continues at coordinate 8,761,015 of CM041000.1, read as the reverse complement.
ACCTCCCGCCTTGGCTGGAGTTTTTCCTTCAGCATTATCCAGGCCGCTTGCATTAATTAAAGCATTTATTACTTCACCATAATGTCAACTCTGAAAAAGCGCCTACATACGAGCAGGCAAATATGCAGCGTATACAAAATGCAGCATTAGCGTCATCGTGCAATGGCTGATGAAAAGTTAAGAATAGGTTTCAGTGCAAGCCGTCACTTCCACAGTTTCATTAATGCGTTTAGTTTGGCAGAAGTTGCTAAACTGGAAAAGTTTCCAGAGCCTCTCTGGGTGAGATGGAGACTAATTTGCCATGCGCCTCACACAGTTTCTCCCACTTCCATGCTAATGATTGATAATGTTTTATTAATGTTTAGATATTCTCTGCCGAGGATCTAAACAAATTGTGGCAATTTAGTCTAGCCCTTGCTGGGTATCAATCATAAGCCGGTTGGGATGATCATGCATCAATGCCACTTTTTTACTCTCTCAGGCCCTCTGAAGCTTGAAGCTGCTGTGTATTTTTAACAACGGCAAATTACTCCTCTACATTTCCCTCTCTCCAAGTCACTCTGTCGCTGTCGTGTCTTTCAGACACACATGCACACATACAGACATAGAATACAACACTTTCTACAAATGGCAGCCCATTGTGTGCACACGTCTTCAGTGCTATATAAATGACTAATGAGATTAATTGAATCCTTCATGCAGACATTAATAATCAGATAAAAAATGACCAAACAAAATAAACATTACCAATATTGATGCATTTGTTGTGTGGACTCTGCATGCAGAACATGCTCAGTCATTAAAGTAATACTCCAGTAATTATCGACCTATTTTTTTTATTTTCCCCATCTGTAGTATTTCGTTTCCCTTACTGACAAAAGAACAGCAACAGAGTTTAAATGCGTCGAATTGACTTAGTCTAAAGGCAGTTACTGAGGTAATAAATGTTGATGTGAAAAATATTTTTTGGTGTAGCTTTCTTCAGTCAAAAGGCAGTTGTGAATTAAGATCTAAAGGCCTCAATTTCACATTGATAGTGCATTAATGCCATGAACCTTACCCTACATTCACTCTAGCAAGCAACACATAGCTCATGTCGCTTGTAGTTTCTCTCGTGGGAGTGTAGCAAATGCTACTGTTATCGCTTGTGGGAAGCATTAGAGTTTTTTTTTTTTTTTAGTTCTGATGTAAAACGCTAGTCGCCATAATGTTAATTCTTCTAAAGTTACATAAGTAATTAAATACAAATGACATCATGCAATAATTCATGTGAAAATTGTTGGATTTAAATGGTGCATGCTAGGTTTTGTACTAGCATCGCTGGCAGATTAGCAAAGCAGCCTAGCCGTACTAGCTATGTACACTCACCACAGGCATCAAAAATCTCTACTTCCCTACCGATTTTTCTTCTTAATATCTCTATACACATTTAATGGGATGTTGTATATCTCACGATTAGAGGAAACCACGGTTATGTGTTTTTTTTTCTTCATTTTTGCGAATCATACAGTAAATGGGAGCTAACTGCGGCAAGGAGTTGATGTTGCGAGTGGGGAACAGAGAAAACATCTCGATAAAATTTGCTAACAAAAATAGTTGGCGATGAATTTCATTATTCAGATTGGTTAATCTGGATTATAAAGCATAAAGCAGACTGTGGCTTGATGCCACATGTAGCGAACCAGAAACTGGACTGAAAGAACACACACATACACACACAACTGTACATCCTTCATCCTCTTTGCGATTTTTTGCACATCCCCGCATTACATTATGCTGCTACAAATATTTATCATACTGCACATATCTTATACTCACTATACGAGGCTGCCACGTCTTATGTTTACACCTATTTCAGCAACTTATACTGTACTTCTTTTTTGCACTATTGTCACTGGATTCACTTTCTAATAGAACCGTGTACTGGTCGGCGCCGCACTGGGACTTACTGTGCCCATTGTCTCTCAGTAGTCATTGTACTGTCTTGTGCTGTCTGCACATGTTTGCACTTGTGCACTTTATGTATAAATCTATGTAGTCCCTTGTAGTCCCTTGTAGTTCTGTGTTTGTTCTATGCAGCACCTTGGTCCTGGAGGAACGTTGTTTCATTTCACTATGTACTAACTGGCTGTATATGGTTGAAATGACAATAAACTCCACTTGACCTGACTTGACCTATGTAGATTATTAGTATTTAAACTTTTAAACCTTTTTTTTTCAACCCAGTAACTTTGATAAACTCTACATCTTTTAATTTTCTTAACATACACAATATTCAAAACACATGTTCTGTGTCAGGTCAAGTCGCCATCCTGCTTTCAGTTCACATCAAAGGTGCTGGGAGTCGATTCTCTGCTTCCAAGCATTAAACAAGTAAGAGTCAACACCAACGTTTCGGAGTCAGTTCCACACAAAAAAAATTGAACATTGCAATCAAAATATTTTTACCATCTAAGTGCTTCAGTTAGTAAGACAGCAAATGGGTAATGGCCTTTATTTTGAATCGGACTGGTCAGAATAATGTTAATAAATAAATAATGAATGTCAGTAATGTTGCACTGCAGTTAGTTTAAATAATCCTAGTTAAGAGTTTTACAGTAGTATTAGATGACTGAAATGCTAGAAAGATTTTTTTTTGCATTTAGTAATTTTTTAAATTAACTAACTAAATTAAAAATATGAACTAAATTTTAAAAATAAACTAATCAAAAATGTAACAATAGATTATTTGATGATGAAAATAGTTGTAGCCCTGAAATAACTACACTCAACTGAAATGTGTTCAAAACTTATAAAATTTATACGGTTAGAGTGTGTGTTATATAATCACATATTATCAGTGTTTATTGATTAGCTTGTCTGATAAGTGAGTTTCGAATAAACAGGCTTTCTGTTCTGTTGGCACAGCATTGAAATTCTTGTCAGATGCATTACAGATGTGGCACGCTGGAGGACCATTTTAAAGTGAATGCGTGCAAACTTTCATTTTACGTCCATCAATACATTCTGTTTATGCTCATGCATGAATCTATACAGCAAAGGGAATATTAGAGGGCCACACACTCATCTGTACATCAATATGGTTGTGTTCATATTCTCAGATTAAACAAATCAATGTTCATCACTAGACCCTTCCCTTTATGCTTATCTAGGCAAAGTAAACACAAATATTTGGTGAACAAGCCAGCAAATATAAGAAAGTGGAAGAAATCATGTATAAATATTTGATTTTCTTTCTCTACTGCTTTTACTCTGACCCGAGCTTGTGCCTTGTGTCTGCCTTGCATAACCCTTATTCCAGACTCTCGCTATGACATCTCACAACTCTGCGCTTATATCCATAAGTCTGATCCTACTGTGTCGGAGGAAAGAAAAAGCTCCATTCCCCATCTTATTTCAGAACCTGACCTGACTGTCAAATAGATGCTCATATACAGAGCAAGTTTATTCATTATACCAGATATAAAATAAAAAAAAAAACATGTGCAATCACTATCATTCATTTCATTTCATTTTGTTCGCGTGTTCTCCGAATGCCAACTACAGTTCCACAATTCACTGAGAATCTTACCAGCAAATTTGAAATATTATTCAACGTGAAAGAGTAATATTTAAATAGGCTGCATGAAGAACAATTGTCACGTCGTCACCGTAGCGTTCCAACAAATCCCTAGCCTTCAGCTGTTCATGACTGGTCATTCTTTCGCTGTATTACACCATCACTTCTGTACCATTAACATACTTTTAAGCCCTTGTGTTCTGGTCATGACTAACCAGTGGATTGACCCATCTCTTTTAATCTTATAGCAATACAACTGGAAAATTGACTTTAAATATTTAATATATATTTATTAGGCATGAGACTGAATTTTTTTTTTTCTCGAATACTGCGATACAAGATACTGGCGAGATGAATTTGCTTCTCTGAGGAGTATCACAATATATTTCCATTTAATATTCATTCTAAGCTCCAACTCTTCTTACTAGGCAGCAGCACCACAGGTAGTAACATACAGAGAACAAGGTTTGCAAGTGGGACCCTAACTGCCTTGAAGCAAGCATACTTAATAGTCCAAAACGTTAAGCTAATCAGAAGGAAGCATGTGGCACATGTGTCAAACACTAGGCCCACGGGCCAAATCCGGCCCATAGCCGCATTTCATTTGGCCCGCGTGAACCACATGGCACCATACTAAATAGTGCACTCTTTTCAGATGGTGTTTTCAGACTCCTACACCTCCCTGTCATGAAAAACGCATGAGGTATAATAAGGAGTTAAATGAATTTTAGGGTTCACTTGGGAAATTTAGCCGAGCATATCATGTTTTATCTTGTAAATGTGATCGTAACAGAACATAAGGTTAATAATCCGTAACTGTGGATAATCACATTCTCCTCGTTATCAATGACCTTTAGGGTTCAATGGGCCTCAAGATCACAAGAAAAAAAACAACAACTCGTCTTTCATGTTTCAGCAAGCCAGTCATCCTCAGACAAGCCATTATTGTGTTGCCTGAGGTGAAAAAAGCTGGATTCCTAGTCTAAGGTTGACTTGGGTCTTTGCCATGGTGGTGTATAAATATATGGGATTTATCATCAAGAGCTGGCAGTTTGCAGTGAAATCATGACTACTGTTATAACTGACGACATCTCTCAGCATGTAGCACTATGGAAGCCACGGGTACAGCTGCGTGATGGAAAAGTTATTCCACTGAAAGTGGCACCTGGGTCTCATTTTGGCGAAGAATGGTATTGCTGTGTGTCAGGATGGTAGATGTTGAATCTTTATGACTGGTATACTGAGGAGGCTTGCCAGGATCACATGGTTACTGTCAGGAATTGTTTTGCAGATTACACAATTCCACAGTTAACACTAAATTTTGGTTCCCCCACATCAAATCAGCTACATCCAGACTATTGGAACATAAAGTAGGATTTAGAGATCATATTACAGAAACACTGTAACTGCGAAATCTTCTCTGATGAGAAGCCATGGCTATTTTCAGTTAGCTACTATAGGATCACAATTACTACGTCCATGATCTTCAGTCCAGATTGAAAAAAGAGTATTACGGAAGCATTTTAGCATGGCAAAATCACCTAAAATGGCCTAACTAGGATAGAGAGTAACTCTATTTTAACTAATTTTGATTTGCATTTCATTCAGTTGAAAAAAATTATTATGTTATTCTTTCTCAATAGCCAAAGATGACCGTTAGCATACCATATGTTTTATAGCTTATTGGCATACTCTTGTTACATGTGATTATACTGCAAAATTGTTAATTTAGACAGTTATAAACTTAAAAAGTCTAATTAAGATCAACTGAATCGAGGGGTTGAGATTTGACAATTATGCTCATATCTTGAAATTGTCAAATCTTAACTTAGTACGAAAGATTAAACGGGTACATGGCCACCAAAAACATTGCCTGGTCTTTTTCCAATAGTTAACTGTCAATTTTCAGTGAACTTGTGTCCAATGTAGCCTCAGATTCCTGTTCTTGGCTAACAGGAGAGGAACCCGATGTGGCCTTCTTCTGTCGTAGCCCATCCACCTGAAGATTTGACATGTTATGCGTTCTGAGATGCTTTTCTGCTCACCGCAGTTGTAAAGAGTGGTTATTTGTGTTACTGTAGCGTTGCTGCCAGCTCAAACCAGTCTGACCATTCTCATCTGACCTCTCTCAGCAACAAGGCTTTTCCGCTCTCAGAAATACTGCTCACTGGATGTTTAGTGTTTTGTTTTTTTTGCACCATTCTATGTAAACTCTAGAGGCTGTTGTGTGTAAAAAAAAAAAAAAATCCCAGGAGCTCATCAGTTTCTGCAATACTCAAACCAGTCCATCTGGGACCAACCACAATGCCACAGTGAAAATCACTGAGATCACATTTTTCCCCCGATTTTGATGTTTGCTGTGAACATTAGCTGGAGCTCTTGACCCGTATCTGCATGATTTTATGCACTGCGCTGCTGCCACTGTACAATCTTTGCCAGTACTGATCGGTGGTAATGGTCTGGATGAGGGTAAGGGTTCAGCTTTTCAAAAATCACTAACATATAAGCATGAAGCATTTGAAAAATATGATATCTGGCTGGCCCTGCAGTCTCCCAATGTGGGATCAATAAGGAAAGAAATATTGTCTGACTTAATAAGCCACTTAAACTGCTCTTAAAATAATAGATACAACCCTAATGAACTTTGAAAGGTAATGAACATTTTATCCATGTGCAGTGGTGATGCTGTTTTATTAGCAGTGAGAATTAAAGTGGTTACTAGAAAGAAACACTTCAACTGACTACCAAATAAATGATGTATCTGTAAACCCTGTTGATTAGCCACATTTGTCACACTGCGGCTAAGCTTTGTCTCTCTTTTTAAAGCTTATTTATGTGAAGACTCATCAAAGACGAGAGTGTGACTGGACGAAGTGTCAATCGCACCCATACTTAATATATCATTCTTCTTCATTGGGCTCAATTATGTAATGAATTGGGCATCTTGTCCTGTCGGTGTTCTCAGCCTTCAAATTTGACTTTGAAGAATTGTCACAAATGTGCGTTTCCTATTAATAAAACATCTGTTCTGGTTTAATGTCTGGCTGAAAGAACAAGCTTTGTTCATTATGAAGCTGGGAAAAGCGGCCTTGACATTGCTCTATCATTAAAAGTCTCCATTATAACTGACATTATTCCAAAAATCATATGGCAGTAATCATGGGGACGTCAAATATATATATATATATATACTCTGTATATACTCTGAGGCTAAAAAACCAGAATGTATTACATTATGACTTTATAATAATATCACATTTGTGACTCAGCTATTTCTATAACCTGTGGTTACACACCACATAATCTAAACCTAATAATGAGCTTTTTTTTTGTTTTAAATGAGCTGTTATTTAACAAACAATGCTAATTGATACATCAAAGCTTTCTCTAAGGAGATGTATATGTAACATTTATGGAAGGAGTCTCCAGTGTCAGCCCTTTGAAACAGTCAGTATTCTGCCAAGTCTTTAGGACAGAGAACTTTGCACCTTCTGGTTTCTCTGCATCTTATTAGCTTCAAGAGAGAGAAAAAAAGAGAGGCTAGTGAGGGAACAACTGTTTGTAGCTGCTATAACGTACGTGCTAAAATGAACTAACTTGCATCGCAGATATTCCACACCATGAAATATAACTATAAAATGATAAAAAGGTATGAAGTGTAATTGTTGGCAAATTGCTACAGTATAAGAGGAATAAAACACTGTGCGGTTATAGGAAAGTCATCAACTTCAGGGTTGTAACAGTGGAGTGATGACCAACCTGTCGTCCCCTATTTTCCTCTAACAGTAAACCCCGTTGTGTTTTACTCCTTGCATAAAGCATCCACAGCTTCTGCATGCTCAGAAATGCAGGCCCTGGATGATCACTTTGCTTAAAACTTTTTTTTTTAAAAAAAAAGGATTTCCCATTTCCACAAGAAATGGGAATATATTTTAAGAGCAATCGACTTAACATTAATGATATTACTTATGGCACTGCTCTCATAGTTGCTATGGCAGCAATGCAGTTAGGAAACATAAGAAGAAACTCATTTACACTCAATCCAACCCCATGGAATACATGAGGCACTTTAAACTTGAATCTGATGCTTTAAACATCTTAAAACTGTTTCATCTTCTGCCCTTTTCCTGTTGGACTTTTGCCCAACATGCTTTCCTGCTTGGGAGCATGTACTACCCTTATGTACTACCCTGCAATCTGCACAGTCACTTCATTACAGAAATCAAGTGCAGTTACTCCCTGGAATTTTAATATATATTTTTGATATTTAAAAAAAAGTGATTAGGGAGCGTAACAGATTCATAGAACTTAATTTCTACTGCAGTCTCAGGATTCCCAATGGGCTAGGCAATTTCTGAATGGAAGAACAAAATTCATTTAGAATATTATATAAGGTGGTTGGCACTTTGCACCGCAAATGGTAGATATATTAACTATTGCATACTCAGGGGTGCAACATAATACTAGCAAGCCTGAGCTCATGTTAGCACAAAAACTGCGCATATTAAACATTAAACATTGAAACATTAAAATATTAAACATTCCAAATGACAAACAGTGCAGGATAAAAATAAAATAATGACAATAAAGCTAATGAAGAACAAAAATGATAATGAACCACCATTCCATAGCAGAAAAAAAATCCGAGTTACATGTAAAAGCTTCCAGTTCCTAATAACCACCTCATAAGCACAACACTATATGCTACTCCAAATAAATATACATGTATTTCTTCATACACTTATGTTTCTAGGCTTCAGATAAGGAATTTGATGACACTTTGCTCCACCCCAAAGACATCAGCCAACTGAACAGGGATTTCTCATCCTCATAAATCATGTGGCACATGTTTCCATTAAGCCCAGAGCCCCTACTTGAGTTCTGTCACCTGATTTGTAGAGAGCATATTTAGAGCAGTCCAACAGATCTCCTGGGTTCTGAGATGACATTTAATACCGATCTACAGAGCACTACAGTTCTTGAGGGCTTCTGTCAACTGGATCAGTGTTTAAACAAGCAATATAGGAGATAACCAGGATTTATTCAAACCAGGAGCAGCTGGTATAATGAACTACCAAGACTAAGTCGGTTACATCCCAGTCAGTTACATAAAGCTAACAGATGTTATTTTTGTTAGCTTATTAGCTTTATTACTGTTGCACATATACTGAAATAACCTCGCAGGCATTACCTAATTATGACAAAATTTAAAACAAGTGTATTTTCATGAATAACTTATTTTCTGTTAGTCGCCATTAACTGCCGCTAAGACATTATGCTATTCATGACAGAGCACTCAGTAATGAGTGATCTAGCTACACTCTCCGGAGACAAACAGTGCATGTAAGTTCGTAGTCAAATTTATAGCTAAATCTGTGATGGTTTGTAAACACACTGTTGCATTTCTGACTGCTGCACCACGCAGTCAGTGTGCAGTCTAGTATCGAATTACACACGTGTGTGACTACAAATTGCAGTAAAATGAGTATTATAATAATAATACACAAGGTAACTCAAGAGCCGGGTCATTTTTAATCCATAGGCAAGGTAGAAAATCATATCCAAAAAATAACTTCACTGGGAATATCCTATATCAATCCTTAGTCGGGTTACTAGTTTTTAGCATGACTATAAATACAGAGAATGGTATGAAGATATGAGGCTTGGGCTAATTTCTTTCTAGCCCAGATTGTAGATTCATGCAGCATTACACAGAGTGAAACACCCCCTAGATTTCTGAATTTGGTTTCATGTCTGTAACATGTCATCTTCAGATCTGTAACATGTCATCTTCGATTCCCCCAAAATGCCTTTGGAGGAGGAACTAACGGTCGAATAAGTTTAGTGGGTTTTTGTTTGTTTGTTCGAACTTTTCTGTTTACCATGTTTAGTATTCTGAGGGATTGGCATGAAGACAGTAGAGCATTACAGACATGAAACACCTAAAAATAATTACAGGAAACCAAACCTGCTGTTGATTTCATAAATACATGTCAACAGACGGCCAAATTCCAACCTGATCTCATGCCAAATTCTGACCAGCAAACGTGAGTACATTCAAATAAAGTTGTCTCTGCACCCTTACCTTACCTGCTAATTGGTTTTCATATGAGCTGACTTCTGCAATATGTATTCGTGAAACTGTGATGGTAATTTTAGGAGATTTTGAATCAGGTTTTCATGAACATGCACTGTAAAATATAAATGGGAATATTTAAAAAAACCCTTGAGACTTAAGTAAAATGGATGTTTCGGCCTTGACCTGGGTGTTACATTATTGAGCACTACATAAATAATAGAGGACTTCATAAAACCAAATGGCAACTGTGCTCGGAAGCCAAAGTTTGCTCAAAAACCCTGTTAACTATTCCTTTAAAAATGCTTCATAGTGTGCTTTAATGTTATTGCACATCAGTCTGAGCTTTGTTCCCTTCACTACCATAAATAGTACTGTATGTTTAAATACCATCATTCAGCCAAGAGTGGGGCAGCGGATATAGACAAAATGCCTTTTAATGATTTTATTTTAATTACAATTTACAAAAAAGATTCAATTATAATGACATCTATCCTGTTATGCCCATTTATTGGAAATGCAATCTATGCAGATTTTTTAATTAACAGATAACATTTTAATGCTTATTCCAAAGAAATTAATTTATCTAGAAGAAATTTGCATTTAGCCTGAATGTAATCCTGAAAAAAGGTGAACAATCCTTCGTTGATTTATGATACAGAGAAGCTTCAGTATTTGCACATAAGCCTGTATGTATTTCAGTATTTTTAGTTAAATTTTAAAAAGAGCTAACATTATATATGTAGCAGAACCTATAGTGTTTGTTTATTTGGGTACCTTGGCTACCTGTTCAACCCATACATTCCACATTTTGAGACATGACAGCAACAAAATACTGTTTTTCTAAATGAATCTTTAAACATCATGTGAAACAGCTAGCTAGCTCTAATACTCCATAGTCTCAGCTAGCTAAGTCAACTAATAAAAAAAAACCTTCTTCAGAGACACTTGACAAAGGAACAAGCAGTTTTGTGTCAAGTAGCATTAGCATTTTAAGAATTTTTAATGAACAGTTACATTTAAAAGCTGTAAACAGCTAAAATATAAAATGTTATAAATATATAGGACAGTTTTTCAGTATTTCTTCTGCAATTTACTGCGATATCATTACCATACTGTACATCCATACCGACAAGCCCTACTTAGTAGTTTGGCTGAACTAATTTCTACTAATGTCTTTGTTCCCCAGCAGGGAAAGCAAATATTTGACTGGTAATCCCTTCCTGTACAGGCGACCATATTACACTGCATAATTTCTTTCAATAATTATCCTCAGACCTCTTCTCAAAGCCTTAATACAAGCCGCTTCTGATTGAGGAACCAAATCCAAAAGCAATCTCTCCAAACCTGACATTGACACAGCGTGTATTAAAAAAAAAGGCTTTCTGTAATATATTCCTTGGCACTGAATAATGTGGCTTTGATAGAGTTTATGTCTCAGCAGCTCTCCCCTTTCCAATCGGGTCACATAAAGGAAGCTGGGTCACAAGAGCTCCAGTTGTAATTTGATTCCCATGGTTGTCACAAGGCTTCAAAATAGCCCAGTGGCAAACGTTTTACATCTGAAAGTGACACCTTTGACAAACAGGCATGACTGACAAATGCATGCATAAAGCACATCCACTGCTGCTGCACTAAGGGACACTAAGGCCAGAAGTTCAGGCAATTTGGCTGTGATTCAAGGTCACAGATTTGATGCCAGCTGATGGCTTTTGCCCATGAGAGCTACTTTAGAAGGATGTTACTTGTACATGAGGTACATGACAAAACATAAGCCAAATTGCTCCCAGGCTAAAGAATAAAATAAATCTCTAAATCCCAGATTGACAGTTGTAAAACTTTCTGCTAAGCCAGGGGTCTCAAACTCAAATTCTTTCTGGGCCACATCAGTATTTCTGTGAACCTTCGAAGGACCTTTTTTTAAAAAATATATATATGTATATATATATTATCTATTTTTGGAGATAAACACCAATATCCTAGGCTCTAAAAGTAAAATAGTAAAAAAGGAAAAAGAAGAGTTAGCAGCAAATATTCTACTCTACTATAGTGCACTCATCTGTTTTTGCTCTAACTATTGAAAAGATGACTGGTCACCTAGTCCACTACTTTTTATATATATTCGTTAAAATTTACCTATGGCATGGGATTCGTGGTGGCATTGCAGGGGGCTCATAAGACTGCTAGAAATGTCAATGACCCATTAAATTAAATTTTAAATATATACAAAAATTTTAAAAAGTTAAAGTTAATATTCTAATGATAAAAATACAAAAATTATTAAAGATAGAATATCTCACAACCTGAAAAGTAACATATTTTAGGTAAAATGTTTTGCCATTTATTACAAAAGTTTAAACTTAATGTTTCTACTTAAAGTGCCAAGGGGTAATAATTTAGATTGATAATTATGGTTTGGAAACGGAGAGTTATGGAATTGGCTTCTTTGAGAAAGACTCGTGTACAGTCAGGTCCATAAATATTTAGACATTGACAAAGTTATTGTTATTTTAGCTGTCTACCACAGTATATTGGATTTGAAATTAAATAATGAATATTTCAAGGGATGAAAAGTAATTTAATGGACGCTCAACTGTTCCATGGCCAGAGGTGTGTTATTCCCTTATTATTCCACTTACAAGTAAGCAGATAAAAGGTCTAGAGTTGATTTCAAGTGTGGCATTTGCCTTTGGAATCTTTTGCTGGTAACTCTCAATATAAAGTCCAAAGAGCTGTCACTGCCTGTCAAGCAAGCCAACATTAGTCCAAAAACTCAACGCAAACACATCAGAGAGAGAACAAAAACATTAGGTGTGGCCAAATCAACGATTTGGTACATTCTTAAAAAAGAACGCACTGGTGAGCTCAGGAAAACCAAAAGGCATGGAAGACTATGGAAAACAACTGTGGTGGATGACAGAAGAATTCTTTCCATGTTGAAAAAAAAGAACTTCACCAGAGTAAATGCAGAGGGTTTACTGAAAAATGTAAACCATTGGAAAGCCTTAAAAACAGGACCAAATTAGAGTTTGCCAAAAAATATATATATATATATATATATATATATATAAAGGTTTGTACACTCCTGGAACAACATCCTATGGGCAGAAGAGGCAAAGATTAGCTTGTACCAGAATGATGGGAAGAGTATGGAGAACGGAAGGAACTGCTCATGATCCAAAAGCATACCATGTCATCTTATGGTGTGGGCATATATGGCTGGTAATGGAACTGGCTCTCTTGTATTTAGTGATGATGTGACTGCTGACAAAAGCATCAGGATGAATTTGTGATATTTATTGACGTGACTTTACTTTTCCTTTAATGTGCCAAAATAAAGAAACCTAGAGGACACTGATCCTTCGGTATTTATCTGGATTACCTACGAGGCGTCCTATCTGATAAGTATTAATTGCAATTCTAACAATGCTGGTACTGGTGCATGCCTGCCAGTGTCAAGCATGATTACACCCCTATACTCCCCATTAGGTGTTATTTTTGCTCATAAATGCAACTGATCTGAGCATCATGCTCTTTGGCATTTTTTGTATCACTCTTATTTTCTTCTCCACTGACACCATCTTCAGCCTATGATCTACAGAAGGGCTCAGAGAAGATGAAGCCATTTGCGTGCAATTTTCACCTTAACAGAGAGAGCAGCCTCCCCGCCTGCAGCTATGGATTAAATGAAATTGCCTTTTCTGAACAACTTTGGCCAATTTCATTTATGAAATTGCTGATGCCCTTGTTTGTGGAAGCATGTTCCATGCCTCAGCAAAGCACATTATGACGAAGTTTCTCTAGGAGCTCACTGCTGATTTAGCCGCATGCTCCAACGTAGCTAATATTCAACTCACGATTCTGAAACTGCTACCGCCAAGGTGTCCTCTCGTGTATGAAAAGTGAGAAATAATTACTTTCTGCTGAGGAATACTGCTGTCAGCTTTTTTTCTATTTTGCGGAGAAGTAAATTAAACCTCCGACTTCTGTGTTTAATCTGATATGGGCTGAACATACACCTCTGGATGAGGCAAAAAAAAAAATTCTGAATTGCTTTGCATCATAGTACAGTGGACTAAAAGTGCAATTAGTGGCTGTGCTTAATATGCAAAGTGGGTTTATTTGTGAGCAGATTTCTTTCTATAGCAATAAGAGTGTGGGCTGTGTACAACTAAATGAGAAAAGATGGTGGTTAAATGTCAAATACTGCATATTAAATCCAACTGCATGAGTGTAAGTTGAGGGAATTATAGGTCTAGTGACATGAAGTTCTAGCACAATTTTCTACATTTCATGAGTTAATTATTAATATTATTATTAATTATTAATACTACTACTACTACTACTACTACACATTGTATAAATATTTGTAATGTGATTAGTGATTCTGGCATTAATTTGAGAAAATTCCAGCGATCTCAACAAGAGATAACGACCATGTAAGACAGACTAAAAGACTAAAGCGTTGCTGCATGGCTCTTTTTAGGTAGAGATGAAGCAAGGGCTAAATCCCACTGGCGCCACTATCAGCAGGTTGTCGAATAACATTGTAGGCAGGAAACAGTTAACCAAAGTGGTGATAAAGAGAAGTTTAAACTAAAAAATAAACTTAATAAAAAAAAATTTGGATGCCACTGAAGATGACAAATTAATTATAAAAAATAATATGCAAGTTGTTCAGGGTGGATTTTTCCTTTAATATGAGACTAGGGACATTCTACAATAAAGCCATGAGCCAATAATGAAACACTGTCAGATACTGTAAAGCAGAGATCAGGCAGAAACGATATGGAACTTGGCGATAAACATTCCCTCCACTTCCCCATGGGAACCCGAGAAGCCCGTGTCAAAGGGACAAAGGATACGAATGACATCACAGAAAGACTTCTGGCCATCACGGGTCAAGAAACAGTAGACAATTTGATAAAACAGAATTCTGTCAGTGTAGAAAAGATGCTGAAAGCTGTCCAAAAATACAGGCTGAGGCTGATTCATCATAGATCATTATCATTCACATTTGGCAAGTTCCTTCATCCATCTCCTGTTACAAAACTGTTGCTATTTTTGACTTGTCAAAATTTTATTTGCATTCATTAATCACACATATTTCCCTCCCCTTATCTTCATCATGTTTTATGATCTCCTGCATTATCCTGATATCTCAAATTGACCGAGGAATCGTTTTCACAGATTGGATATTTAATAATGTGTTTGCTGTCAAGGCAATTTCAGCGAGGTAATTATAGTTTCTACGCTTGTTATTCAGTAACACTTCATTATCAAGCGCAGTCTGTCTCAGTATAGCCTTTCCTTTTGGTAAATCCTTTATGTGCATCTGTTTTATATGATATGTTACCATTAAAGGTCTATGACAGGGGTATTCGGCTAAAATTAGTAAAGGTCAAACCAGTTACTTAAAATTCCTTGCTTACAAAGGTCTACCGTGGCTGAATGATGACAAGTTAACTTTTTTATCATTAATTTTCATGATTAATGATTAGCTCATGGCTATAAATAAAACAAGTTGAAGTGGTTCATGGCTTCATATCTGACCAACTGTATCAAAAGTTTAAAACCGCCCAGTCCAGCGACGTTTTTTTTCCTGATTCACACCCCTTCTCTAAACAGTTGAGATACATCTGGAGAATAAATGCATACTTCTCTGTCCATTCATCCAAATTGAAATAAATTTCTCTGTCTCATCTCTCTAGTTCTCTCTGTAGTCTTCGGTCCGATGAGCTGCCTTTAGCTGAATAACTTTTACAGAAATCTGCTACAGAAACTGAGATGGGTCATGTTTACTAAACTAGAGTCGCTGAACTACAGCTGTTTTTCATATGCTGATCTGCTCTGCGACAGTCCCGGGACCGGGACGGTCCTGAGTCTGCATGCGGACCGGATGAAGGAATGATAAACTATGAAACCTAGAAATGCAAAGCCTAAAAGATCTTTTAAAAAGCCGCTTGTGTATACAATCGATCCGTGAAAGTTCCATTTGTATTTGTATCTAATACAGGACGTTCTTTGGGTTTCAACATTAAATAGCCAATCTCAACATGGCCAGCACCTGACAACTTCAGTGAACAACAAGCTTTTAATGATATGGTAATCCAGCTTCAGCTAAAGTGACTTCTCAGTAAATGTGTGATTTATTTTTTTTTCCTGCTCATGGTCATCCATATTCATGCATTTTTATTCCGCAGTACATCACTGGAACATTGTATCAGGCTTAAGTGCAAACTATGAACACTATACATGTTGCTTAGGATTTATGCCAGATATGAGCATCGACGGAGCTGAAACACTAGTCGAAGTTAATCATCAGAATGAACTGTAATTAATAAGCCTAAAGTCAATTCAATCACAGAAGCCATTAAGCAATTCCAATGTTATCCATTAGCCTAAGAAGGAAATTATATATAAATGACTGGTCTGGCTTTTGGCTGGATTTGGGTTGAACATGCACAAATACAAGAAGCATATAAAGTGTGTATACCTATGAGGACTAATATAATCCACTCTTCAAAAGCCTTTGCCCCTTCAACATTTCACTACATATCCACATTTTTTAATGAAATGTGTTAATTATTGCTTGTTATTACACTACTAACATGAAAGTGGCATGAAATCATTAAACTGCTAATTGCAATTGTTCACATGGAAGTTAGACATAAACCATAATGTGCTACAGACCTTATTAATCCCAATTTTATATTGGCACCTTCTAAAAAAAAAGGTAAATAAATAGATAAACTATTCAAATTATTCAAATAACTTCAAATTTGTTCCATAAGGGGTGTGTTCATTATAACTCTTAAGATTTTTATACTTAAAGTTTTTTGTTTGCGTTTGTTTGCATCATCATCAGCTAAAATGTAACCACAACCAAATAAACAAGCAAATAAACAAAGAATAAATACATAAAATAAAGAAAACAAAAAATTACAAATATGTTAAATATAAATGTAATACTGAAAAACAAGGGGCAAAAGTAGACCACAGCAAGATAAGCTTTTTTTTTTTTTTTCCCATCCTGCAGTGCTGTAATTTTGATTTACTTCAGATCATACCCAGGGTCTACAGTCTGTCTCAAGGATCATACATGATGGAAAGTTGCTTGAGGTAAAGCTCATTTTTTTCTCCCTGTCTCTCTCTCCTCGGGTTCTCCGACAGTGGAATACAGTAATAAGCCTCTCCACTTGAACTAAACAGCCTCCTTGGTAACAGAGGAGGAGGCCCAGGGCAAGGGGAAAAGCACAGGCAAATCTTATTAGGTGCAATATCATAGCTTTTTTTCTGCAAGTCGTGTGTCAGGGAAGTTTGAGCTGAGCCAAACCTAAGCATGAGCGAGTTGTTAAAGGACAACAGTCAGATAAGAAGAATGGCAGTGAAAGGAACCTGGAGCGCTATATGTGGTTTTTTTAGTTCCAGCTTAAAGCAAGAAGTGAAAACCTGCACCGCTGCAAAATTCAGACATGCATGCTGGAAGAGAGCAAAACAACGAGAGGTGGAAAAAGAAAACTGCTCAAACCAGCACTATTTAAGAGTCCCAGCTGGAGAGTCAACACTTATATGAAGCACACACAAATAAAAAAAATTCCCACCAGCTAACTTTAGTCAATTCAGCATCCTGTGAATGTTACAGAAATCTTACATTAGCTACCTGCACTTGTCTCAGATGTGCATCACTAAATATATTAAGGTAATATATTCATATTAATGCACTACGAAGATAAGGTAAACTACATAGTATTGCAAAAATTTTTTTTTACAGTCATTCTAATTAGTGAAAAATAACTGGATTCCATATGCATTAACCAATAATCGTTTATATATTTCACACCAGCTGCCTTGTGAGAACATGTTAACTACATAGGATCTTGCTGTTTCTAAGGATAGCCTGAAAGCACGATATAATTGTCTCCTGGGCTGAATCAAAGCCGATCCCAGTGGGTGGACTGTACCATGTTTGGAGATCAATGGACCTTCTCACTAGAAGCTCACAGTGGGAAGAAACTTCAAATCATCTAATGTGAGCAAATTACACAAGTCAGTTCCCTACTCTCTAGAATGTAACAGGAACATGAGACAAATCTAAACTAGGCAAAGATGGGCAAATTATTTAGCATACTTTCCATTCGAGAGCGATTAGGAAGCCTGGCTAGATGTCCTAATAAGCGGTGGAAGTATAGACTGTAGCCAAATGTTCTACAGTGAATAATACACATAATCGTGAAGGTGCGAAAATGTTTGCCACTGACATGTAGGTAGAAGATTTCTGCACATTTTAATGAGCAATGAAGTTGCTGTCAAATTAGCCAAGCCACCTGAATTTCGAATATTAATGCCAGAGTTACTCTAGTACTGGAGCAGTGGCAATGGAGGTAATGACAGGAAGAATGCAAGCAGTATGTAAATTCTGGAAGCAGTATGTAAATTATTACTAGAACAAAATTAGGAAATTATTATTTTAATCCCTCAGTGTAGTGTGCAAGAAATGTATAGTTTATTAAACATGAACCAACTTGCCTTCTGTAGCAGATTCTCTGTTGCAGCTTATTCAATCACATTCGTTTATTTAAATTATTTAGCTAAAGGAAAGATTGTTGAGCCAAAGAGACCTGAAAGGTCACAAAGGGAAGTTTTGACAAAAGCAGTATGTTATATATATATATATATATATATATATATATATATATATATATATATATATATATATATATATATATATATATATATAAATTTGAGAAACTAGGGTTGTTAGAAAATATCACTGGCAGGGAAGGTACAATAAAAAATAGTAACTGTAGAAGCGGGCAGAATTGGTCAAAAGATTCTATTTCAGTCACTAATCAAAAGTGGTAATGTGAAGCATCAGTGTGAAATGAAATATAACCACTTCAATTTGTCTTATTTTTAGCCATGAACTCATCATAAATGTTTAACCATTAAAGGGTAACTTTCGTCAACATTCAGTCATCTTGGTCACTTATCTAGACCTTTGTAAACTTTTTGTAAATTTTATGGCAAGTTTAAAAAAAAAAAAATCACTCAATCAAAGCCACACTGAATAAATAAACCATTTCTGCACATTACAACCCTATCACATTTAGGGTCTATGCAGACCAAAGTGTGGGCGTCTTCGTGTGACACATTCTGAAAGGCCTATTCCTTCCTCCTTACTCTCAGTGTTTCATGGAATAAAGAAGAAAAAAAACACCTTAATAATACTCAGAATTCTCAGAACATTTGGATTGCATATTTTTAGCATGTCGAGGTCAACATACAGTCCTGTAAGAGGTAAACATGTGCCTAAGATTAAAGATCACGGTACATTTCTGCAAAGAAAAAAAAAATTACACAACCAACAAGTAGTGATGAAATGGTTGTGCGTGCAAAACTGCCATATGGCCCGTATCCACAGAGGAACCTTTGTCTGTAATCTGAATCAACTTCCCACGATTTTGTCCTTGATAAATCTACTGCATTACAAATTAACTCAGGATGAGATTAATGCATTTCCAGAAGCTCCTTTTCATAAAAACTCACATGTTAACATCATGGTAATACATTCATATTATTAGATGATTAACTATTGATGAATTCATTTATAGAAAACTACTATCATAATATTTCAGGATATGCTAATATAAAGTAAAACTTTAAACCAGTGGTAGCATTCATTAATAAAGTTTTTTGTTAACTTTATTTCCTTTGTCGTTCCACTGAGCACCGAGTGAAGACGTTACATACACAAAGTCATAACTCTGTAACTCCTACATCTTTAGAGACTAAATAATTCATCATTTCAGGATTCCAAAGAATTCATCATTTCATGACTGCCTTTTGTCACCCACATTTCACTTTACTGAGTGTGTGTGTGTGTGTGTGTGTGTTCCCTGAGCTAAACAGAAATACAGAAAATCTTAGAATGTTTTATCATGCCAAGTGCACTACCAGCACCTTTTATCTGCAGCTAAGACCCCTTTGCATTACTTTGTCTAACAGAAACTTGGATTGTTACCAATGTGACCTGTCAAATTAAAGACCCGTTTCAAATATCACTTTTATCTCCAAGATCCTAGAAAAGGTTGAGGCAGCTGAGCTCAGACTTACCTAGGAATCACATGCATTAAATATTTCAGTAAGGGTTTAGGCCTCATCACAGTACTGAAACAGCACTGGTTGAAGTAGTAAATGGCTTACTACTGGGCTCCACCTAGCTTATGACTTATTGCTTGTACTACTTGATCACAGTGAAGCTTTTGATATATAGATCACAATTTTCTTCTATACAGACTAGCTTTTAAAGTGAACAGCTCTTTCCTGGCTCAGAGTTTACATTATAAGATTGTAAATAATGGTGACTTCTCTATGAATACATATTTCTGGTGTGCCACAAGGCTCTGTTCTAGGGCCACTACTTTTTTCCTATAAATGCTACCTCTGGATAAAAGTTTTCGCAAACATGGTATACACTTTTGACTGATGACACAAAGCTGTATGTTTCAGCAAAACCAGATGACAGACACTACCTTAATAAACTTGAAGAATGTAACGGACATTAACATCGGATGCTGAGTAATGTCTTTCTGCATAATTCTGACAAGACAGAAGTACTTCTCCTAGGGCCACAGGCAGCTAGAAGTAAGCTTTCTAATTATGTAGTAACTCTCAATGGCCTTTCAGTTACACCATGTACATCTGAAAAAAAAAAAAATAAAAAAAAACCTTTACTGACTCCAGTCTCTCAATTGAAGCTGCAGAAAAAGACTAGTTCATTATTTTGTTACATATACTGTATGTTGGACTACTGTAAGACCTTGCTCTCAGAATGTTCAGTAAATAATGCTGCATTTGACTTAAAGCCCTTAACTCAGAAATACAAAGCCCCTTCAACTTGGAATTCCTACTCAGAAAGTTGAGAGGGGTTCCTCAACCCGGGTTCAGCATGTGACGGTATGTCAACAGGGCTACTCACACCATTAACATTAAATAAAATTTCATTCCACCACTTTAAATGAGTTTATAGTATTTGCTTTAGATCAATCAACATATGCACATTAGTTAGTTAAATCCTAACACTGATCATACAGTTAAAACAGTAAAACGTAAATACATCAAAAACTCATGATCACTAATGTTAGCTGGATAGATTGTTACTAACAAAACACACACTTTCATGGAGCAGTTTTTCCCACTTTCTATCTTGAATGTGCCAAACTCGAAAATGACATAATTCCCAGTTTAGACTTCCTACTTAAGAGTTAAGTCTAATGCAGCGTAAGCTCCACTTAGTCCAGAATGCAGCAGCAACAGTCTTTACTAGAACCAGAAAATTTGCTCTTATTACCCCCATTTTTTTCCATCTGCACTCCTGGTAAAATTTCAAAATGATTATAAAATACTACTATGTTATATTACTTCTAGCCTATAAAGCACTGAATGGTCTCATCTCACAGTACCTGGGTGAAATTCTGGTCCATTATAATCACCCATACCTGCTTCGATCAATAGATGCAAGGTATTTGTCAGTACCATGAAACCTTTTTTTTTAGACATTTTGCTAAGTAGCTGTTCTCCTATCTAAAGGCCACAAAGGTGGAGATCATGACGTTGGTAGTTATAGAAGGTTTTGGTAAAATGAGATGTTTTGATGCTCTATCACTGGTGTTACACAGTTAGTTATTTAAAGCGAGGCCGTATGGAGCTGTAGGGAAGTCTGTGTAGAGCAGGGTGTGCGTGGGGTGCATCTATGGGAGGTCATCTGTGTGTGTGTGTTTGCGTCAATGAGTGTGGTTTCTGAACAGCTTTGCTCTATCCTTTCCCTGCCAGCCTCACCCTGCCTTCTCTCACTGCCATGCTTCATTCCACACAATTCCGATTCTGTTGGCATCAGCAAAGCTTCCTTTTCGCACTTCCTTTTCACTCTTTCTTGAAATGCCTTTTCTTTGTCTTGGGCATCTTAAAGCCTAGTTTCTGTCTGGCACTTGAGTTATTTACACAAAATTCTCCTAGTGTGGTGCCTCAAACATGTGACATTAACAAAAAAATTAATAAATAAATGTTGATAACACACATTCACACACATTCGACAGCTGCCCAAGCAGGCACCATCTCTATAATAGCTGCTCATGGTCTATACTGACCTAAAAAGAAACTCATCCCTATCATAAATGTGCCACATTTTCCACACACTGACAACGAAGCAGCACTTATAAAGCATCACGACACCTGTTCAAAGCGTCTGCTCCACCCACCATGGCTTCCCACACTCCTCTTATGGTTTATGTAAGATGCTCATGTTTTTTGAAACGATGCCCATGTGGTTCTGAACACCGGGCAGACAGCTGTGTGTCATGCTTGTGTGCTGCTGCCTCTGTTATTCCCCCTGTACTGGTGCCTAACCCGATTCAGTCAAGTGTTGACAGTTAAGAGAAAGGTATGCTAGTCACTGAGGAGATGAGATGCTATGCAAATATTGTTAGGTTGTTGATGTTGAATTCTTCTTCTTCTGCAAAAGAGCAGCTGGGATTTGCCAGACGATACCAGGTGTGCCATCAAATGTGGGGTTCTTTCCAGGTACTAAGGCTATTTTCCAAACTACATACAGTACTTACGCTGGAGTATGCTAGCTAATATATTCTAGTTAGGATACTAGCTACTGTGTACGTTATGCCCATCTAAAAGATGTTGAAAAAAAAACACACTCCAACTGTAACACACTTCAGTGACATCATTTAACTATATCTGACTGATGTGACTAGATATCTTGTTTTATATTGCTAGCTTATTGGCCATTAGTTTAGACGAGACGTAAGTTAGAACATTTTTCTTTAAATCACACTATGATGTCAGGGCAAACAAACCCTACATTTAATGTGCTTGCCCAGTCCCCTATTTTGGTTGCTAAAAAACTCAGTTAACTAGGCTAAAAATTATTATGTTTTTTTACTGTGGTTTCATCAGTATTCCCACATTCCTGAGTGTTCCAGATTCTGAAAAGGTCGTTTGTCATCTGCACAAGCTAATTAAACTGTCTCGAAAAATAGTTCCTAGAGACAGCCAGATTGCACCCTTATTTGATTTGCTGTACTTCTGTACTTGAAGCAGGCGGCAGGACTTGCGATCAAGTATTGTAGCGGGTTCTAGTGGTACAGCTTCAAATTGTGCCACACAACCATGAAATATATTAACTGAATGGAGAATATAACATTAAAAATTAGATATAATTTTTTTTTTTTTTTAAATGATGTTGACCACTATACTAGCAGCCTATTGAACCTACTATCTGGGCAACTATAAATAAAAAAAACTAATAGCCCTGGTGCATAAACTACTTGTCCCAGCTGTCCAAAGTTTACCACCAATGCAGGCTCACCAAAACCGGACAGGTGAAAATGGGAAAAACATTGCCTGGTCTTTTCCCAATCGTTATCTATCCAGTGTCGGAGAGCCTGTGCCTACGGTATACTCAGATTCCAGTTTTTGGCTGACAGAAGTGGAACCCAATGTTGTACCCCATCCACTTCAAGGCTTGACTTGATGTTGTGTATTCTGAGATACGTTTCTGCTTACCATGGGTGTAAAGAGTTGTCAGTGGAGTTACTGTAGACTTCTTCATTTCTCTGGCATATTTAAATACAACATTTGTTATCAGAAGTACTGTACACTGACATTAAGTTAATATCAAATTAGCTAAAGAGTTTTTTTTTAATCTGTAAATTGAATTCTCTGAATATAGTTTATAATGCATTCCAAGCATTCTGTACACTGGATTAAAAGTGGTTCATGTATAAATAATTTAAATGTAGATGTACTATAGAGTATGTATATCTGTATTATACAGATGGGGGACAAATTAGCCTTATTATGGTGATGGACCACCACAAGCCATCAGAACAGCTTCAGTTCCGTGGGACTGTACTGTAGGGATGGAATACTATTCTTTCAAAAGATATTTCCTCAACTGGAGAGCACTTTCTAGCACATCAGTCCAAAATCTCCCATAGGTGTTCAACTGGGTTGTGATCTGGTGACTGTGAAGTCCATAGCATGACTTGCAGTGGCCCTTACCTCTCAGAGGATTCAAACAATAACAGCATAACAGAACCACCATTTTTTCCCTTTAATTTGTGGCTCATCTGTAAAGTACTGAAAAGAGCTGAATACTTAGTAGAAATATGTTTAATATTCATATACAGTACATACTATACTTTACCTAAAATTTTTCTGGCACTAATATGTAAACATTTAAACAATGAACGCAAACATTACACTGGAGATATAGTGGGTTTTTTTTCTAAATCACACCATGACATTTTGAAGGCTCACAGAAACAGAGGAACATAACTGTAACTTTTCTATTGAATGTGCATTGTTTTTTCATTGGGGGTCTGACATACAGTTAGCCCAGTTCTGGGGACAAAAGTCTGTTCTGGGAATGTAAGTCTTGCCTGGTGTGCATAATATAATCCAATTATAGTAAGTATAGTAGTACTAGACACACTAGCAATGACAGCAAGGATTGTATACACTAGCAATGATTTCTAGCTAGAACATGTATGTACTATATTGGACCACATATGTTCAAATGATGAAAGAGACCAGTGTGTGTCATCAAGTTGCATTTATAGCTGAAGGATTTTAGGAATGAAAGCTAAGTACTAAATAAATAGATTAAAAACACATGTAGTGTCTTTAGGACCATTGGGAAAAAAAGATTTTACACTTGATTGAAAGTTTTTCGTGATTTAAGTCATGAAAGCAATATCAGACACCATGTCCCTAAGCAGGATAAAGTGGTTACTAAAGATGAATGAATGAATGAATGAATGAATGAAGATCAAACATTAAATATAGTTATTATGTTTGGTTGTTTGCTGTTTTGGCACTATTTTTTTTTACTACAGGCAAAAAAATCAACTGTGTACATTGGGTCTTTCCTAACATCTTATGTTCTTAGAGTTTTGAATGAAAAGCAGAAGCTGACACGTGTTCCACAAGTATCCATCAATGCAATTCGATCCACAAGACGAGAAAAAAGGCGTACTTTTTTATGCTTTTATTTTCACTATGTGCCTACAAATTAAATATTTGGCTGATATTATGTCTGCATTATCCAACTATTCCATGGTTTCTCTACCACAGGACAAAAATTCACTCAAAAACACAAAACTGAAGTGTGCTCTAGCGTTCTTTACAGGAAATACCAATTTGCAAATCTTAAAGTAATAGTTTACAATTATAGGAAAATAACAAAGTCTAATCTAATATCAACCAATGTGGACTTCATACACAACACAAAATACTAGAACATAAAAAAACTATCCATAAATATATATATTGGCACCTATGCTAATACTCAGGATTTTCACATGACTGTAGTTGATAGAAACAAGAGGTGTAGCTGAATTATTTAGATTGAAACCATTCTTTATTCGCATTTTCATTTGCTACTTTTTCAGAAATTTGTTTAAAATCAGTGTTTGAATGCAATTTGCCCAAGAAGCTTGTATGAAACCTATGTTATATTCACATTTCAGAGATTATGAGATTGCAGAAGATGCTTTTGTAAGCCCTTCACAGATGACAATATCTCTCAAACCTGCTTCATTTGTTAAATTTGCATTTCAGCCTTTTTTTTCTATCAAATGCAACAATCAGATAATGTGGAACCATCGAGTTCTTCACGGCTCCTATCGCTTTTGTTCCGCGCTCTCTCCCAGGCGAAGCGCCGACTGAAAGGATATGCTTGCACAGCTTGGTGATTCAGTCCAGGCACTCTTGACCTTGGAAAGTGTCGCTACATTTTTTTTTCTCTCTTTCTCCTTCCTACTATTTTCAATCTGCTTCTCTTTTTTATCCACTTTTGATTATCCATGTCCTAATTTGCAGTAGTCAGGCAGTGGAGAAGTGGCAAGGGAGCTTTAGACAGCCTTGAGCCTTGCGCTGATGTACTGTAATGCTGGAAGGGTCGGTGTGAAAAGAGACCCTGCTGATTGGAGTGTAAGGATCACAGTTAGGCTAGTGCAGAAAATAATTTATACACATGCTGGATCATGATGAATGAAGGTTGCCTAATGTTCAGGCATTTTACCAGGGTAAAGCAAATCTACTGCTCCGATAAGAGATCAGGATGAAAACCTGAAAAGATATAGTCCAGGTCAGTTATTCTTTTTCATTTCTGCCTATAAGGGTAAATAATAGATAAACAAGGATCTTTGTCTTGGATTATCATATATATTTGACATTTCCACATCAACATGCTATCAGATGAAATCCGTTTCACTTCCACATTATTCTTCTCCACACTTTCTTACTACACGAGTCTGCTCAACATTTTATCACGATGCATTACATTTTTAGCTCAGTTCCTTCAATGCATTTTCTCTTTAATTATGTCTACTCAGTTGTCTTTGTTTTCACTCCTGAGCCTTACACTTTGATCACTGTGCCATCTGCTTTGAGGATGGCTCTACCTTGACTGGAGTTTGTTAGCAGGACGCAGGCCTCAGCCAGCTCTGGAAAAGAAGCTCTGGCCACATGCCAAACAGAGCCTGGAGAGCACCAACCAGATGGGTGTGGAATCAGGATGCCACTACCCAGTAGGGAAGCAGGGATCCAAGCCTGTTGGCACTGCCCAGGGAGGAGTGAAGGGCAGCAGGCAAAGCCAAGTTAGCAGAGGACAGGAAATCTATGTTCCACAACTCACAGGGTGTACAGAAAATGTACTTTTTATTTTCAATCACATTTTTTAACACGTTCTATAATCCTTTTTTAGCTCCTTCAACTTTCCTCCATTCTTGTCTTTTTATGTACTTTGTTAAGTGGAATGCCAATCATTAATCAGTCATATATCATATCATACATACATCACTATCATATACCAATTTGAACAAATAAATATTCAATCAGAATTCTTTCCACTGGGAGAGGTCTAACAGCGTCTCCTCTAGGATAAAACTCTTCCAAGTGAACGGCAATTAAATTAATGTCAGAGGAATTTTTTGCTAAAACAAACATGTCACCCATGGTTATAAGTTGTTTCATATCCATTTAGCTGTTAGAATATAAAGAGCATTACTGAATCATTTATACGTTTTTTTAATAAATTTGGCAGCATCTACTGTTAGATGATTAAGGAGTTGACAGCAATGCAACTGCTCATTCATTTAGTTCCAGGAAACTAATTTATTTAATATAAATTTAATTACAAACTGACTGGAAGCAGCCAATGTGGTGGTAAAATTATGTGTTTAATCTTTATAATTGCATTTTGTTTTTCTTATTTATTTATTTTTTCTTATTTTTACATTTTCATTTCTTTTTATAGACAGTAAATAAATCTTTTTTTTTTACGCAACGCTACTGTTTCACTAGCAGTTTATAACCAAAACTATACAGCACGATAAATATTGTGCATCACAGAAATGCCTTTGAGAATCGTGATATATTTTTTAATCATATCGCCCACCCCTGAATCAGCCTTCAAGATCACACGTTTCTGATTTTTCGATTCAGAAAGTGCTTAATATGAATAATATGTGCTAGACAACTAAATAGAGTGAGTATCAGCGGGCAGGCAGCATCTGTCTGCAAAAATCCCAGTGGTGTCTATCAGGATGGGACTGAAATGATCAGAACACCATTTTGTTATAAAACAGTAAGTAATTTGGTCTGCAGGGGAGAAGAGAAAAAACATGAACATGGCCGATCTGGTTAGAAATAACCTTGGGAATTATCCTGGGTCCAAATCTTGCCTGAATAGGGCTTAAGAGATATTTTTTCCCCCAGGAAACATTGGTATGGCATCAGTTTTACATTTTTACATGAACGGCATGCACTGCACTCATATCACATGACTTTCACATTATAAGAGGCTATCATCAGTTTTGTCAAGTGACATAACAGAGTGGACTGACCCTGAGTCAATGCCTTTGATTTACCGGACTATTTGATCTTGATGTTCTCATTTATGCACTACTCACATCATACCAATATTAGGGTATAAGGTATAAGTATATTAACTTTCTCCATTTCATGCAAAACCAAGCTACTTATTATTTTTTTTAATTATTGTATTATAATATATACTATATACATATAGACACAGTACTGTGCAAACGTCTTAGGCACCCTATTTTTAACGAAGTACAATCTTTCTTATAGATTTTTTATTTTAGAACTTCTACATTATTGAGATTTTAGATTTCCAAGCATTAGTTTTCCAGCACAAAATTAAATGTTACAGAAAAATGTTTGTATGTCAGTAAACAAAACAGCATATTACATAAGAGATCAGACAAAAAAACATAATGAAGGCTGCTGGGTTTTGCTGCAAAAATAAGAAGTAAGTGCAACAGTCAAAGTCTCCAGAAGAACTGTGGCCGGTTCTGCAAGATGCTCAGTAACACTTACAGCTCATCTCCTTATAAAACTTTATTAATTGTACCTTTTATTTGTCACACCATATATTGACTTTGTTTCATTTATTACTGTTTACTTTATAGTATTTCTTTTATGCAGAAACATTTCATTTCAGTATTTTTAAGGCGTTTTTGCTCTACAGCATTTCTTTGCATGTGCCTGTCCTTTTGCACAGTACTGTATATCAAAGTTTCTGCTAAGAAATGTTGGTGCCGGCCAACGTGTCTGGGAATGATAAAATTTGCCAGACAAACTGGAAAAAATCTGGTCACCTCATTTCAGTGTTTATTTTGCACTGTAACGTTTTGGACTATGCAGAGTATATGCGATATAATAATAACAAAACAACCAAGTCAAATGAGAGATAAAAGTTTTAGCGTTTAATAAAACAACCATTCAAAACAAAAACAGGGCACAGCAAAATGTTAAATTGCAATTTGCCGCATATATTTTCATTTCCAAAGAAATCCAGTATTTACTGGCTAATGGAAACTCTGCTATATTAGATTAGATTAGATTCAACTTTATTGTCTTTGTGCAGAGTACGAGTACAGAGCCAGCGGAATGCAGTTTAACATCTAACCAGAAGTGCAAATAGCAATATGTCAATAAATATATATATTTATGTATATATGCATGTGCAAGGTATGAGGTAGAGAAAGTAGAGACCAGCTCAGTACAAATATACAAAGTGCACTGTACAGAGATATGAGGTATATATATAAATCTGGTAGAGAAAGCAGAGACCAGCTCAGTGCAAATATAGAAGGTACATGTAGTAATTAGTCATTAATGTGCAAGGAGGCAAGTTCTGAATGAGGTGTAAGGGCAAGTTACCATGGTAGCGCAAATGACAAGATACAGATGATAATTAATATTGTACAGTACAGTGTTTTTTTTATAACAGGGGTTAGAACAGGGTTGTACACTTCAGTGCCTGAGAATTCAAAAGGCTGACATCTGATGGGAAGAAACTGTTCGTGAGTCTGCTAGTGCGACAGCGAAGACTCCTGTAGCATTTCCCAGATGGTAGAGGAGTAAACAGACCATGGTTGGGGTGAGAGGTGTCTTTGATTATACTTCTCACCCTCCGTAAGCAGAGTTTGTGATGATTGTCTTTGATGAAAGGTAACTGGACAACAGTGATGTACTGGGCAGTTTTCACCACCCGCTGGAGGGCCTCCTGATCTGAGACTTTGCAATTGTTGTACCACACTGTGATACAGTTTGTTAAGATGCTCTCAATAGTGCAGCAGTAAAAATTCAGTAGTATCTGGGGGGATAAGTGAGCTTTCCTTAGTTTCCTAAGGAAGTAAAGGTGCTGTTGCACCTTTTTGATCAGTGTGGATGTGTTGACTGCCCAGGAAAGATCCTCAGAGATATGGACACCCAGGAACTTGAAGCTGGTCACACGCTCCACCTCGACCCCATCGATGTAGTTGGGTGTGTGTGTATGGCCCCTTCTTGTCCTCTGGTGGTTCACAATAAGCTCTTTGGTCTTCTGAGTGTTGAGTGCAAGATTGTTGTTGGCACACTAAGCTGCCAGGTGCTGAGCCTCTTCCCTGTAGGCCATCTCATTGTAGCCACTGATCAGGCCTACCACCGTGGTGTTATCTGCAAGCTTGATTGTGGAGTTAGTGCCATGCACAGGTATGCAGTCATGGCTGAAGAGGGAGTAGAGGATTGGGCTCAGCACACAGCCCTGTGGTATGCCAGTGTTCAGAATGAGGGTGGAGGAGTTGTGGTTGCCAAGCCTAACAGACTGTGGTCTGTTAGTAAGAAAGTCCAAGGTCCATTTGTAGACGGAGGTCCTGATGCTAAGATCAGTGAGCTTGGAGATCAGCTTGGATGGGATGACATCAACAAACAACATCCTGATATAGGTGTTGCTATTGTCTAAGTGAGACAGGGCAGAATGGAGAGCTGAGGTGATGGCATCCTCAGTTGACCTGTTGGGTCTGTAGGCAAACTGATATGGGTCCAGTGCTGGGGCAGGCATGTTTTCAGATGAGAGAGGAACAGTCACTCAAACCACTTGGCAATGATGGGAGTGAGAGCGACAGGGCAGAAGTCGTTGAGGGTCACTGCAGCAGCATGTTTAGGTACTGGTGCAATGGTGGCCGTCTTGAAGCAGGTGTGGACTGCCTGGGCCAAGGACAAGTTGAAAATGTCAGTAAAGACCTCGGCCTGAGCACACGGCCTGGGATGCCATCAGGACCAGCAGCTTTATATGCATTTTCCCATGCTCAGGGTGGAGCATAGAAGGTGTTAAGATCTGGAACGGAATATATCACTGGTTGAGGCAGTGATGTTGGTTGCTTTATATTCTGTGAAGGCATGGATGCCTGCCCATATGCATCTGAGTTTTTTTTTTTTTTTTTTGGGGGGGGGGGTTGTGTTTGTTTAAGTTGTCCTCTATCTGAAGTTTATAGTTGTGTTTACCTGCTTTTATTCCCTTCTTCAGATTGGCCCTGGATAAGTTGAGGCTTCCCGATCACCAGATCTGAAAGCAATGTCACGTGCCTTCAGCAGGAGTCAGACATCCTTATCCATCCAAGGCTTCTGTTTGGGGTATGTTTTACTTATTTTATGGGTGGTTACTGTCTCAACACACTTGTTGATGTGATCCAGAGCAGATAATGTATAAAGTGATCGAAGGTTGTGACAAACAACCAAGCTCAGCATAATTAAAAAAAACATAGCTAATTTGAAAAACCTGGAGACACACTGAGCCTTGCGCTGTGCACGCGCCACCATCTTGGTATATATATATATATATATATATATATATATATATATATATATATATATATATATATATATACACAAACACACAAGAGGGTCATGAGCGCCTAAGGCTCATTGATGTGCGTGGGGAGCGAAGGCTAGTCCGTCTGGTCCGATCCCACAGAAGAGCTACTGTAGCACAAATTGCTGAAAAAGTTAATGCTGGTTATGATAGAAAGGTGTCAGAACACACAGTGCATTGCAGCTTGCTGCATATGGGGCTATGTAGCTGCAGACCAGTCAGAGTGCCTATGCTGACCCGGTCCACCGCTGAAAGCACCTACAATGGGCACATGGGCATCAGAACTGAACCAAGGAGCAATGGAAGAAGGTGGCCTAGTTTGATGAATCATGTTTCTTTTACATCATGAGGATGGCTGGGTGCATGTGTGTCGCTTACCTGGGGAAGAAATGGCACTAGGATGCACTATGGGAAGAAGGCAAGGCGGAGACAGTGTGATGCTCTGGGCAATGTTTTATATATATATATATATATATATATATATATATATATATATATATATATATATATATATATATATATATGTATATATATAATCTTCTTTAAATAAATCTATAGAAAGTGTTTGAAATGGCTCGATTTGTTAATTTAGGTATTCCTATCCAGAATGTCCTTGGCATGGGCAGAAAACATAATACGAAAACCTGAACTTAACTGAAGCCGACATACACACTTACACCTACTCATCCTCTTTCATTCCAACATCCCACTATCAAACACCTGCCACTATTCTTGGTAGGTGTGTGGGCATCTTTGATGCCATCATTACCTCAATGCTTTCCTTTTCACCATATCTGCGGGATCATCCTCCTTTCAAAGACACGGACATTCTGATCTTGTTCGCAAAGCTTGATCTACTTTGTATTTAAAAATACGTCCCATTTCAATATCAAACGGATCACCTGCTTCGTTAGGTAATGAACCAAACAGATCGATTAATAATGTATAGGAGCAACAAAGGCTAGGTTGAGTGTTGAAGCTGGAGTTGAAAAAGCAGCTGTGTGACACATGGTCAGTCCCTAGACTACAGCTGAACTGGAATACCTCTCTGTGCTCATGCTGTAATAATGTAAAATAATAAATAATGCAACATTCTCTGACATTCGATGGCACTCGCACTGAAGCCACTGGCAGATAAAAAAAACTGGATGAAAAGTACACCTGTACTCCTCAATCCAGACCTTCTCACTTTGTGCCTAGATGTATGACACTTGGAACTAGGCTTTGGACAATACGTTATTTCCGGTATGACGAAAATAGTTATACCATTAAAGTTGTACAAGTATATCTAATGAAATCATGCACATTATTAAGAGGTACAGTGCTCTTTGAAATATGCTACTTAATAATATTAGATTATTAAGCCTATTTCTAGTCATTTTTACGACTTTCAAGCTTGAGATAGTTCAAGCTTGTTCTACTAGCAGGTAGTTGCTAATTCTTAGCTTAATTTTTAATAAATGCTCATTTTTAGAAGCAATTATATCTGCCAATAGAATAAGAAAATTTAAAGCTTGAACTGAGAAATAGGTTTAATCATCTTATATTTGGTTTGATGTAATCTGAAGTACTACGCAAATGTGACTATTTCACTTGCTAAAATGACATTTTTTTTGTCAGGGGTTATCAATTAGATTTGAGCTGGGCTCAAATTGTTGCTTCCACTTTTGCTTTGCTACGACTTTATCAAGGTGAACTCTGACCTGTGAATTCTCCAACCTTCAGCCAATGGAAAACAAGAATGGAAAACAAGACGGCCTGTGGAGGACTGTGGACTCATAGGTAAGAAAAAAAAGTAGTGGTCACACCAGACATTTCATTTATTCATTATCCAGTCGTTCATCTCTACATTCTCTCTAAAATCAAATACCATCACGACTGCCCTGTAACTGATTTTGAATCATGGCTGAGGACAATAATGTGGTGAAAATCTGACGTGTCAGTGGTTTAAACATCTGCCACAATTAGTAAAGTATTGATGTGTGCTACTCAGTGGTATCAGGAGACCAGTTAGTCTATGTGCTCCCAAAAAAAAAAAAAGGTCTAGATCAATCTGAGTGGGGAAAAGTGAAATCAGTGAACTGTATGCAAAAAGATAGAATGTGCTTTTTTGCATTTCTCTATTGACATAAAGGCCATTTAGTAATAAGACACCATTTAATATTTCCTTGCATTACATATGCTGCCATATTATTAATATATTGCGTATCTTGTGTTCCTGTTTGAGCAGCCAAGTTAATTGAGTTGTTTGATGTGTGGTGTAATATACGTCTGTACAGCCGTGCTTAGATCTACAAAGGTACCAGTTAATCAACACCGAATATCTTTCACTATGCTTGTAGACCATCTATTATGATGTGCAACATGACATGGAATGGTAAAGCAAGCTTATACACTCAGCTGGTTGCTTATACATCGAAATATTTCTGCAGTATGTTGTTTATGCTGTTCGCACAGAGCCATTTTAAACAAAAAAAAAATTCTTTTTTCTCTCTACTAGGATTTTCTTGTTAGCAATGAGGGCACAGTGTCTCTGTGTGCTTAGACACACACACAAACACACACACACGTGTCAACAGAGCAAGAGGATATTTGTCCTTATATCGAAGACAAAGGGTCTTCATAAGGGCAATATTGCATACTTTTTTTTTTTTTTAGCAGATTCTACAAAATGGGTGGTGGCTAGAGAAAAATTTAGATTCAGCCCGTAGGCTACCATTTGATGATCCTGGATCTACATTTTTAAGAGAAAGAATCAGTATGACATTCATATGACATTGATCTTCAATACTGATCTGATGCTGACATGGTCCTTAAAATCCGTCTGGAATCTTACGCTGCCAAGTTAATACTGATTGACGACAAGTTGTTCATGTAAGACTTGTGCCTTATCAAGCCGCATAAAATAAGTCAGAGTTTCAGTATTAGGACTGATTTTTTTTTCAATCCAATATCAATCCATGGCCACAAGTCATTCTCTTAGCAAAATCTGATTTAAATCAATTTGATTTAAATCATGTCATTTCCTTAATCAAATCATTTAACATTTGCACTGCTACTGCAGGATCATAAATCATTTAATGTCATCTCTTTGAAAAGGCTACTTTGTAAGCAGGTCTACAGGAAACACTTTTCTAAAATTTTTATAAAACAAATAAACCTTTGCCTAGTTTTATTAATTATAATCACAATTAATTACGCCTATTATTATTAAGAAATTACCCAGCAATTATCTCCCCGTTCTAATGAGAATAACAAATTTTAAAAAATGACAAACAAGGAACAAGCCGAAATTAAAACAGAAAAAAAAAAGTTCAGGTTGAAGTAAACTATTAAACTATTAATCGTTCATTCCTTTTGTAAAAATTATCGACACAGCCAGTTTTCTCAAATAATTGATGCACATAATGCAATATATAGAAAGCCATTATACTGGGCTGTAAATACATTAAATATATGAATTTATGGATTTATCTGCTTCATCCCTTATTAATAATGTGAGCTGACGGCACTTAATTGGCCATGACCAGCAGCTAGCTTAAGGAGAGAAATCCTTTTCATTCTCTAAAGTGGAGTGCTCTACAAGTGAGTCGGATGATTCAATTACTCTCCATCTCATATCCTCGTCCAAACGACCCAGATCCTAATGATGTGCATGTTGTATCCCAGCCTTTAACCAATTCATCATTCCACCACCTGCAACTTCCCCACACTGCTTTACATATAAATTACTGTTAAACAGAGTGGGGGATAATTAAAGAGTAAAACAGTTGGGGAAACAGAAAGGAAATTGGGGGGGGGGGGGGGGACAACAACATCATTAGTACCATCTTTATTCCCTGGTCCTTCATTTTAATGTCAACAGTTGGACAGTGGAAATGGGAGAATCCTGATGCCTGATAATTGCCAGAAAAGGTGGTCACGCTTATGCAAAGCCATTGCCTCCTACATAACGTCAGCTGTAAAGCTTGCTAAATCTTGTCATTGACATAATCGATAATTCTTCACTAAGATAAAATAAGTATACACTGCGTTTAATTGGTGTTGTACACTGATAAACCTTGCCGGTATTACTGTGCAGGCAGATCACACACGGCTTGCGTGCCAGCCATGCATAAATAGCCGGTGAGAGGAGATAATCAACCCCAAATTACCAGACGCTGCCAGAGAGAAGGTGGCACGCGGTTGATCAAAGAAGAGCACAGTCGTTTAGTGCTGGGATGAGAGCGCTTTGGGAGAAAACGCATTTGGACACTGGCAGATGTGGCAGGAGCTTCCAGATGTCTTCATCTGTCTCCAGCGAGATGTTTCAAAGACATTTCACACAGATGGGCCCTGTCAGCGTCTGATGCACACCTTAGCCCACCTCACACCTTTTGATACCAATGATAGCACATTAACCCACCAAAGAAAGGAAGAGGAAAACTTTAAAGACCATGTTAGGAAAAAAAGAAAGTTGACCTGCTCTGATTTTTTGTAGTTGTACAAATGTAAGGATTTTTAGATTTTTTTATGTCTTGATTGTGTCAGGAGGAGGTATGTAGCAGGACTTAACAGCTCTCTTTCAAGCTGTTCAATTGCATAGAGTTGACCTGAATCGAATTTGAATAAGAAAGAAGAATATAGTTACACCTGGTCTCCTGGGTGCTTCTCTGTCTCTTTACCTGGTCACTGACTTTGTTGGACAGCTACCTCTAGACAGAGTCATGGTCATGCTATATTCTTTCCGTTTTTAAATAATGGACTTAAAGTTCTAAATCGTTTTGTTGATCAAAGTTTGGGATATATTTTTATAACCAAACCCTGACTGAGACTCTTCCAGAACCATAGCTCCTTGGTCTTCATGGTGCTGTTTGTTCAGGTATGTTCTCTCACAAACTCTGGGACATTTCATGAACACGTGTATTTATATCAAGATCACATGGGACTTGAAACTATAGTCATTTTTTCCTCCCACTTTGATGTCCTGGGCTATTTTGTATAGATTCATCCCAACGAAGTTAACGGCAGTTCCAATATGAAAAACTTAAAGAGGGGGGTGAATACTTATGCAAGGCAGTGTAGACTTTTCATTTGCAAAGCAGAATCAGAAATTATTTCATTTAGGAACTTTGACTTGAAATTTGATTTGGGAATTCTTCCAATAATACACTAATTTGAAACACAATAAAGAATTAGATGGCACAGGGGAAAAGTTTAAAAATGAGACAGACAAAAAGAGAGAGAGAGAGAGAGAGAGAGAGAGAGAGAGATCAGGAAAAACAAAGACAAACATAGGCCATTTGGACCATCTGTGAACATTTAAAGCCAAATCCCTTAAAAAGATTTCATTTTGTTATCTGAATGTCTTTCTTTTCCTGGAAAGTTTATTTTTCAGCGAC
Source organism: Pangasius djambal (assembly GCA_022985145.1). Classification (NCBI taxonomy): domain Eukaryota; kingdom Metazoa; phylum Chordata; class Actinopteri; order Siluriformes; family Pangasiidae; genus Pangasius; species Pangasius djambal. Next base: position 8,724,761 of record CM041000.1, on the reverse strand, counting down.
GCTCTCGCATATGTACTGGTGAAGGGAGCTTCAGAAAAGAGAGAGCGAGAGAGAGAATTCTCCTTGTCTTTCTCTTCCCACCATCGCTGATTAAACATGTCCACCAGGCCAATCTGGTGCAGAGCAGTGTTAGTGTTTTAGTTTGTTCAGGAATCAGTGCGCTACAACATTTCCCAAATGTTCAGTGCCATCAGCTTGTTTCCACTAGACAAGCAGCTTTAGGACACTCTGAAGCAGCAGCCCAGACTGAAAGACTGAAGTGGCGCATGTTTAATAGCATCTAGAGGGAATGTCAATTACACATTCAAGATTGATCTGTCTTTTCTTTGCTCCTCCGCCAAGAACTGGCTTGTTTTTTTTTTTTGTTTTTGTTTTTTTTTTTTGCCTTTTTGTTCCTGGTTCCCTTACACACATCCAAAGGCTCACAATAACATAATTATTCTTCAATTCGGGCTCTCACAAACATATACATGCTCCAGTTTGAGCTCATGAAGAGCGTACTAGCAACACCACTAAGCACACTGAAAAAAAATATGATACTTCCTCAATGTACTCATGCATTACTTGCTTTAAATCCTTCTGAGGTCAGACTAAATTGATTTTTTTTTTGTTTTTTGTTTTTTTTGCTTTCTCGCTGTTGTGATCATTGGTGTGCAGTTGGTTCAGCAGGAGTTGAATCGAGCACATGTATGTCGATGAAGAATGGGAAAGAGAAACTGATGTGCTAGTATTGCATTCTTATTGCAACTCCTGGTAGAACAGATGCCTGCAGAGGAATGGCAAGCAGAAATATATGGTAACTGACAGCACTCATTCTCGTATTATTATATTATTTTATTACAATTACAGCTAGCATATAATAGAAAGATTCATTCTTTTATTTAATCTCCTCAGATAATCTTCATGGCTTTTGTCTCTTTTTTTTTTTTTTCATTCAATTCGGTCCAACTTTCTCCACCCGCACGGACGAGGCTTTACTATTGAATGGGATTTAATATCATCCTTACACACTACTTCTTTGTTTGCATTTCAACACAGACTGGAGAGGAACAGCCACAGCGCTCATCTTCTGCTGCTTTACTGTCAGCAGTCTCACACCTTCTTCATAGCGCACGAGGGTCCTTATTCATTTCTGTTGTGTCTACATCTTGACAGCGCAGGGTATGATGTAAACAGTTGAGAGCTACAATTAAATATTGGGAAGAGGATATTATCTCGATCTAATGCTGGATATAAGAAGTGAAGTGATTTCATTAAATTTCCTATGAATGAAGTACGGTGAGACAGAGATGAGGTCGTGTTAAATGTCTAACTTTTACACACGCTCTACGTGTACCGTGTCAGTAGCGAGCTGTCACATGACCGATCTAATCTGTAATTTCATTCCTTATATCATATTCATTCACTTATCATTACAAGCAGGCATTTGGGTCATTTTTTCAATCTATGTACAGCTTTCCGACGTAGTTTCTCCCTGTTTTTTTTTTCCTGTAAACTTGTCTTGTTTCAGCATGAGGTTATAGGCTACAGCGTCTACAAGGAGGAAATGAGGTGCACTGTTTTTCATGTCAATGTTTGCCAAAAATACGAATGCTGCAGAAACAGTGAGGTTCTTGAATTGAACTGCACTGATATACCAAATCAAAATCATAATTCGAATCATTTTTTTGGACAGTCCTACGAGGGATCCATCATTCATTATAAATCTTCCACCTCATCAGCACCAAAGCAGCCCTCTATGATTACATTTCCTTCACCATGCTGGACAGAAGCTATCAACCACTTCTCCAGCATCCCTTCATTCGCTCTACATCTCACGTATGTTCCCTTAATCCTTCCAGAATACTCTTGTCCAGGCATTTACCATCCAATGTCTTATTATTTTTGCTTATTTTAACCATTTCTTTTTAATTGCCAGTTTCAAATATGGCTTTTTTCTATGAAAAAATCTTAAATGTAGTGTAACTCAACACATATTAATGTTATTAATACTGTTAATTGTTTACGTTTGTTCATAGTTTTTCAAAATCATATAATTCCCAAAATACTGAAAGAATAATAAGAGCAAAATGATGAGAATTTGGTTAAATTAATTTCTCTTTTCTTAAATAAATTAAAGACATGAAAAAAAGAAGCCATTTCTTCTTTCTGCTATTTATGAATTAATGCAAATAATAGACTATTTAAACATACATGGACCATCCCCTATAAAAATGATTGGTTTCCAGAACGTTCTGGAAATGTTCGTTTTTAGTTCCTGTTTGATTTTCCAGGAATGTTTTCTTTACAGAATTATAACATTCACATTTTGGTACACGCTATGGTTAAGAGAACGTTCTCCTACTTATTCCCATAACTTTTAAATAATTTGAACCTAATATTAGGGGAACATTCTCTGAACTGTCCCTATACACTCCTGTTACTGTTACTGTTACTGATACGGTCTGTGTACTTTTGCTATTTTTGCTTTTTTCTATTTTTGAATATAAATTCAAATTTGAAAAAGCTCTCCGTTTGGTTTTCTTATTCATAAGAATAAATACAGCAACTGTTAAAGGTTTTACTTTGCTTTCCGAAAACATTACACACGGTAAACATTACACAATATATTTTCTTTTTTTTAATAACAGGTTAATTTTATTTTCAAAATGGGATTGCTTGAAATAAATACAGAATTAAAGTATTTTGAGTAGTTTTTGAGTTTTTATGTCAGAGATAGTATTCCTCTTACAATGTGAACGATTCCAACTTTTTCATTTATTAATGAACGACACATCACGCTTTTTAACGGTGTAAAGTTATGGATTGTATGTGAGAATTGAATCTTCTTCTTTACATGTTCTGGTTTCTCAGTAACATGACAAACGGCATTTTGTCTCATTAACTTCAGGAGAAAGAGAAAAAAGAGAGGCTGGGGACAGGATGACTGTATAAGTTAAAGTTCCTATAATGCAATCAGCACATTCATTCAATACAAACTTCCTTGTAGGAAAACCTACTGACGTTTACACAGCGCCTACACTTTTTCTCTCTCTTCTATATCTCTCTTTCTATAAATGTTTAAATATCGGTTTATGTGGAGTGTCCACCGTACAAGTCCCTGTGAATGAGCTGTTACTATAGAAACAATAACGTACTTATGAAAGTCCAGAATGGCCATGAGGTTTTGTTTTTTTTTTTATCTCAAGATAACTAAAGTTGTTTTCACAAGATCATGACTTATTTTTCTCTTGATCTTACAATAACAAAAGTTATTTTCTGAGATCACATAGCAGTACCATTCTAGCGTTACATTGTTGTGGCCAGTGTCACACTGTCATATACTGGTATTATGGTGATTCTGCAGTAATTACATCCTATTTCCAAAGATTTTCATCACCATTTGTCTTGCAAGCCGCAAAGCATTTAGGCTTTGGAGAACAGTCTTTGTTGGTTGTCATATGACCATAAGGGAACATTGTGTTCCCAGAAAATTGCAGGAACAGCACTGAGAATGTTCCCAGAGCATTATGAAATGGTTCCCAAAAAAGAAATAACCAAAGAAGAACCAAATACTAACATTAAGGAAATGTTCTGTTTGCTGGGATACTCACAGTGATCATTACAATACTGTTATAGTGAGTCAATTTGATGGAGAGCTAGGCTAAAAGATTTAAAGTATAATCAATATTGAAATTGATACAGGATGACAGTATTGGGGATTATTTTGATGTTGCTTCCATATTTTAATCAAGATATTTGCCCCAAATTTGCTTAGTGCATTTTCCTGGATCACTCCTCTTAAAGAATAAAAAAAAAGACGAGCTCCTCATAATTCCTCTTAATATTCTGCACCACTCCTATAAAGCATTGATGGCTTGTCACATGACACAGTGGACCTGGCACTGTCAGGACAACAGTCCAACGTTAAGCCATTTCTCTCCATGTGACGCTTCTCAATTATCTGTGCCAAGCATCTCATCTGTTTCATGGCTATGGCTATGCTGTGGAAAATAGCATTTTTATCTGCTCCTTCACTCATTTTCCTAAGGGTTACAGATTGAACGAGATTCAATTTGTCCCTCAGAAATGTGGCGAGTGGGCCATCTGTGGCTGATCGGGGCGGAGATGGGCCTTTTTCTCTCTGATGCATTTCGAGGTAAAAGGAGACCTCTAGCTTTCTCTCTACATGGCAATCTCTCCTGTCAATCTGACTTACTGAGGCTGGGAGAGGGGGCATGTCTCAGATAATGTGGGCTTTCTGTGTTGTGGTCACTCGCAGTACTCCCAGTCTCAGTACTCAATGTACTCAAAATCAACAAGAAAAGATGTAGTGAAGCAGCCTTCTGTTTGCATGATAATGATTTATAATTTATAAAGGTTCATAATTTAGGCAAATACATAAAAATAAAAAAAAACTATTATAAAAAAGTATACACTATATTTGTTATTATTTATTCTGCTTCAATGTCTTGCTTCAAACTCTATTTTTATGATCATTTTTTAATTTCCGCTTGATCTTGCTTTTCTCATTATTATTATTATTATTATTATTATTATTATTAGTAGTAGTAGTAGTAGTAGTAGTAGCCCAAAACCAAAAGAGAAACCTTGGTGTAAAGGAAAATGACCAACGCAACAGTCTGAACTTCAGTTTTTGAGACTGAACCATAAATATAAAAATTAAATGCAATCACTCTTGCAAGTTAGAATTCTGACTACTTTTGCATGAAATGGGGCTGTTTTGGGAATAATTTATGTAACAATTCACACACCTGATATGCCATACATCCTTTTTCTTCTCTGTATCTGTTAATCTGAGAAAATATCTTACCCTATGGCTCAAGGCTCTTATCAAAGAAAAAAAAAATTCACTTCAGCTAAAAAATTTAATATGCGGTTTATTTGCACTTGTACTACTAAAAGAGCTACAAAGGAATTATCGTGTTCATAAAGTACCTTGTCAGTACGTGATTTCATTGTGAACTTGCAATTTGTGCACGAACATCACTCTGTTTCCATTTTTTTGTACTGACATTCTTGAACACACTCAAGTGAAGGGCGGTCATTTGCAGATCGAATGAAAAAGAGCCCGTCGGGTAGTACACGCCTGAATGCCATTACAGACAAATCCGAATATCTTTTTGAAACCAATGTAAATATACCCTGTGATACCGATCACAGGGGTCAAGTGCAGACATGCATAAAGCTCGACTGCAAAACACTAACCACCATTCCGGTGACAGCTGTTCATACATACATCCATTTATCTGAGACTGCTCTGCTTGAATTTTCTTTCCCTCTCATTATCAGACTGGTCTGGGTTACTTCGCCGTGAAGCAGTGAAACTATGAGAAGACAAAAATAATCTCATTTCTGAAACTTGCTTTGGAGAATCTGGAAAGTTTATCACAGAACTCGAACACCAAATAATGAGGCACTTAATATAAGTTGTACAGTAGAATACCAAAAACTGTGTAATTTTATTACTTTTGCCTAAAATGAAAGCAAATTTGTCAAAATATATTTATTGATAAAATATGGCATCATTCTTCAATTAGCACAAATTGGTTCTTATGTAGGGGGGCATGGTGGCTTAGTGGCTTAGTGGTTAGCACTGTTGCCTCGCACCTCCAGGGTTGGGGGCTCGAACCCTGCCTCGACCCTGTGTGCACGGAGTCTGCATGTCCTCCCTATGCCTCTGGGGTTTCCTCCGGGTGCTCCGGTTTCCTCCCTCCTGACATGTGCTGAAGGATGATTGGCATTTCCAAATTGTCCATAGTGTGTGAATGGGTGTGCAAGTGTGTGTACATGCCCTGTGATGGGTTGGCACCCAGGCTTCAGGCTCCCCCTGGGTAGGATAAGCGGTACAGAGAATGGATGGATGGCTGGTTCTTCTGTACTAAAAGCAGTAGCAACGATAATATATATCACACGCTGCACCATTAATCACTGAGACACCATTAACATTGTGTATTAAGAGCATATGTGTTACCACTGGAAAGTAGAGACGTTTATAAAGACACTTTTTCTTTAACATGTATGGAAGGAGTCTCTAGTGTCAGCAATTTGTAACAGTCTATTAGTTTTCCACCATGGAAAAGTCTTCAGGACAGAGCACCAGAGTATTCTGCGGTCTCTGGTTCCTGGGTAACATGACAAGCTGCATTTTTTTTTTTGTCTTTTTATCTTCCAGAGAAAGAAAAACAAGGGTGGTGAAGGAACAACTGTTTATAGCTGAAATAACTTAAGCGATAACAGGAAGTAAGTTGTTCTGTAAATATTCCACACCATTAAATCTAACTTTAAAAGGATAAAAAGAATTATGATGTGTCCTTCTTTAATTAATTTTTTAAAAAAAAGTGCTCGCTGGCAAACTGCTGTGGTATAAGAGGAATAAAATACTGTGGGATATGCTGCTACAGAAAAATAAACAACAATAAAACTGTGTTTTATTCTTATTTCGAATTCAAATTAAAATTTGTTGGTTGCACACACACAACCATACACAGTACGACCTGCAGTGAAGTGTTTTTTTTTTTTGACTGTCCGTGACATAAAAATAGAATTTACATAAACCAGAATTTACCTCTACACAGGTAGGGAAGGGGAAAATATAAAAAATATGATACATATGATGAAAATATGATATAAGGGATAAAAGATATATTATACATATTTCAGTTTCATTAAAAAAAAAAATTTAAAACAGCTAAAAAGAATTATGTCTCAGTTTTAAACTATTATTTTTGGATAATTGATACAGTAAAACTTGTTTTTATTTACTTACTTGCTTACTCACTCACTCACGCACTCTCTCACTTATTAATTCATTATACGGTTTTTTAGACCCAACTATGTTTGCATAGAAATTGTACCACTGTAACACAGAATTCCCCATGCTCAGCAGTGTTGGAACCATGATTGCCATCCTAAGTGAACACTACCATTCCCTACTATCTGCGACTCCTTCTCTGTTAGATAGCAGACAGATAACACTCAGAGGATCAAAGTAGAGGATCTGCCAGGTCCCAGGTTTCAGTTTTTTTTCCAGCTTGTGAGACAGGTGTGTAACTTTGGCAGCTGCTAGTGAACCTACTGAGTGAGGTCAAATCTTGCCAAAGGCTGTTTACTATCAGCTGCTCCACTAGAGCTACAGTGAAAAATATTATCTGTAATATACACCGATTAGCCATAACATTAAAACCACTGACAGGTGAACTGAACAACACTGATTATCTTTTTACAATGGCAGTTGTCAAGGGGTGGGATATATTAGGCAGCAAGTGAACAGTCAGTTCTCAAAGATGATGTGTTGGAAGCAGGAAAAAGGAGCGACTATGAAAATGGCCAACTTCTGATGGCTAGATGACTGGGTCAGAGCATCTCCGAAACGGCAGGTCTTGTGGCGTGTTCCCAGTGTGCAGTGGTTAGTACCTACCAAAAGTTGTCCAAGGAAGGACAACCGGTGAACTGGCGACAGGGTCACGGGTGCCCAAGGCTCAATGATGCGTGTGGGGAGCGAGAGCTAGCCCGTCTGGTCCGAACCCAGACAAGAGCTACTGCAGCACAAACTGCTGAAAAAGTTAATGCTGGCTATGATAGAAAGGTGTCAGAACACACCGGTCAGAATGCCCATGCTGACCCCTGTCCACAGCTGAAAGCACCTACAATGGGCACACGAGCATCAGAACTGGACCATGGAGCAATGGAAGAAGGTGGCCTGGTCTGATGAATCACATTTTCCTTTACATCATGTGGACAGTGTGTGTGTTGCTTACCTGGGGAAGAGATGGCACCAGGATGCACTATGTGAAGAAGGGAAGCCGGTGGAGGAAGTGTGATGCTCTGGGTAATGTTCTGCTGCGAAACCTTGGGTCCTGGCATTCATGTGGATGTTTCTTTGACACGAACCATCTACCTAAACATTGTGGCAGACCAAGTACACCCCTTCATGGCACCAGTATTTCCTAATGGCAGTGACCTCTTTCAGCAGGATAATGCGCCCTGCCACACTTCAAAAATTGTTCAGGAATGGTTTCAGGAACATGACAAAGTGTTGACTTGGCCTCCAAATTCCCCAGATCTCAATCCGATAGAGCATCTGTGGGGTGTGCTGGACAAACACGTCCAATCCATGGAGGCCCCACCTTACAACTTACAGGACTTAAAGGATCTGCTGCTAATGTCTTGGTGCCAGATACTACAGCACACCTTCAGAGGTCTTGTGGAGTCCACGCCTCGACGACTCAGAGCTGTTTTGGCGGCACAAGGGGGACCTACACAATATTAGGCAGGTGGTTTTTAATGTGATGGCTGATCAGTTTATAATACCAGTGTTTCTTTAAAAATACTTCCCTCATGAGCTATCTGAATATAAAGGCTCACTAATTTGCAGTGTCTACCACGCTTGTGCAATACAATGAGTTAATCATCACTAAACCATCTTACACTGTCACAATATCTCATCACGATTACTACGATTACATTACCACACCTGTCATTAATTTGGAAATGACTGACAGCTGCATAGGTGTTGTGAACTCTCTGATATGAACTGCAGAGCTAATTCTATCTAATTTAGCTAATTTAGACCCTCTTCTTCTCTTCTTAAACCCGAAATGGAGGAAATGGTCATTTTTTTAAAATCTTTTAAGGCTATAATTTCTAGACAATTAAATTGTTAATAGCGATTTTTTTTAATGATCAATCGTAAGCAGGGAAAAATGAATACCACACAAGCCTAATGTGTACTAACCTCAAAGAAAATGATTCTCATAAACTGAATGCATGATGAATTCATACGAGGAATTCAGGAGTCGCAACGGGGCCATGTTTACTGTATTTACACGGCCACTTTGTGGCATGAACTTCTGTGACGCGTTAAAAAGAAGTTTTCTGAGGCCTCTGTGGACAGCAGTGTTGGAATACCGATGTTTCTCAATAGTTTGGTAAGCCATGGATGTTAGCAGTGTAATTTCTAGTTCTATGAAATATTTTCCATAATTTACTAACAAAGCTGAAGAAGCTATTGACCTTCCAGATGGTTGGTGGCTGTCATTCTGCCTTTAAATGAGCTAGCTAACTGAATTGTCAGCATCAGTCATGAGTTGTTTTGTGCTTGTCTTCATTAAACAACTATAGCCACGACTTCAGCCACATGGTCTCACCGCAGCAAATTCATAATAATTCAGAGTAGTTACAAAGGTAAAGGTTATGTTTAAAGCAGGGGTTACCATAATACCTCGTTTGATGACTATAGTTTTATGAAATCCAATTAAATCCAACCTACCTCATTCAAATCATACAATTTTCTCAGAAAATCAGATTGGAATGTAGTTATAAGAAATGCTATCACCGCTAATCCCATCCTTTACTTTACTCTTAACTGTTTGTACTGTAACTTTTTTTTTGTTTTGTGAGCTGGTACATGTGGATTCTTTCGAACTATTATTAAAACCATTCATAGCTTCATACATGTCAGAATGTTCAAACTATTACGAGTTTGTAATCAACATATTACACCATATCATGCCCACGTCTTTTTCCCCTGGCACACTTTTTCATACTTAACATCCTGGCAGTCTAGACAAGTACCTCTGAAAACCGATGAGCAAACAGCAATACAAATTTATGAAAAATTCCTTTAAAAAAAAAAAGTCACCAAACATGAGACTGCACTTAACAGCCATGCACCAATTAACAGAATGCATCCAGCAATGGGATCATTTGTAATATTTGCCAAGAGTGCCATTACTCTACTTCAAGATTTCTTACTTAGTATGCACAGAGCAATGCATCCAAAGCAAAGATCTTAATTACTTGAGAGTAAAGGAGAAAAAAAAAACATTGCTCTTTCCATGATCAAGGCTTTTGGGTGTATTGTTTATGTTCTGCTATAACATGGTTTCATTTAAAGAAAAGTTACATATGAATCACATCGCTGTACATTTTTTAGGTGGCGTTACATGCGAAACAACATGGAACATACTGTATGTGTTATGCAAAGTCCTTTAACTACCTTGATACAGTCCCTTGTTGCGGTCATGCACAATTCTTTCCATTTCTGTTAAATCTGGATGGACTGTTACAAAATTAGCCATATTTAATTGCAATCCCTAGAAATGTTCAAATGATTAAAGTGCAAATCTCTAGCATAACCCCATTAAACATTAATGGAAAAGGTTTGCTAACACTCTAAGGACAAAGTATTATTGAATTTTGTTCAGTCTGATGTGTCTTAATATCTGTATTTGCCAGCTCTGTTTCAACACCCCTTCTGTTTGCACTGTTTCCTGAATTATATCTTGATGACTAAAAAAAAAGTATAAACCAAACTTATTTCATTTCTGATCAAAGCACAACCCATCCGGTGACCCTAGACCATGCTATGACTCAAATGAATCTTAGGGATCTTTCACACCGTCTGTTTACAGTATGCCAACATATCACAAACTTATAGCTTGTGCTAAATAAATGATTGTTATATAAAAACTAGTTTACACATTTTGCGTATCGCATCCAGTGTTTATTTTCTCTTTTTGTTTGTCAGTCCAAATATCCAGAACCAATCGCATTCCTGCAGCGCTACAGTCCTGTCCTTTGGTCCGGTTTGTGCCTTGCAGGTCACTTTAACAGCTCACATCTACGGAAAAATGCCGCAGACTATCCAAAATGCATGACATGTTTAATTCACTGTCATCAAATTCAGGAAGAAATCATTTTCCCATTGAAATCAACCTACGCTAGATTTCACGTGGAACCAAATTGAGACCACTTCAGTCAGACACTTTCCGACCGGTTGTTCCGATCCTCACCCGAGTGTGATTGCTGTTCTCATCTGCAAGGAAGAAAACACCAGGGTCCGATTCACATGGGCTTAACACTGCATATGTGAAAACGCCTTTAAATCTTTAAGTATATTCACGGTCTTGATAATGTTCTCTGTTCTCTTCACCTGGATTGCTGAATGTGGTGAAATTTGCTTATTTGCCACTGTGCACTGCTTTTCTACAATTTTGACAGTCACATTCACAGCTGGAGTCCACATCCAGACACAACACAGACGGAGAAATATCGGTTCTATACAACTCAGCACAAAGGGAGAAAGTGAATCTCAAGAGTCTCAACATTAGGCTCTAATACGCTCCAACAGAAAAGCATTTGTCCTATATAGCGAGATCGCAAGTTCAAATCCTGACGATACCACACCTGAGGTAAAGAGAGTAAAATAGGCCATGGTCTTTGGGTGGGAGGTGTGACTTTCTCTATCCCCTGTCAATCACAGAGACACTAGCCAATTATATATGTCTGTGAGCTCATGTATGCGGAAGAGGGCAGATAGTGCTTTCCTCCATTTTATGCTCCCTTGAGACACAGCATGAGCAGCAGTTTGAAAAGATGCAGTTGCCTGGCTTCACATGTCTTGGAGCAAGCATGTGTTTGTCTGTAACCTCCACAGTTGGGAGCAGTCATATAATGAAGAAAGTTAGCTTATTAGCTATAACAAATTACAGAAAGAATGGGGAAAAGCATTTCAACATTCCTTGAGGTTGTCCTTTTGCCTTTTTTTTTTTTGCTAGCATGAGGTTGGTCTCCTAATGTTAGAATGCCTGGCCATAAATAAGCTCAATACACAGTGAGATTATTTTCCTCACCTTATATGGATGTTTCAATTGAATAGATGAAACAGATGTTTTATTAGCATAATTGTAACCAAACAGAAAGCAATGCTTTGTACACCACTTTAATGTGTAAGAGAGGGGGACCAGAAGGTTAGCTAAATATCAATGAGTTTTATACTTTTTTCCTCATTCAGTTACAAAAAAAAAAGCCAAATGTGTACATGGCCAAATAAGTGTCCATGGTTGTAAAAAAAAAATAATAAATTGCAGCGAAAACAACGCCAATGCCAACTGTTTAAAGTGCTATACAAATAAAATGAAATTGAACTGAACTTAACACTACTCCACTTGAGATTCTTTGCCTTTACAGAATTGTCCTTGGCCATTATCCCTTAAATCTAGAATGTACACTGTACAAACTACTCATTACATATATCTTTATTCTTCATTAATTTTACTGTACATCTTTATTCTTATGTATATATTTTGCTGTATATTTATTCAGATTTTTCTGATTTCAGTTGCACCATGTTATGGGAATATGGTGTCTTGTTACATCTGCATATAGGTGTAATTCTCACCTCAGTCATCTTCCAGTGACATCACATGCCACACTGTTATCCTACTGAAACTGAAGACAGCATGAAAACTGTCACTGACACTAATCTGCAATGAAATCCAATGTCAAAACATCCCATGGAGCCGTGATCGCCATCTAAGTGGAGTACTCAGAGCGCATGCACAGGCAAGAGTTCACCCCAGCAAAGGCTTTATGATTACATGCCATAAATTGAAAAGTGATTGTGGCATTTAATTTTGAAAGGAGACAAATTACGCACACGGGAATGTCTCATACTTAACAAAATCCTGCGCGGACACCTGGGTCTCATCTGAACTCGTCTCCACTAAATCACATCTTTATTTACGTGGTCCCTTTTCACTGAAGATCTCTGGTTACCAGAGGGAACAGCTTGTGTTGAATCTAAATTTCTCTGTATTAATAATAGATTTTTTTTTTTCAGCATGCAGGTAACAGACAGGGAACTCAATGAGAGAGAGGAAGAGAGGTACCTGGGAGGAGTGTTGAATAATGGCAGCCGAGCACCGTCTTTCTGGCTGATAAGGAAAAAGCATAAGCGGCAGAGCGTGTCTGAGGCAGTGAGTGCTCTGTCTGTGACCCAGCAAACCCAGCAGGCCACAATTATCTTAGCAACTGCAGAAATGAGCCCAAAACCCTGGGCTCGTGGGTTGATTATGAGAAGAACACCGCTGAGACTTGGATTGTGTGAGTTGCAAATGATGGCTGACTGGCCAAGAGGAGAAGCATGCTGAAAATTTAGAGGAATGAAAGAAGTCACATATGGCTCGGTGTTTTCTTGCAAAACCACCGAGCGTCGAGTTTTCAGCCTTCCTGTCTGTCTTCTAAGTCAAAACCACTGATCAATCAAAGACGATTCACCCATTAACTTTGTCCCACACTGGGAATATAAACACAAGGCAACTACAGCAATTACATTTACATTACATTTACAGAATTTGGTAGACATCCTTATGTAGAGCATTTTATAATTGTGCCTTGTAAACTGGCCAGCACCTAAGAATACCACTAGCATCATAACCTGTTAGGAATTTGTACAACAAAAAGTGATGGAAGTACCAGACTTTCTAGTGACTGCTACAAACCTGGCTTGCAAAACTACTTCACACGTGCCAACATTGCTAACAAGAAAATCATAGCAAGCAGAGAGAAAAAAAAAAAGACTTTTACCACAAAACCCTAGAGTGTGTTGGTGGACAAGATAGCTCATTTTTCTTTCAGATGTGCCCCAAGCAACAGTAAGAACCAGCGAGGCAAAAGTCTGGGGTGAGTGTTACTTAATAATAAGCAGCTCCTCTATTTTTTAGTGACCAGAGAACCCATGGTCCTGTATTCTCGTTTTCTGTTGGATCAAAAATTCACAGCTCAACATTCGGCTATATAAATTTGGCGCAAAATTGAAAGCAAATTTTCATGCCTAGCATTCTTTCCCCTTGAGCCAACTGAATTTTCTGTTGGGTGAATTTTATTGCCATTTGGTGTGACCACTATGTTATCTGAGAAATCAGTTTTAGTGCTTTTCCCATATCTCATATATCACATATAGCAAGGAGTCAAAATCACACATGCTGCAGTTGCCACCACTGTTACACTGAACGTGCTTCTGAATATAAAATCTCTAGTTTGTATATGATATTAACAAGACTTCCGTGAACAGACCAAGTTCAAAACCTAAAGCTGCAGAGTCTGCAAATTTCACCAAAATTGTATGATATGTAAACAACTTTTTAAAGTGTACTACTCAGCTATGAATTATTCAATACTTGCACTAAGATTAACAGGAAAACTCTGTAGTAACTAACCTGCCAATGAGTCTCAAGAGACCTGTAGATATGATGGTATATGGCTGTTCTATATATAATGTCAGTGCTCTACTGATGCAAATGCTGCCTTTTTCTTTCCGCTTGATCTAAAAACACTGTATATGCAACAGACCGATTTTTCACACTGAATTATTTTCTCTGGTACGGAAAGCCTTAATCAGGATTCCATCATGCCATACACATCCTCCCCCATTTCACTCTGCATGTGAAAAAAAATGGACTCTAAGTCTTATTGCTAGAGGTCTACCAATCCATTGATTTTTTTTCCGATTCATCACTTCGTGATATGTACAACACAATGTATTGATGGATGGCTAGTGGAGCTCATTAGCATCACCAACAAAGATGACAGTCAAAATAATTTTATACACACACACACACACATATATATATATATATATACATATATATATATATATATATATATATATATATATATATATATATATATATATATATATATATATATATATATATATATATATATATATACATACATACATATAACTAACATGCCTGAAAGGTCAGACATTTTCACTGTAATGCTTAAACATTAATGATTAGTTTATGGGTGTAAAAAAGATTATACAAAGTGGTTATTTTTTGTAGTGGCTATAAAAACCTAATCTATTAAACTGACATGTTAAATGAAAGAGTTGCTGACTATTTTCACTCACTAGCTCACATTTGAGTGAATATTGTGTCCTGCTCCCGATTTAACTACTTGGAATAAAATGCTTTAATGCAGCACATTTTCAAGCAACAGAATGCAACCAATAGATAATTAGAACACAATTCGATAAAAATTTCTTGTTACCAGCGATACGTGACACTCTAAATCAGGAGTCGTTAACTGGCAGACTGCTGCCAGTATTCAGCAGACCAAACCAACTACTTTCAAAATACTGTAGCAGAGCCAATACATGCATTAAAATATCAGCTAAATCTGCTCACGAACTAGCTTGGCTTTTGGAGCAGTGGCCAATCATATTTATTTATGTAAATTATTTATCAGAAGGCAGCTTATTGGGCCAGAGGCTAGCTGCAAGGACAGAGGAAATAGGTCAGAAAGAGGAGAGTTTTCACAGACTTTTTGCAATTTTTATTTTTTTTTTTTCATTTTTTTAACTCTCTCTGGTCTGAACTGATGATGTGGCTTGTTTAAAAAAAAAAAGGCTGACAATGAAAACAGAATGTTTAAATGACTGAACCAAGAAAACTGTGTTTATTCTCTCCATGTCAATTTCAAAATACACGTAGATGCTACATTTGTTAAATGTCTGTAGCAAAAGAATGTGAAAAGCCACTACAAAAAATAACCCCTTCGTATAATCTTTTTTACACCCATAAACTAATCATTAATGTTTAAGCATTACAGGGAAAATGTCTGACCTTTCAGGCATGTTAGTTGCTTATCCAGAACGGTGTAAGCAAGGAATTTTAGGTAACTGTACCTTCAAAAAAATTTTAATTGCATGCCACTGCTTTAAATGTTTTATTTTTTTCAGCTTCCACTGTTTGGAACAACCGCGCTCTACCAATGTGCCATGTGCAACTTGCTCTCTTTTTTATCAGGGGCTGAAAACATAGAAGCACAACAGCAAATTTACTCTCCCATAAGAACCACGAGTACTTACAGGAACACACATTTATATTTAGAACTTCACCCATGGCTGCGAGGTCTGTATGATCTCAGTTTGCATCCATATGCTAGAAATGCAGCTCAACTTCTGTAGTCAGTAGGCTAGATTAATAACCTTTCTAAAAATATAATCAGAAAGAATACTTACTTACTTATTTGAGACAGATCACTGATTGAAGTATTAAGGATCAGTCATACAGTGGGTTCAGAAAGAATTCAGATCCCTTCAGTTTTTGCACACACAGTGGGTTAAACTGATATTTTTGGCCATTATGCACAATAATCCATACAGAAAAAGCAAAGACATGTTTTTTTTAGAAATATTTGCAAATTTCTTAAAAATCAAAAAATGATATCTCCCATTTAGATAAGCGTTCAGACCCTTGGTTAAAGGCACTCAAAATTGAGCTCAGGTGCATTCTCTTTACTTTAATTATCTTGAGATGTGACTAGAGTCCAACCGTGACACATTCAATTGACTGGACATGATCTGGAAAGGCACACACCAGTGTGAATAAGGTCCCACAATTCACAGTGCATGTCAGATCAAAAAACAAGCCAAGGGCCTGCTCACACCTGGCATTAACATGCATCCTGGGTGAGATGACAGTACAGGTGTGAACTGGGTCCAACGAGTCTTGAAGGCGTACTGTGATCCAATCACTCAAACCACAGTCAGAGGACGCATATGGCCACATAACATCTGCAGTGAAAGCATCTCAGTGTGTCCCTGACAGCAACAAAAGACTGCCTAATCAACTGTGTCACTGCCCTAACCTGAGAATACGTAATCATTGCAAGACTGTTTGGAAATGACACTGAATGGAAGAGCTCTCCACCACTAGACTAATGGATAAACATGACGCTATAACAACAGAGACAAAAGCAGCTGTTTTCATAGCTTCTTTCATCATCTCATCTCTTATTCATTTCTAAATTTCATTAGCGGACCACATGATTACAAGGTTTGAAACAACCCATACAGATAGAATAAACAGGATTCGCAGGACAGTTCTGCCTGAACATAAATGGCGTGGAAGACAGGTGTAATAAATGTGCATGACACCCTGTCTTGTGTAGAAACAATGTATGAAATTCGATCTCAAGTGGCCACTTGAGATGCATTCATAATGTAAACGGCTATGCAGCTGTCCACTTGTGATCAAATCACTTGTGATCAGCTCACTTGTGACGGATGTTAATACCAGATGTTAATACCACCTGCTCAACTCAACTGCTCATCACCTGGCTAATAGCAACTCTATAGTGAAGCATGATGGTGGCAGCATCATGTTACAGGGGTGCATCTCAGCATTAGGGATGGGGAGAATGGTCAGAATTGAGGAAATGCAGCAAAATACAGAGAGGTCCTTGAAGAAAAGCTGCTCCAGGGTACCTCAGACTCGAGTGAAGGTTCACTGCTCAGCACAACAAGGACACGAAGCATACAGCCAAGATAACCCTCAAGTGGCTTCAGGATAAGTCTCGGAATGACCTTGAGTGGCCCAGCTAAAGCCCAGATGTGAATCACGCTGAATATTTGTGGACAGACCTGAAGATGGCTGTTCACAGATGCTCCCCATCCAATCTGTTCGAGCTTGGGAGGATCTGCCAGGAAGAATGGGAGAAACTGCCTAAATCCAGCTGAGCGAAGCTTATGCAAGAAGACTCAAAGCTGTAACTGTGTAAATGTGCTTCTACAAAGTACTGCATAAACGGTCTGAATACTTACCTAAATGAGAGAGTTAAAAAAATTCGAAAAAAAATAAAATAAATAAATTGTTTTCGCTTTGTCATTATGGTCTATTGTGCTAGATTGATGACTAAAAAACAACTGAATCCATTTTAAATTAAATCTGTAACACAATGAAGTTTGGAAAAACTGAAAAGGTTGTGAATATTTTCCACTGTATATCCTGGAACTGTATAGTACTTTGTAGGGTTAATGAATTTTAATGAAGTTGGAACATGCAGAAAGCCACAAGAACAGAAACCAAATCATTTGTCTCAAAATAATTGTTATTCCACCCCTGTCCACCACCCATGTATATTCCAGATCTGTGGGAAACACGTCTTAAACTCAAGAAGTGGTCATGCAAATTAGCGAATGTGAGTAAACAATATTCTTTTTCATATTGCTCGCCTCCTTCAATCTGACACAGCTTCACCTTGGCATTCTCGCTTTTTCTATCCTCCCTGGTCAATACACACTAAATCCCAAAGCTAATAGGAATCAGCTAATCTGAATCATCTCAACATTGCAACAAGACAGCTGTGAGCTGAGTGTTAGCTCAAGTCCTTGTGCTATTTCTAAATCTTCATGGTCTTATGACTGCAAATTCATAAGAACTCACACAAGACAACTCAGGAAAAGTTCATGGCTGTCTTCCAAAAGCTTCGTAACTCAGAGATCACCATTAAATGCTACATCACATTGAACATCCTCTCTACCAGTTATAATGGCCTTACATTTACAATGCGTTTGGGTTACTGGGTTTTGAATGGAAAAGGCTGACAGTGACAGCAGCTTCAGTTATCGTGTAATCATGTGCCTCATCACTTATATATTCACAACCTTTAATGCACTGATATTCCAGAAGACGCTCTCACACTATGGACCTGCCTGATTTATCCTGTACTTCTGACTCACATTCTGCTGCTGTGGTTAGTCCTACATGGACACCCATATTTGTACATTTCCATATACCTAAGCCTTACCCTTGCTTCAGTGGATAAGCTTACCTGGATTGTACCTAAGACTTGTGCCTAAGAGCCGCTGCTGTAATCATAAAAACTGCCCTGTGGTCATCCCAGGACTTCACTATATAATCATAGTGAACACTCTTTCAGCACACTCAATATTATTTGGCTTTATAGTATATGGTTATTGAAAAGTAATGATTTATAATCGCACTATTATAATCATCACACAGAAGAGGATTCCATTTTTGAGTCTGGTTCCTCTCAAGCTTGTTTCTCTTATCATCTCAGGGAGTTCTTCTTTTCCACGGTCACCTCTACCTTGTTAATTCGGAATTCTGTAAAACTAAAATCTGTTAACATATCACATTTGTTCATCTATCGTGATGGCTATCAAGCTGGACAATTTAAATGTCAGTCAGTAAGCACTGTGTCTGCAGCTTTAAGATCGACAAAAAATCAACTGTATTGCATTTCATGATACGCGTTTCTAAACGCTTGCCTAACAGATGAAGCCGTCAGTGTCTTCACTCGGAAGACATAAATTCGGGCTTAAATTAAGAAAGTGCATCTACTTCTCTACACAAGAATTCAATAAGTATCCCTGCTGGTGTTCACTACAGAGCACTTGCACGCATTTGATTACAGCGAATAACTCATTAGGTTTATTTACAGTCCTTGACTTCAGTTCTGCAAGCACTCCTGACCGCATCAATGGGTAATTAATACCAAAAACTAAATGCTAATGCTAGCAACCAGCAGCAACAGCCGACTCATATCCATCTTTTTTTTTTCGCTGAAATGACATAATATATACATGACACGTGTTATATATGTCTGGCCATGCCCCTTTCTTTTCCCTCTTCAGAGTCACAGGTGATACCGGCAATAATAGAAGGTATAACTTATGATTTTCTTACTTACATTTGAATTTGAATGAAATCCAACCACATAATTTATCAAATTTATTTACATTTATAAATTGCTTCTTTTAATACTTCTTCAAGAAAATAAATGTGGCATAGATTTTATTTACACAGTGCCTTTCTCAAACTCAAGATCACTTAAAATAGAAAAAAGATTAAAAAAAAAAAACAACTGTGACAGATGACAAGTGAAGTTATAAATAAAATGAGCTGTTTCCACAACTATTCTTTAGTCTTGTAAAAACTGAATTTTTGGATTGATAAATGAGTAACACTTGTAGTGGTAGTAAAGTAGTGGCAGTAGGCTGGATGCTATGTTTTTCCACGTCAAGTAGAGCGCTTTCACAATTCACAAGTTAGAGGTAAGCATTTCAAACCCTGCATCTGGCACTTAGTGCTTTGAGGGTAGCACTTTGAGAGCTGTTCAAATCAACAGGCATCCAAAAAATGGATCCACATCATTTTTAAGAGGAGAAAAAACATTGATATTTGCGCTGCCTTGTCCTGCATGGGATGTCACTCATATTTGTTTTCATTTTCAATCCTGGCCCGTAAATCTGCTTCCAAGTGTTGTTCTTGTTGCGCGCTTATTCTGTTTTCTGGTTCTTTATATGGTATTCTACGTATATTTATTTAGGAAGTCAATTACAGTACAAAACATACAAGCCTCAATTCGTAAAATGTGAGGCTAATATAAGCAAGTATGCTAGGTCTTCATAATAAAAACACGATAATTCGTTATGACTTTTTGCACTCTGCAAAACACCTTGCTGTTGTGTGCTAGTTTGAACATTTGGAGCTGTGCTGACTCTAGACTACTGCATATTGCAAACCATCCAATTAGGCACATTTTCAGGAAGAAGGATGAAAGCCAGAGACTGAGCTGTGCAAGATCAGACCTATTCTCTCTCATTATTCCTGCAAATGTAGCACTTCTAACACTTTGCATGCAAAAAAGTAGCCAAAAATAGATTTTAGCGTGCAGTGACGGCAATGCAAGCTGGTCTCACGTGTGTGGCAACTGGTGTTGGAGGTGCATTTTGCAATGTTAACAGGAACTTTATGCACTTGGCTTGTTACTAATTGCCTAAAGAAATGCCAGGGGAAAAAAATCAGCTCTTGCTTGCTTAATTAGTCAATCAAAAATGATGGAAGAATGCTCATATTAGATGTGTCGCTAATGAGTTATATGATATACCATGCTCCTAAACATGCCTCGATACCAAAATCCAAAAATAAGTGAAAAACTATGTAATATATGACTAGTGTACAAAATGACAGTGAACTGGGCGTATTTAAAGGTTAAATGATATCAATCAAGGCAGACTGCGTGGCAAGGTTTGCAAGGCAGCCTGCAAACTGCTCTGCTAAAATATCAAAACAACTACAGCATCTTCCTACTTTACAAGTAACATAATAAAACATCTTACGCAAGTAGTATGTAAGTAGTATTTTTAATAGCGAGTGAAATATAGGCCAACCTAAGCACGCAAAGCAGTATGGGCATGTAAGATCATTAAATTAAAATGATGTTGTTAATTTCACACACATGCACACACATACACACACACAAAGGTATTTGCAAGCATGGAGCAGTGACGTGAGTGTGCTTGTCCTCACTAAAACACTGGCATGTGTTAGAGCACTTCAGTTACGCGAGCACTGAGCACTGAGACACGCACCTCCTTTCCTCTCGCTCTCCAGCATCTATAGTTTGCTCTTGAGTCAACGTTCAATTCACAGCACTCATTTTTAATGACCACAGTCAGGTCAGCCACCCCTACGCTCTTTATTAATGATAACGTTTGAACGGCATAACATAAAAAAACCATAACATAAAATTTAGCACCAGGGGTTCATTGCTAGCAGCACACCAACATAAACAGAGCTAAATAAAATATTCTATCATGTCCCTGATAGCTTAATATTAGGTTACTCATTTCAGTATTAGGACCAGAATCGGTACTGATGAAAAATGATACCTATACATCCCTAAACATTACACCTGCATTTGACCACAACAGACAGCCATTCTGTAAGGGTGCCAAACTTAAAGACAGCACTGCATGCATACGAATGTGTCCATGTCACAACTCTAAATTAGCTGTCCATCTCACTATCAGAAATAACTTACAGTATAAACATAAATTTATTCATATGGCAAACTTTTTCAGACAAAGTAACTTAAAACTGAGAGAGGACTACAATCAAGATAATTAAGGGCTTTGAGACTTCATCATTCAAAGCTGTCTGGCTTCTGTCAAAATTTCACACTCCACCCGTGAAACATGACGTATGAAAGAGACCACACAAAAGAGTGCCTAACGCTCTTAATGTCTCCATACATAGGAAAAAGCCCAAGACTCTGTTCTTACATCTTTCCTAACATGCCAATATATCTCTAGTATCATTTTAATTTGGCATGCCAATATAGACTTTCTAAAAATCTAGCTTTTTAGTATTTTTTTTTAATTTGGAATTTAATTGAAAGTATGTCCATTGTTTTGGTATTTATCATTTTCTTTTTCTTTCATTATTTTCACGTTCTCTTTATGCTTACTTTTGTACTTATATTTTCACTACAACTTCTATTTTATCCTGTGCATTCTATTACATTACTTTTTATTCTTTTATTTCAATAAATAAAGTTACTTATAACAATTATTATTATTATTATTATTAAATGGTCATTTTACAATGTAACCTAAAAAACATGTTTGGACCGGACTAAAATCATCAATCTTTAATCATTACTCCCCATGTAAAATTCTATCTGAACAGGAATATAAATATACAGCCTTAAAAAATAAGTCCTAAAAACCCTCAGATCTACATGTATGCGCTTTCTCTGACGCTTTATTGTTTATATGCATATCGATGGTGGTTTCTTTCGCGCACCCCCACAGCTCTTGTGCCAGTAATAGCTATAACAACTACCAAAGCTGTGCATCCGGCCTTTTTTTGCCTTCTCGCCTTGATCCTGATCCTCTGATGAGAGGTTAGGCAATCTCCAATGCAAATCATCTCTGTGATTAAAGCTTACGATGCTTGTTCATGTCTTTTGCCACGTAAATTATGGAGATTTTTTTTTTTTTCTTTCAAGTATGATCGGCCAATATTAGTCCTTCACTTAACCAGTAACACGTAACAGGTGCATTCATGTACATCATAGCACCTGCAGGAGGAGTCTTGTTCAGATCATCTACTTGGATGCTTGGAAATCATCACACATTTTTTGAGATGAGATGAGATGAGATGAGATGAGATGAGATAAGATAAGATAAGATAAGATAAGATAAGATAATCCTTTATTCGTACCCCAATGGGGAGATTTGCATTGTTACAGCAGCAGATATAAGGATATAAAAAATTAAAAAGAGAGAGACACACCAAGAATGCACGAAAACACAAACACACAGCAGTATTAAAGTGACCAAACTGCACTGCATTATTGCACTATTCCCATGGATGAATTACAAATCAGCAGCAAAACACACCAGACCTGATATTTTTGCTCTGCTTTTTAGCTGTTGATTCATTTCTTTCAGCACTGTCTTTGTATGTATTAAGGATTTTATTTATTTTTTTTTTCAGGATGGGAGCATGGCTCACCTATACTTCTAAATAAAGCTTTCATTACAATCTGACGTGTTCAAGTTCGAAAGTGGATAAAAACCTAGATATAAATAGTTCACATTAATACCATTGGAAGACTGTTTCATTTTGATTTTGATACCATTCCACTATTGATCACTAAAGAGCTGGGGGGTTTTTTTTTTTGTACTTTTTCTTTCAGCAACCAAACAAAGTGCCTCTTCACTCAAGGATCTTGGATCGCCTACCGAATGCTTTGCTTTTACTGGCTCACCGTTGCAACTCCTGCAGGAATTAGGGTGTGTTTTACGTAAAGTAGATGTATATGAGTAAAAATTGGGGTGTGTCGCATGCAATGTAAATAAAGGACTAGAGGGCGAGAGCTAGTTTTAAATCTGCACTTAAATCTGCGATCGTTTCGAACACACGTAAGGAAAAAGAGCCATCTTCACGTATCAGCATCTAATTAATTACAGTCATAACACATAGAAAAAAAATTGATCAGTGCAAAAAAAATCAGAATTGAATAAAGCCTGTAAGGTAAAGGTTGTTCTAGTATTCATCCACAGAGGGTTGAACAATATGGTAAAAATATGAATATTCAAGAATAAAGATTTCACAATGAAAAGAAAACAAAATTACAATTTAATCAGTTAGACCCAATAACAAAATAATTATAAAACCACTGACACCTGATGGTAAAGATGATGCTTATTGATATTAGGGGTGGGCAATATGATAAAAATATCATATGATTATTGAAGATATTTCTACAATATATAAGGCTGCTGAAAAAACGGCCAGCAATACAGTAGGTTTATATTTAAAACAATACATTTTTATTTATTAAAAAATTGTATTTAAGACTGAAAAAGAGAAGACTGAAAAATCTTTAAAGCTTTAAAGGCTTAAGTACAAAAGGTTAACATCAAATCAGCTCCTTCCTACGGAAGCCCTAAGAGGCCATGCGTTATTTTTTTTTTCCCTTTCTTGTTTTCTCGTGTTCATGACTTAATTTTCTTGTTTTCTCCACATAATAATAGTAGTTTTCTCGTGAACTTGACATAACAAAAAGCTGCTTTCTCATGGCGTATTTTTATCATAACAAAATCTCGCGTCGTCTCCGTTGCCATTGGCATTATAAATGTAATAATTGCCCGCTCTCTGCATTAAGAGAGACGGGTGTCCCAGAGGAGAACCTCAAAAAAAAATGGAAACAGCCTCCTTCTCAAGCGTCGGACACTAATGTGGAAGTTGTCAATCACTGACCGACATAGAGCTGTTTCAGCTTGAGTGAGTCCCTGATCATAATAAAAACGGATTTGTTCATCCATGACGCTGTGGGTTTGCGCTAAGCTTTTGCTGCCTCCAGAACGATAAAAACAACATGTTATGTGAAGTACGAAAAATGAAGTCATGATCATGAGAAAACAACTTTTGTTATGCCAATATCACAAAATAAATAACTATTTTGTTATGTCATGATCACGGGAAAAAAACAACTATTTTGTTATGTCATGATCACGAGAAAACAAATTGTTATGTCGAGATCACGAGAAAATTAAGTCGAGATCACGAGAAAACAACTTGTTATGTCGAGATCATGAGAAAACAAGAAAGAAAAAGAAAAAAAAATCATAATTCATGGCCTCATAGGGCTTCTGTACCTTCCAGTCATTTTGTAATTATTATTTTTTTATTCTAAAAAGATATCATAACATCTGTGACATCTCAGAAGAGTGTATTGTGACATAATTTATCACGGGATCGATATCATCGTATCACCCAACACTAATTCGTCTCATCATCACTAGGATTCAGCCCTACAAGTATCACATTGTTCATTTTTTTAATTAACGCTGGTTATGGATGAGATAGCTTTAGCTGTTACAGTAGAGAAGATCTAAACCCTGGCCCTAAATCACTTTGGCTCATCATCACATCCTTTAAGCGCTTCGAGATGATGGCAGCAATCTAGAATCATTACAAGAATTGTCTTATATTAATTGTTTTTTTTTTTTTTATCAACAAGCCCTGCTGGATGTAGGAACTGTGGAGAGAAACATGAAGATTCTGGGCATCTTCAGGAGTGTGGTCCATCTGTCTCAGTGGAAGTGTGTCTGAGTCTCTGTGTGTGTGTGTGTGTGTGTGTGTGTGTGTGTGTGTGTGTGTGTGTGTGTGTGTGTGTGAAAGAATGGTGGCTAGACTGTTGTGAGAAAGCAGATGTCCTACCCCTCCATGAGCGGCACCACCACACACACACACACACACACACACACACACACACACACGCACGCACGCCCTTTCTTTCCACATTAGTGTATGAACCTTCATAGTGTCTGTGTAAACACTCCACAGCTTTATACTTCCATTAATACTTATTTACATTTGTGCCATTAAAAGCCTCCCCTTTTGCTTTGCAATGCATTCACACAGTAATGAATACTTTCTGCACCGCATCATCCAGCGTAATAAGACTGCAATTTTAACACATGCTTTTTTTTTTTTTTTATTCAATCCATTCTAAGCTTCTCGTCTAGGTCTCGCACACTTACAGAAGAATAAAAAAATCCCCGAAAAAAGTTCATGTATTGATTCTCGCTATTCACACTGCAGAAGTGGGAAAATTCAATTAAGGCGTATAACAAAGACGCTCAGGCTTAGGAGAGCCAAAAAAAAAAAAAAAAAAGAGACTGCTCCTGAAGAAGGAGAGGTGGTAGGACTTATCAGAAGCCATCCTTATTCTGGCTTTAAATTTTCCGAATCCAACACTGAGCCATAATTTGTGATTAAGAGTTAACTGTCCCTGAATCTAGCCAGAAGGACAAAACACGCAATTTTATGGCAACTTATGTTAGCAAAGTGCGTAAATTCAGCAAATGGATAAAAGTTTGTTTGGAAGCATCTCTCAGAATAACACTATTAGAGTTCTAAGTATAAGATCACTTCTAATTATTTCTAATTATTGTTTTAAGACATTGTTGTTAGTCATCAGTGTCCAGATATGTACAATCGAGTGTTTAATAGGACGAACATGAACGTTAAACATAATGTCTGATTAAGACACAATGGGGTCTGATCAAAAAATCACATACCTAAAATCCCACACAAACACAGGACCACCATGGTCTTGCAATTTTGTAAGAATTTCGCTTCACTCATTTCATATAAAATAGGGCTGAATTTCAGTAAGAGGCCCAGTACTAGCCAGAAACGTTGTATTGATATAGGATCGGAATCAACATGTTTTCCAGTATTCATATTTTTCTGTTGTGTGATGTTGACTCACACGCCACAGATCCTCTGTCTTAAATCCAAATATGAATCCTGCAGAATTTGGCAGAAGAAGCTTGCATAAAGTTAACTAAAAAGGATGGCAGCATCTGACTTATACTGGGTTTCAGCCAATAAGCTGAGCTATGATCAATATCATCAACAGCAAGCAAGAAAAAAAAACAAAAACAAAAACAAATGGAATAAGAGCAGGCCCAGAATGAAAACTCACAAAGGTTAAGGCTGTGGTTTATGGATAAGTTTAGAGGTCATACCTTTTCTAACAACTTTAATAACATGGAATTCAATAAAAAAATAAAAAAAAACCTCTTGCTCGGTGGAAACCTTATAAATAGTTCATGAGACAAGGTTCCACAGGATATAAGCAAGCCATGCATTTGTGCAATGGAGCTGCGTGATATGGCCAAAATATTAGGCCATCTTGGAAGGATTATGAGTGCAACAAATGCACAGTAAACCCCTGATTTGACTTGAATAAAGACTGCACTGATTTAACCTGCAAAATGAAAATGAACTACAATGTGTCGTGTAAATTCAGGATGCTCACTGCACTATATATAATCTAATTTTAAGATTTAAGGTATCACATGTCCAGCATCGCGATGCAGAAACGATAGATCAGATTGCGCACAGGGCGCGCGCACTTTTCTCCGAAGAGCAACAACTCGAAACTCTTTTTTTTTTGCATGGAAAGATGTTGATGGTGGGGGTGGGGCAATTTATTTTGGGGGGGGGGGTAAGTAAGTTATAAGACTCACGCTGCTGTTCTGGCCGGACCAGTGCACCATGGCTTGGTTATGAGCCGAATCCCCGCTCAGGGCGAACGTGGAGCTGGTGAGCTGCAACTCATCTTTACTCCACCTGAGTGACCTTTCACCTCGAGCTCGTCGGGATTTAGGATCACCCCGGGATCCTGGTGCGTCCCTGCGCATTCTGCGTGCGCGCTGTGTCTTATGCGGGGAACGGATCGCACCAGGGCGCGCGCTGTGTGTGTGGGGTTTGTCTGGCGCGTCGTTGCGGGTTATACTGGACTTCGAGGTGCCGCGCGCTGTCTCCAGAGGCTCTTGCGCGCGAGTATTCCGTTTGCGCCTTGAGAAACTCAGACATTCAGCCTCGGGATCAGTCGCGCAGTCGCCGAAAACCTGTCCGCGTCCCCCAACTTCGCCTGTTGCAGTAACCGGAGCGTCCATGTTGAGCAGAAGCTGCCTCGGGCGCCACTTTCCCACCGGCTGACAAAACCGGCAACTTATGTCCGCCTCGACCAGCATCCCGAAACAGAGCAAAACCAGGGCGCAGGAAAGCCCGTGCCAAACCAGAGCGAATCTGTTCCCTTTCCGCATCGCTGAAACTCTCTCTCTCTCTCCGCGCACTCCGCTCTGAATCCTTCCTTTTCTCCTGGTAGTGAGAAATGAACTCTTCTTCCAAGTTCCGGAGAGCGCAGCGTCGATCGCGCCGTCGCGAAAAGTGCAAGCGCTCCGAGTTGAAAGCTTTCATCAAATGAAGAGGAGGAGGAGGAGGAAGAGGAGGAGGAGGAGCGGGGTTGCCAGATTGGACGGACGCTTTCCAAACCGAGTCGCGCTTTGAAATCGACACCGAGGCGCATTGAAACTGTTTCTGTGACTATTTTTTTTTTTTTTCTGCGTGAATTACAGTTTATGTGAATTACAGTTTATCATAATCAAGCCACACCGGGGCGAATATTTTTGTACCCATGACTCTAGGTTTCATTACCTCCTACTGAGGTGTGCGTTTATAATGAATTTGAATTTAAATCAGGATGGAAGCAGTGCCATTCATTCATTCATTCATTCATTTTCATTAAGTACTTTATCCAGATTCTGACCCAGAGTCTATCCTGGGAAAACTGGGAGCCAGACTGGAATACATCCTGGATCAGACACCAGTCCATCATGGGTGCCATGCACACACACAATCACACATTCATTCACACCTGTGGGGCAATTTATCTTAGCCAAGCCACCTGTTGGTATGTTTTTGGGATGTGGGATGAAACTGGAGAACCCAGATGAAACCTATATGGAGACGGGGAAAACATGTGAAACTCCGCACAGGCAGGAACTTGAGCTCAGGATCGAACCAGGGACCCTGGAGCTGTAAGGAGGAAACACAACCTGCTGCATCTGTACCTTTACCTCTAAGCTGCATGCGTGCATATTTGTGCACATCTGATGATGCTCCCCTGCAGAAAAAACATTTAATCTGCATAGAACGCCCACACAGAAACGTGCGTAAAATTTTAGTCTGTTGATGTAACTGACCGATGCCCAGCCACGTGACCCTGAATACAGCACTGCATTTTACTTATTTCTTCTTCTTTTTTTGAAAGCCCAAACAGGAACGCATGTTAAAACAGAGACAGTCCCGCTGCCACCCAAAATCACGCCGAACCACAAACAACACTAGCTACATTAGCTGTGGGCTGAGCAAGTCATATTAATTATTCAACATCTCTGACAATCACCCGTTAAATCTTGTTAGCAAAGCAGTGCATCACAAGGTTGTCTTCCCAGGCTAGCTTGCTTATGCTAACCAGCCAGGGGCAGAGTAGCTGCATTCTGTGCGGCTCATGGAGTAGTTCTGCAGAAGGGTCTACTTAAAAGAAAGAGATTGTGCTCAGCAAGAAATTGAGAGGAAACATTGGTGCCACCCATCGATTGTCTCCACGATGGTGACTTAGAGTATATAACCACTAATGTGCATTAAGCACTTGACTTTTTTTTGCTGTAATAACACACAAATATTGGTTTCTTACTTTTCCAGATTGCATAAGAACCATGTATCAGGGACAGTTTGACATTGTAAAGTAATTAGATTTAGAGTGCTAATGCTGAATTAACACTTACTTCATTGAACCTGCAGTCTTAAATGAGCTCTCACAGATTTTAATTAATCCTTAACCACTGTTCCACTTCTCATTCTCATAACATAATATTGGTGTATTTATTCTGCATGGTTTTCTATAGAGCTAGTGGATACTAATCCTTACGGTTCGAAGTTGTAAAGGAGGTTAAACCATGTATGTGTTAATTTAAACACAAAGGTTTTTTCACTGGGTTTTAAAACTGTAATTAGTGTGTTTATAGCCCAGTCCTGCTCAGTCAAAAGGCAGAGTGAAACAGGGGGAATAATCCTCCTTGTGACTTTACCCTATTTCTTGTAATAAACATTTTACTCAGTACTGGCATTGGTAAATGTGCACATCTCAGGACTGGATTAGAATTGAATTAGATGTGAATTAGAAATGGATCAGACAAATATGAGTCACTGGGATGTCAATGGTTCAGCATATCGACTACTTAATTTCATACACAGCACAAAGTATAAATAAGTACACACTATTCCTCTTATATCACAACAATTTGCCAACGATTACAATGTTTAATTTATTAATGGATGACACATCATACCTTTATGCATTTATAGTTATTGTTAATGTCCACAAGATGTTATAACAGATGTAAACTTTGCTCCATCTCTTTTTTTCCCAGCCTTGAAGTTAATAGAATAAAAAATGCAGGTTGTCATGTCCTCTGTCCCGAACACTTACAGAACTAACTGTTACGAGGTGCTGACACTGGAGATTCCTTTCAAAATTGTTTATTAAATAAGCAGAAAACTTCAGCAGATCAATGATTATACACCAGCCAGCCATAACATAAAAACCACTGATATGTGAAGTGAATAACATTGATTATCTCCTTAAAATGGCACCTGTCAAGGGGTGGGATATATTAGGCAGCAAGGGAACAGTCAGTTCTTGAAGTCGATGGGTTGGAAGCAGGAAAAATGGGCAAGCGTAAGGATCTGAGCGACTTTGACAAGACGGCTGGATGACTGGATCAGCGCATCTCCAAAACGACACGTCTTGTGAGGTGTTCCCGGTACGCAGTGGTTAGTATCTACCAAAAGTGATCCAATGAAGGACAACCGGTGAACCCGCAATAGGGTCATGAGCGCCCAAGGCTCATTGATGCACGTGGTGGAACAAAGACTAGCCATCTGGTCCGATCGCACTGAAGAGCTACTGTAGCATAAATTGCTGAAAAACGTTAATGCTGGCTATGAGAGAAAGGTGTCAGAACACACAGTGCATCACAGCTTGCTGCGTATGAGGCTGCAAAGCCGCAGACCTGTCAGAGTCTCCATGCTGACCCCTGTCCACAGCTGAAAGCGCCTACAATGGTCATGGGAGCAGCAGAACTGGACCATGGAGCAATGGAAGAAGGTGGCCTGGCCTGACGAATCACGTTTTCTTTTACATTATGTGGACAGCCGGGTGTGTATACGTCACTTACCTGGGGACAAGATGGCACCAGGGTGCACTATGGGGAGAAGGCAAGCCAGCAGAGGCAGTGTGATGCTCTGGGTAATGTTCTGCAGGGAAACCTTGGGTCCTGGCATTCATGTGGATGTTACTTTGACACGTACCATCTACCTAAACATTGTTGCAGACCAAGTACACCCCTTCATGGCAATGATATTCCCTAATGGCAGTGGCTTCTTTCATAAGGATAATGAGTCCTGCCACACTGCAAAAAATTGTTCACGAATGGTTTGAGGACCATGACAAGGAGTTCAAGGTGTTGACTTGGCCTCCAAATTCCCCAGATCTCAATCTGATCATCAACATCTGTGGGATGTGCTGGACAAACACGTCTGATCCATGGACTTAAAGGATCTGCTGCTAACATCTTGGTTCCAGATACCACAGAGGTCTTGTGGAGTCCATGCCTCGACGAGTCAGAGCTGTTTTGGTGGCACAAGGGGGACCTACACAATATTAGGCAGGTGGTTTTAATGTTATGGCTGATCGGTATGCATTTCTTTGTTAAACAACATACAAGTCTGTGAATTATAGACATGATGACCAATTAGAACAAGTGAATTAACATAAATTTGAATTACTAATGTCAGATCTGCTGTAATAGAAAATGACTGAACACCTTCTGACCAATCAGATTTGAGAATCTGTGGTATACAGTAATGTGAATGAATATATACAATGCTGAATGAACTCTTACGGTTTAAAAAAAACTCATAATAAACTCATTGATGCGCTGTTCCATTTTACACTAACTGTAGGTGTTCGTTCAACCCGGGGAATTTTCTGTCCAGGGAATCTACTCTGTGTGCAAATTTAAATAAAAAATGAAGATGTAAACTGTAGTCTTAAAAATCCATTCACCAAATTTATATCTCTTTTTTCTCTTCATTTAATAAACACCTACACATCCCTAATCAAGATGTAATGATGTCGTGTAGCCTAAATAGGCTAGTTTATATTGACTTCAAAAGTCAAATAAAGACAGCACATTTTCCAAGGAGACTAATTATAAGCATTTAAGAAAGGAATGCATTAAACATAATGCAGTACAAATGTGTGGGGTTTTTTTTCTTTAGCATTGTGCTTTCAGAGCTGGAAAAATCTTCCACTTGACAGAGAACAAGTCCATGTGGACATGTTCTCACCTAATGTCAGTAAAATGAAGAGTTGAAGAATTCGGCTGTCTCACTCTTACCATCGTTCTTCCCTGCCAAATGAATATATCTCATAATTGCAATTCAGACATAAATGGAACAAAGATTACACTATAATTACTTGTC
This sequence comes from Pangasius djambal, assembly GCA_022985145.1. Classification (NCBI taxonomy): domain Eukaryota; kingdom Metazoa; phylum Chordata; class Actinopteri; order Siluriformes; family Pangasiidae; genus Pangasius; species Pangasius djambal. The sequence goes on along the minus strand of CM041000.1, from coordinate 8,692,956 downwards.
AAGAATCACATTTTTGGACAAATAATGCTGCACTAGATTAGAGTCACTTTCAATCACATTTAAGACTTTTGTAGCTTCGTTTGCACGGATATTCGGTGTCATTTATGTTTTTGTAAATGTTGCAGGAAATCTGTTTAGTATGTATGCACAATTGCTGCACATGGACATGCATCTGATTACTCGTTTCATTTTCTCCCTCTCACCCAACTTCTCTCTGCGTCTATATGAATTAAACCCTGTGCCTTGTCATTCCAGAGGTGTTAAAAATTATTAACAGCTGCACAGGCCTCGACTCACAAAATTAAATAGATATATTGTATTAGATTAACGGTATTGCTATGGACAGGCCTTCAGAGCTATGGTCTCACTCATCACTATCTCCCTCGCTCTCTTCCTCTCTCTGTCCCCATCCATCCGCCTCTCCTCTCTCTCTATGGGCCAGGCTCGGAAAAATAGCTCATCCTCAAAGTCTCATCTCCGCTCCCTTGTTCAACATGACTGTTCAAATCCTCTCGGTAGAAATCTGCGTTGTTGAAGAGCGATTTGCACATGCAGTATGCGGTCATACATAAGGAGCTGTACATAGGGCTACTTTGCATCACTGCAAAAAGCTCTCACAAAGCTCTGGAGAGTGAACAGATTATCTCAGATCAAATTTTTCCCAGACTGACCTTTTCAGATTTACAGGGATGAGTATGTCATTGCTAATATCATCATGTTCATCAAGAATATTTCATTTTAATTTTGTGGCATATGGTTTTATCCAGACTCGATGTAGATTAGTAGTTGACTACAACTGAACATACACTCACTGACCAGTTTATTAAAACTGTGGTGAGCGAAAAGGATCTCTAAATGCATCACCTTGAGGCAAATGGGCTACAGATGCAGAAGAGCACATTGGACTCCGCTCAATTTTTTTCCATCAAATTATTTTTAAAAAATACCAACTTGTTTTTAAGGATCTCTACATGTTTCACCAGAAGTGAAATCTAGAATGTCTAGACATCAAATATTCATGAATCCAAATATGAAAATATGACCATTGCAGTACATTTCAGCATGAGCACAGTCTAGCTGGAAGTACAAGGAAGCTGTTTTTGTAAAAGAGATGATCAAATGGGATCAACAGGTACACAGATATTGTACCTGTGGTGATTAAAATATTCTGGTACATCCTGCAAATTTTATAAGCTGCCATGTTGTACCCTTTTGAAGTGATGTGTGGCCAAGTATGATGACCCATACATGGAATTTGTGCTCTGCATTTAACCCATCCAAGTGCACACACAGAGTAGTGAACACACACACACACCCGGAGCAGTGGGCAGCCTTTTTTGCTGCGGCACCCAGGGAGCAGTTGGGGGTTCGGTGCCTTGCTCAAGGGTCTCACCTCAGTCGTGGTATTGAGGGTGGAGGAGAGCGCTGGTCATTCACTCCCCCCCACCTACAATCCCTGCCGGACCTGAGACTCGAACCCGCGACCTTCGGGTTATAAGTCCAACTCTCTAACCATATTAGCAGGACTTCAGACACTAATGGCTAAATCTACCCTCTTCTTGCTACTACCCAGTAATTGCTGAGACACATCTGCATCATTCAAGATCGTTCATTAATTTCAGCCTCAAAATGAATCTCAAATGATGAAAAACAAGCAAAGGAGAAAATGAGAGCTTTTTGTAATAATTATTGTTTTAAAGCTAAACTGTTTCGAACACACATGTACACATATAATATATATATAATATATACAGTATATATGGACTCACATGGTGTCACTTGTTCAGTTTGTTTACAGAAGGACTCTGTTTCACTCAGTCAGTTTTCCTGGTATACTTTATTCTTATTCTTTATTCTCTGAATTTCCCTAGTTAACATTCTACAAGTTGAAAACCAACAGAGAGTGAGGGCTAAAAGGCCACAGTGACTATATGAATCAGTTTCACATGCCAACATTTGTGAAAAACACAATTATCACCCAGACAGATGAGTGATGGTATGGGGTCCACGCACTAAAAAAGAAAACACCTTGCTGAAAAGTTTCCTGCTGGTGAATTCCCCAGTCTTCTTCAGAGTCCTGTTTTCCTCTTCATTTAATTAGGCACAAGCATCAAGCCTGTAAGGAGATACAAACGTTATCCATGTCTACATATCCGAATATATAAAATACACAGATTTCATGTTGGCCCAAAGATAGAGAGGATAAAGTGTGAAACTGGACTGCCTCTACAGTGTGGGAAACATCCAAACAGAGATATTTTTTAATTAAATCTGAGAAAGTAACAACAGTACGGTCACTTACAAAGAGAGCCTTTTGCCAAGCAACCACCAGAAAAAAATAAAATGGAAGAGAGGTTCCAAACATGAGACCTCAATACTGAATTGCCTTTCTTTTGCATGGTCTTGGTTTTTGATCTCCAAAACAGAGACTTCTACTGAATAGAGATGTTTCCTGTATGGAGTATTGGTATTCCTCCACTGCTGAGTTCACTGACTAGGTCAGAAACAATCAGGGTGCTGTGTCTTATTCAGTGGAGCTCAAAGGCATGGCTATACATTCTGGTGTGAATATGATCTTTCGTAGTGAGGTATGCTGATTTGCGATCAGTTGGATCTTTAAATGCTAAGCAGACTTGAGAAAATGAAACTGCTCCTAGATATGAATGGAATAGCTAGCCTGTGTAGGTGGGTGACCAAATTGGGGAGAAAAATAGGGAAAACATTTGCTCGTGGTTATGGTCCTGTTTGAGTGTTATTGCATATTGGTTGAACATTTGCCCATTTAGAGACAATGGCACAACTGTGTTTCTGCAAAAATGGCAGATTGGCGCATTCTGGTCTTCAGTTTTGGAATTTAAGGCACAAAGTCACTGCTGCTTGAAAGGGAACTTTTTTTTATGCTTAATTGATTGGAAACTCATTACCAAGTGAGGTCCACACTGCAGAAGGTCAACATGTAGCTCGCTTCGTAGTTAATATTCAATAATGCTGCGTGTACTACATCAATTGGTAATTTCTAATCTCTGTATTGTTTCTAATCACCTGTAATGTTCCATTCATCCATTAACTGCTCTGATTCGCATTAGACTGGTTAATTTTATTGAGTTCAATATTTTGCGTTACAGCTAACTCTGTCTCTTTCTCTGTACAAGTGCTCCTCCTGTTCTTTCTTGCTGATTACTGAAAAAGCATACATTAAAAATGGCATCAGCTAACTTTACTGCAACTACCAAGCTGATTTGCAAATTACCCTCAAACATAAGTGCAAACATTTATGTCATAGCTTTGTCAGATGAAAATTGGATATCTCTTAACAAGAAGTTAATGTCTAGAAGTATAATGCCTCATGAGAGCTAAGCATAATAATGGGCGATTAAGTCTATGAGTAAACCTAAAGTGGCCTTCTTTGCTACTCTGTGGTCAGTCGAGAACAAATCATCAGTTTCCATATTGAATTTGACAACAGAAATACCAAACCCTTCCATAACCTCCATGGTCTGGGCCTTTGCGTCATCATAGCTAGTTATGGCCATGCACAGAAACACAACACTGTTTCAATAGGCCATAAGACAATAGCCAGATACACACAATTTCATCTTCAAAAGCTAAAAGAATTTAACACCGCCATACATCTTTCTGCATGCACTGCCTCTGCCTCAGTCACATCAACACCGTCAAATAACAACACTCCAGCAGTAATTCCGTAGTTTAACGGTGCTGCATGTTGCCCTGTCACTGCAATGATTTTCTCAGTGCTAATTTGAAATAGTGTAAGTAGGCTATCATTAGCATGTGAGGAACTCCAAATTGTTGGCAGAGTAGTTTTGGTACATTTGGCCAACCTTCAAAAGCTGATCCGGTTCTGCTATATGAATGTGCCAATTCTGTCAATTCCAGTCCTTGGTTCACAATGGACCTCATTTATCAATGTTTTTTAGTAAAGTTGAGGACAAAACAGTGAAAGAAAAGAAATTTGTCAGAGGCAGAAGGGGAAAGTTATTTTGAATAACTGGTCGTCTCCACCAATTAAAGAAATGTTATTTAATAGTGCAACAGAACCTGACAAGGCCAAAGTCTGGAGCCAAATTTCAGAAAAGGTGAATTATATGTGAATTACATGAGGTAAAAGGAAGATTTTAGAGAAAAAAAAACATATATCTATGCTCATGTAACTACATGATTATGGACACCAAGCACATTAGGGAAACTGCTATATTTAATATATAGTTTTATGTGTCTCGAGGATTGTCTGGCTAGAAGTCACGTGTACCGATGTACCTGGCCCTGATTGAAAAACTGTGTTGAAAAAGCAGGAAGGCATGTATCATTAGGGAACCTGGTGTATTGAGGATGAAGCCGATGATGACATACAGCACAGTAGGGGGTATACATCTCATTGGAGATTGAGACATACCAGATCGGTCACTTAGTGTTCACTTAGTCTTGGTGCTAAACTGTTGCTCTGCATTTAAAAGATACCATGGAAAATGGAACCAACCTGAACCATGGCAGCCTTTCATCCCTTTATATAGCGGCATTTCTTTTGTCACAATTGAATAGATGGTCTTATTTACTAATTTACTAATTTATGGAGTTGTGTTAATTTCTTTAATTAATGCCATTGACATGAAGCAACTGGATTTCACTTTTTAAATCTGACGCTGTATTCCATGTATAAGATTACAGAAACACATTGCCAATTACATTTTTATCCTGAGGTGCATTTGTGTGTGCACTTGGGGCTGTTTACTATTCATTCATTGATCTTCAGTAAGCACTTGGCCGGTGTCAGTGTGGATGTGGAGCCTATCCTGAGAACACTGGGTGCAAGACACTCTGGATGGAATACCAGTGCATCAAAGGGCACCATGCACACACATTAACATTTAGGGGCCAATTCACCTACGGGCATGTTTTGGGAGGTGGAAGCAAACCGGAGAACCCATTTGGACAGAGGGAGACCATCAGAAACTGGTCAGCAGCATTTAACTTGGGACCCAGGATCAAACTAGGGACTCTGGAGCTGTGAGGCGGCAACACCACCCGCCGGTCCGCCATGTCAACATGCATAAATTCTTCTTTAAATTATAGGCACATTGAGATTGATTAAAGTTTCATGTCAGCCCAAAGGACAGCAATTTGCTAGAAAAAGAAAAATAGCGTGCCACCAGAAGGACACATTTCTGCATAGCAGTGGTTCTATGAATTCAACACTAGGTCACCAAGGGATGAATTTCTGACTCTGTCATCTGGCACAAAACAAAAATGTGGATTTACTTGTGATTTCAGTGGGCTGGATTTACAACCTTTGTTACATATTGAGAAGACGAAGGTCACAAAGTAGTTCTTTTTTTTTGTAAACACAGCATGTTTACCAGTGGAGGCTTACTGGTTTAGTTTACAGTATTCACAGTTGGGATTTTGGAAGGAGGAACTAGAATGTTGTCTCTGAGGGCCTTATTTTTCTTCTTCTCTTAAACCATATCAATTACTTAACAGAGAATCTACTGTTAATACAAAAGAGGCTAAAAACAACACACTGTGTCCATTAGTCACTTCTTCACTCAATCCAATCAATCCAGTTCAGTTCAGACTGAGCATGTAAGAAAAAAGGGAAGTATAACCAACGTTTTTTTTTTTTTTTTTTTTTT
>CM041000.1:8641932-8679903 GCA_022985145.1 Pangasius djambal | reverse complement strand
TGTGTCTGCTTCTCGAACACTAGCTGGGAGGCTATTCCATAACTTTGGGGCTTGGTAAGAGAAAGCTCTGCCCCCTGCCGTGGTCTTGGCGATGCGTGGTACTGTCAGACAGCCTGCGTCCATAGAGCGAAGTAGGCGTGACGGAACGTAAGGTACTAACATGTCGGTTAAATACTGCGGCGCGAGACCATTTAAAGCTATAAGCTATATAGGGACATGAGCTATAATATAAGAAATTATGGACTGGTAATGTATAAAAGAGTCTATAAGACTTCACAATGAAACAGAAACCGTAGTGTATACCTAGATGAACTAATTAAGGTCTAAACACAGAACAGGTGCTCACATTTGGGGAACAAACCAATGACATGACAGGAACAGATACAGGATCAAAACCAAAACAAAGGCAATGACAAAACAAACAAAAGGCTAAGGAGCACAAAGAATAAGGGAGGTACGCTGAAAGGTGTGACGGTGTGGTCATATGTTATATCACTGTATTAGGATTTATGCATGTATGTAGACTTGTATGTTGCACCACATTCTGTATGTCATGCACTCTTGGTCAATGTCATGTCTGTGATTATGATTCCACATGCTTCTGAATCTTTTGCCCCTACTATTTGTTTATTTATTATTTGCACACTGCAGACATACTAACGATACTAGTCACTTTTAATAGAGTTCGACTGAACCAACCCATAATCATATTTTTTATATAAATATTGCGGATGCAGTTACACAAATTTGCCATCATAATATTCCAAATTGCAGACATTTTGACGTAAACCATGTGAATGGGCATTCTTAGAAAAAAAAAAATCCTTGATAATGATAAAGCAATTAATGCAGATGAACTGATGAAAGAAAGAAAAGAGAAATCAGAGAAGCATACCTAATCATGTTTCATTGTTTTATTGTTTATTTCATTACAACATTTTCTGTAATATTTACATACACAATTGCCTATTCCGTCTTCCTTGTCAGTGGTGGATGAAATAATGGACTTCAAACAACAGACTTTTCCTTACCTCTTCTTCAAACACTTATGCTTTCAAGCCCTTACTTCTCTATAAAAACAACATAAGTGGGCAAGGTCTGAAGCTCAATTATATCGGTATGAATTAACTTCTGATTAAGACCAAACTCTCCAAACCCGCTGGCTCATTTACATGCTCCAGGAGGACAACAAGTGGCTTTGAAATTGACCCCTCATTTTAATTGGTCCTTGCAATTACGAGGAGAAGAGCCTTAATGAACCCTTAACATTTCATTAGCTGCTCTCTGTCTTACCTCTGTGACCTGAGAGAAAGCCTACAAATCCGATAATTGTGGAAAACATAATTGAGTGCCTTATAAATAACAAAGACCATCTGTTGTTCTGCAGCACTTTTCAATATTTACATTGAATTTATTCTGGTAGTTTTTTTTTTTTCTTTTACATTGCATTTTAAAGCGGTTGCAGTGATACTGAAATCATAGCGTTAACAGTATAAACATAAATCAGGATGCCACATATAATACTGCAACAAAAACCTTTTCAACTTACATGATTTTGGGTTCAAGCTGTATCCTTGAATTGTATCACTTTTGATAAAAGCACCTTGCACCTGGATAAATGTAAATATATTTGCATATTCATCAGCAGGCAATTCAAGTGATGTTTCACAGGCATCTGGTTGAGACTAGAAGTCTGGCTCATTGGGAGCGGGATCCCTTGGAACGCAACAAAAATGCAAAGTGGTTGGAAGGTGCGTCTTTTCAGGTGGATGTGACTGAGCAGCCAGATATGACGCTGTCGTGTCAAAGAAAGGCCATTTTGATTAACGTGCATTTACATCATTCTTAGTAGTTTCCTGGTCAGAGTTGCTGTGATTTAAATTAAGCTACTAGTTTGTTTATGTTTTGGGAAATAGAGCCAACCAGATTTGTTAGAAAATATATCACAATAAGCACATCTCTAGCTGTGATCCTTTATGTATTCGAGTGATGCAACTGACATTGAGGAACTGAGTTACATTGTGAGCATGGCCAGAATTACAGACCATGCGCACAACGCTGCTATTTGTACCTTTGTTTTCCAGTTTAGACTAGACTCACTTCTGGTTTAAATCCGAATACAGATACAGATATGGACATTTGGAACACAGACAGAGATACAGTGGCATTGTGTAACAATGCTGGAATAAAGGCAAAACAGAAAACATTTATGAAGGTCCATATGGAGTTCATGAAAATGATTTGGTTTATGTCTAGCATAAGTTCGCACATCTGGGCAAGGAATTATAAAGGGTTTGGATTTAGAACATATGAACCATAACGCAAGGAAAGACATGAAAAGTAATTAATATATGATCATTGCTCTCAACCTGTTAATTCATAACTCCTCATGCAGGTTGGCTCAGGAGTCCATTCTTATAACTTTGCAGTTGTTGTGTCACGGAGGTGGTTTGGGTTGGGTGCTATAATCAAAACCGTGAGATCAACCGAGAATGCAAAACCTTAGTAACGTCAGTATATTCACCAGGAGTGAGAATTCTGTAGCACTTATACACCGTGGGGTTTATTGGAAACATGTGCATAAACAGGAGTTTGATAAGCTAGAGCGTGAGACCGAGTCATGTGACCTGGTTCTAGTCTATGAGGCTGATGGGAAATTACGTTCATGGCTGTGAGAATGTCAGCTTAACAATGTGTTACATGTAGGAATACATGTAAAATAAGCGACACGAACACAATTGCCAAAAAACCAGAAAATATTTGTGATACTGTAATGAAAATCTATTTGTATATTTGTACGGCAACATTTTCCAGTCTCGTTTATGGCAAATAAAAAGAATAAAAAGCATTTTATCCAAGTTTACTACAATTATACTAAAGTAAACGTAGAAAAAGCGCACATTAACGTCTAGATGCTGGCTGTCAGTTTACATCACATGACCTGGCTAAATAGATCCGTCTTCAGTTATTTGATAGTTTGGACACCTGATGTGTATGTCTTTTAAGCAATAAAATGCATTACATGCCATTGCAGTATATGCTCTAACTTTTGTAGCAAAGAAGTTTGATTCAAAGCTAAGCTGGGGTAGTCTTTTTTTTTTTTACTTAAAATATAGTTTGATATGTTTTTTTTATTCTATTTATCATTTTTATATATACTATATTATTCAAGATATTAAGTATTCATCATTCCCTCTAGTACAGCGATGCCTTCAAAAGACAGAAGGGAAAGAATATGAACTGAGTGCAGCTAGAGGCAGTTAATTCCTCATAAACTGGATTATAAAAGAACAGCGCAGCAGCTAACACGAGTACCAGTCATTTCGAGTCAAGTCATCTGAAATAATTTCAGTAAGGTAATGTGATGAATCTAATCATATAATATGGCATGGTATGTTAGGTTGTGCTTGAATATCTGTTGCTGTATTTCAGCAGGTTATGCTGTAACTGGTATTTTAAAATTCTTGATCCGTGAGCCTGATTTGAAGACAAGGGTCACTGCACAACCTTGCACTAGGTGTTAAGAAGTCCAAGTATACGGGAAGAGTACACTAGGTGCCATGTGAACACTAGATCTATTTCACCATGTTCGTTCACCACATAAAGCATGCCAACAATGTCACAGGGAACAAAGATTCACCTTAAGACTAAGTGGAAAGGTGTTCCAAGGTACCGCTGCAGCCACACCACTGGGAGGGATGATAGAAATGTCGTGAAATAACCTGGAGAATGTACTTGAAGGTTGATTCTTGGCATCTTGGCCAGCTATAGACTATACAGTGAGGATTTCCACTACCCAGTACGCCAGCCTCTGCTAAGACAGGGGAGGCCTGCCAGAGAGAGCCCCTATCAGTGATATGTTGACTTGGCTTTGGAAAAGGGGTCCAACTGTGCCTCGTCAGACCTTTCCCAGGTCTGGGTTACTACGTCCAGGCGCAGATGCCACTCCCCTGAATGTACGTGCCATCTGTTGCATCAGTGTACAGCCCCAGAAGATGAGTTGCTGTCAGTGCGTCTAGCCATGGATGGTCCAATTTGCTTGTGTCTGCAAGGTAAAGAAAGGCAGTTGATGGTTGATAAAGGTGGCCATCACGACACTGTTTGAACAGACTAAAACATGCCTTAGAATCAGTCACAAATAGACTCCTTTCACAAGCTGTTACTGTGGGTATATTGCCATTATAAAGCTGTTACTGAAGATAAATATTGTATATATTTCTGAACCATTTCTTCACTGCACAAATTGTACACTTATTCCCAAAAATACACACACATGCAGTGTCTGAAATTAATTATTCCAAATTGTTTGTGCTCTGTGTAATTAGACACACGTTAATTTCTTGTTCTTGTAACCGAACATGTTTGCAATGCACCAGCAATTGTTAATAACAGAAGTGTGCATGAATATGAATTAATAACTCTGATTGAATAATTCTCCAAGCATATTCAGACTTTTTTTTCCTTCCCATTTTAGACTATAACCAAGTTTGTTAGTTTGCGCTGTTCTTTCATAATTAGGGAAATTAATAATGTACTTGGATGGCTGTCTGTCATGAAAGGGAGGCAGGAGTGGATGCAAATGCAGTTTGAAGTTTTAATGAAGAGACTGGCAAACAAATCCAAAACAGTGTTCAACAACGTAATCTAAAAATACGCAAAGGTCAGGCAATCAGCACACAGCAACAATGAGGCACAATCCTGAATCGCGAATGAGATGCAAAACAAAGTCAAAACCAGAATAAAGATGCGTGGGAAGAAAAGCTTGGTAAATTCAGGGAGATGCACACTGAGAGTTACGTCACAAAGTGAACGTGTGCGTGGAGTCCTTAAATACCGTGTGGAGTTAATTGTGAACAGGTGTGTGTGATTAGAAGTCCAGTGAACGTGAGAGCGACAAAGTCCGTGTGAGTTGGGAAGTGTAGTCCTCGGTGGCCATGTTTGCAGGCCATGGTGTGTTCTGGGAAATGGAGTTCCTTGTTGATTCCAGCTTTGACCTGACATTGTCTTGATTTGTATTGCATTCTGATTCCAAATAGGAAGATTTAGGAAGAAATCCATGTGATCACTCACAGAAACTCACTGACAGCAACCCAAGCTCAGGATTGAACTAAGAACCCTGAAGCTGTGAAGCGTCAATGCTACCCATTTCACTTAACAGAAACATCAACATGGTTTATTTACATTAATTATTTTTAGAAAATATCCTTTATGTGTACCCTTATTAGTCAGACATTCTGCTTGTTGCTGAGATCAAAAACCTTGAACCTTGTCCTTTCCAGGAGCATGAATCAGCTTGACAGACCTTAACAGAAAATAAAGTTATGGCTAAGAATCATCACTTGGGCTGGAATGCTACATTTACAATCTGCTACGTTCTAAAAGAGATTTACTGGATTTTGTCTGAAGGTCATTTAATTCGTGTGTGCGTGTGTGATGATGGACCTAAGCCGGAAATGACGGAAATGACAAAATATGCTCCAAATAATCTTCAAAATGCACTTCAAAATGTACTGTAGAGTAAAATTTAAATTTGAACGTTATTTAAATTGAGAACATGTTGCACTGATGTTCAAAAGCACAAAATAATATATCTGATGTCAGTCTGATTCTCACTTCAGTCAAAAAACAAGTCTGAAAATGACAATTGCGAGAACATCACCATTCTGTCATATGTGGTAATTTGGCTCTAGAAGCAAGGAGAGAAAGAGGTTTGAATGACACTCCAGGCTTTGATGCCGAGAATGTCCTGAAAATAAACACATGGCATGTATGATTGCTTCTTTGAATTACAATTTTAGGAGCCCAGTAATAAAGGAAGTGAAAAGGGAAATCAACAATAGGATAGTGCTCTTTCATTATATTGTCTTTTAATATAATTCATCTATAACCTACCTACACTCACCATCCACTTTATTAGGAACACCTGTACACCTGAACATTTATGCAGTTATCCAATCAGCCAACCATATGGCAGCAGCACAATGCATAAAATCATGCAGATACACGTCAAGAGCTTTAGATAATGCTCACATCAAACATCGGAATTGGGAAAAAGTGTGATCTCTGTGACTTTAACCATGGCATGGATGTTGGTGCCAGATGGGCTGGTTTGAGTATTTCAGAAATCGCTGATCTCCCGGGACTTTCACACACAACAGTCTCTAGAGTTGGTGCGAAAAACAGAAAACATTGAGTGAGTGACAGCTCTGTGGCTGGAAACGCCTTGTTGATAAAAGAGGTCAGAGGAAAATGGCCAGATTGGTTCAAGCCGCCAGGAAGGATATAGTAACTCTTTACAATATAATCACTCTTTACGACGGTGGTGAGCAGAAAAGCACCTCAGCAAGCACAAAACATCAAATCATGAGATGGATGGGCTACAGCAGCAGAAGACCAAATTGAGTTCCACTCCTGTCAGCCAAGAACAAGAATCTGAAGCTATCATGGGCACACTCAACTGGACAGTTGAAGATTAGAAGAAATAAAAAATCACTTGGTCTTTTTCCAGTCTTCAAATGTCCAGTTTGGTTGAGTGCCATGTATGTGTCATTTTCTAAGTATACAAGTACTAACAGTAGCCTGTTAATGCACAATTTGTCAGCCCTCCATACAGATTAATGAAAAGTGACCAGCATAGGACCACCATTGACAAGGTATCATTTGCATATATCAGACTCAACAGCATTGATGGAGATTTTGCACGCTACACACACACTGGCCAAGTTAATAGATAAACTTACCTTGTTAGTCTACCATGTAGGTGTTAATATACTATGTCCATTGGAAAGTATGCTCATGTCTGTCTATACTCACTCTCGAAATATGTAGCTTATATAATAAAATCAACAAAGGACTAACTGTCTGTTTGAGCTCACTTATTATGCCTTTAATATAGCATGATGAATTAACATCAGAGAAACACTCCCTCTTCAGTTGTTGCATTACATCTGGTGGGACATGTAGGCTTGGATAAGTAGAAATTAAATGCTTTAGATGCTTTGTGGGAAACAGAGCATGTGGACAGTAATGGAATTTATCCAGTACCCACTGGACACATTTAGGATTAGGTGTTTTTAATTGTCTATCTGAGGAAAAGTCATAATATGGTTACGATGCAATATTTCAACCCCTCGAGGGTATGGTTTGATTGTAAGTGCTTTGGAAATATAAGCTGGTGAAGGATATTAAACAATTTTAGCAGGCAGAGAACCCATTCAGTTACTTATATAGATTCTTTATATGCTGCTCCATACTCAAACACAAGCAATTATGATAGTTTACACTCAGTTTTTACAGTCAATCTGTCCATTTCTGCAGGTTTTTCCCCTTGGTGGCATTCTTGTGTACTTCTGTATTGTTGTTTTGTGCTGCTTTTTTTATTTATTTATTTTTATTTAACTTTTGTACCCTTTTTGTGCATGCTGTAACACAATCACACTAACTTAGCTAACCTGCTAGTAAACTTGTTAAAACTACTGGTTTTAATCTACATGCTCTCTTTGATGCTTGTTTAAATTACATAGTTTACCTAATGTTAGCTTGGTTGCTAGCAACTTAGGCTTTATACTTTGTAAGTCACCCTTATGTAAGTGACCTAGATTACTAGTGTACACCATTTAAACTTACCCTAATGTTAGCTAGTGTAAAAACACCTACCCTGGGCTTAGACAATACTGGGGGAATTTATTTATAATTGCAAATTACAAGATATGCATGTAAAACAGAAAAAATAACAAAAAATATCAAAAAATAACTCAAACCTAAAACTGGAAACACACAGTCATGAAATTAGTGACATCAGGTGTAACAAAACCTATGAACTGAAACTTTAAGAGTTTAAACAAAGACTACTTCAAACGTCAGAAAGCACATGGAAGGTGCAAAGCATTGGGACTGTGAGAATGAACTTGGCTAAAATAGCATCCTTATTTGGCTGGGGAATGAACTGCAGGTGAATTCCAGCAAGACAGAGGACTGGGCACACAATGCCAAGACCAGGACTATTGGCACGGCATGATTGGACATGGTTCATTACAGAAGTCACCCTGGCAGTATCCACAATAATTGCAGAGATACCTCCAAAACTACTGGTTCGATTTCTCCACCAACCCCTTGGACCAGGGTGATGACAAAACTTTAGGATCATCTTGATAACCACATAATTGATGAAGGCCTCCCAGCTCTGCAAAGTGATCTAAGTTCCTCAGACAGAGATGATGTCTTCAAGGAGACCAAATCAGTGGAAGATGTGCTGGAACATGGCCCCTGCAGTCTCCCTGTAAGAGGGATAAGACAACATACTTTGGAAAACTGATCAATCTTTTCCAGTATGGTGGTGTTTCCCCTGGACTCAGGAATGTCAGAGACAAAGTCCACCAAGAGGTGTAACCAGGGCCTTTGGGGTACCAGCAGGGATGCCATTTTTAAGATAATACTTTATTGATCCCAAGCGGAAATTAGAGAAATTAGAAATTTTCCTGCAGGTAACTGTCTAGGATCCATAGATTGTGCAAACAGGGAACATGGGTGACAAATTTCAGAAAGAAAGAGCAAAAGTTAGACCACTGAACATTTAAATAATAGTTGCACCACCCTAGTCACCCACGTGTACATAAAGATGTCATCAATGTAAACCATCACATACCTGTGGAGCATGTCACAGAGCACCTCATGGATGATGTATGACTGGTAGACCATATGACAACACTAAATACTCTAAAAGCCCATGGCTGTGGAGAAGGCAGTTTTATGGTGTGTCCCCCCCCCCCTCCAGAAATGTATAGTAGTGGCCCCTGGAAATAGGTCATTGGCACAGTTCCAGGGCTGATGTGGTGGAAGATTGGTGGCATCTTGCACTGGATCTGGAGTGGATCTGAACAACAGGGTGATGAGGCAGCTCACTTGCATGTGTCCAGTGCCCCCACAGTAGAGACACAAGCCTTCCCTCAACTGTCTGGCATACTTTTTCGGCGAAAGTCAGGTTTGATCCACCACCCTGGCATCCATGGTGTGGGAAGGAGGACTCTCCATTAGATGATGTAGATAGCAAATGTGTTTTTTGCTATCTAAGCAGGTTACCCAGATGGACTGAGAGACATCAGCTATGAAGAGATAGTTAGTTTGCTATCAAACATGGCTACTGTTTTTTAAACAACATTTAACTTAATCTTAGCTAGCTTACTAATGACCTTGATCACTCCTTAACACAATACTTGCTATCAAGCTTGACTAACAGTTTACACAAAACACCCCAATGTTAGTTAGGTTGTTAGCACACTTGGCTACTGGGTGACATAATATAATGACCTATCCTTACAATGAAAAATAATGACTACTATTAGTGACTACTTGAGTAGTATCAAAGCTACTACTGAAGAAGTTCACATTAGCTAGGCTGACTATTAAGCTGGCAATATTTAAATCATAGCACATGTTCAAATAGCTGGCTAGCTTAGTTAACACTGCTGAAGGGCATGTAAATTTTGTTTGGCATGTACCGAACAAATTTTGTTTTGTACTACTTGGAAGAAAATATAGATGTAGCTTGTGGCCAATACTATTTAGACTCAGATATGGAAATAATAATAATCCAATGAACAATTAGTCCTCTTGAAAAAGCATGCAGCAAATACTGATGTTCAAAAGTACGAAATAGTATTATTGATGTCAACCCAAATTCCACTTCAGTCAATTCCAGAAATGAGCCTGACTATGTCAATTGCCAGCATCCCGCAGTTCTGTGATATGTGGCAAGTAGGCTCTCAACGACTCTCACCAACACTTCAGGCTTTTGAAAGACAAGACTGCAAACAGTGTGTTTGGAAACAAGCTTTTAAGGTGCAGAGATAGACCAAATAATCTAGCTGTAATGCTTTAGGCAAACTGATGATTATGCGCTCCTGCTATTGCCTCAGAACATCCAGCTTTGATTCCCTGATGATGATGGATTTGATGTGCATCTGAAGGGCAAGAGGAAAAATGAAAAATCGCTTACCGACAATCAACTCCAAAGGGAAAAAATAATGATCATGCATCATGAAAATTAAATATTGTGGGGGAATGATGCAAAATAGCATCTAGGTTCTGGCACTTGGCAGAACCAATGAGAGTGAGATGTGTTCTCGCACGTGCACTTTTTCTCTCTTTTCTCCTGCTTTTGTATTTTTCTTTACTGTTTATGTGGTAACTTCATAGCCTCAAGACGTGAGTACTTCTTCCAAAAAAAATTCCAAAATTGTGCTCAGTTTCTTCATTTTCTCATCCTGGATGGCACTAAGGTGCAATTAGAAACTGTAGAAAGTTTAACATGTAACCATAACATATATGAGGATCAGTTCCACATAAAGACTCTGGAATATGCATATATGTATGCATAATGTTATTTTCTGAGGACATGGTTACATCATAGCCACTTACTGTTGTTTACTGACAGACATTTTGTATTTTTGTTTAGTCATAACCAAATAATATAAAAAAAAATAGCAAACCCATTATTTTATTTAGGTAACTTTCTCATCAGAAAGAAAAATTGGAAGAATTAAGTCAGAAGAATGATCAATATTAAAAATCGGCACAGAAAGCACCTGCTTGGCCACCTATTTTCTTACTGTTCCATAAGGTATATTTAAAAATCATTATTCTGTGCAGCATTTTCAACCAAAGAAACCTTTTCTTCTGGCTATGTCAGGTTTCAGTCAATATCATAAATGTTATTGTCACAAATATCATTAATAGTCATTTACAGTACATGTTTTTTGGTTATTGTTTTTTTTATTATTATTATTATTATTTTTACATTTAAAAAAGTCATTCTAAGATTGTTTTTTGTTTTGTTTCAATAGATTACATTGAAAAACAAGTTCAATCAATTTCATCCATCACCTTCTGATCCTTGTGGAGTGCTTCTATTCAATAAAACCTGAATAGCTAACCTGAGTAACAGTTTGTGTCAGAGGAGTAGCTATGAGTTTTGTTAGCTCCTCTATTTTCACATCACATTTGGCTGATTGCCTCATCATTGTTTGCTAATAAAATTGTAGACCTGCGGTGACTCAGATACAGAGCACCTTAGCTCTGAAAACAAGACATAAAAGACAAATTTATGTCCTCAGTCCATTTTCAGTCAGCTCTTTAATGCACTGCTAAAGATTCCATTCCATTTCTTAAATATGGAGAGAAGTACTGCATATTTTATGATAGTTCCAATATATTTGTGTTTATTAAAAGCTGTGGGAAGCGGCTGACTTGTGCGCAAGGAAAATGGTCGATGTGAATTATCCTTTAGCTACAACCTGGTTCAGGTTTTATACAATTGAGTTGTGCTTATTAAAACATTTTCCGATAAAAGGGCAGTGGAGAGCAAAGAGCCAAAAGCTTCATATTGGTTTATTGACGTAATAACTAAGCATAAATACAGGCCTAGCCTCGTCAATGGTTTATGCATGTTGTCATGAATACATCCTGATTTGCTTCCGTAGTAATTAGGCAGATTAATTTAGAACTGTGATTAAGTTTTTGACTAGAAATATAAAGAATTAATTCTCATACCTATCAGCAAACCTAAAATATAATGGAAATTTATATGATTTTTCATTTTCACTTATAAGGGCAAAATTGCTGGCAATACCACAGATATAAAATAAAATGAAATATGACAGAATGTTAGGCAGATTTATATAGCTTAAATCAGAAAAAGCAAATTATAGTTTTGTTCTTAAGTATGCATAATTTATATATACAGTACAGACCACCAAATTACTGCGCATTAATTTGAGAATTTAGCGCTCTATTGTGCAATTATCTACTGTGCAAACTATACAATGCAGAAAAGTGGCTTGTGTACTTGTTTGTCTTTTCGCTCGTGTGCTCGTTTCACTGAATTCCAGGTGGACTTGCGCAGATGAGGGTTGAGTTCTTTGCTCAAGGGCATGGCTTGACCAGGTAGAGCCTTGTAGCAGGTGTTCACATGCCACTAGCCATGGATTCTCACCTGGACCTGTGGGTTCAAGCCTGGAATCAGCTATGGGAATTAAGCCGTTGAATCTTTACTTCAGGTACTGAGTGTACACTAACATGTTCATGAGAACTTGATGCCAAAATTTTTTAATGCAGTACATGAGAGAGCTAGTTTCGTTGATTTCATTGTTTAGAATTTATTCTGAAAGAGAATGATTTCATTAGGTTTTATACAAATGACAAACCATTTCTATTAAGGTGACCCGAACCAATATTTATGCATTTGTGATCATGAGTTCATGTTGGATTGGTGCTTCATGTTGGATTGGATTGGTGTACAACAGCAGTAAAGGGTGAATTGTGAGATATGCCAGGTAGCTTAAAGAACAAGGGTTTCTCATAAACTAGTTTGCCAAATGCCAAATAAAGCGGCATGATTTCAGGACTGCTAAATCGTATATTCTAGGATTGACAGAATGCACTGATGTATACAGAAAAATCAGTATATATATGATAGCAATAGAGCGTGTATTAAAAAAGAAAGAGTATGCCTGGGTGTGCATGTATTTACATTTATCAGACATTATATGTCAAAATTTATTTGCGAAAATAGTAGACTAAAGTAATATGTAGCATTTTCAACTTACCACTGGATATGCAATATGCGATAGGTAAATTGGATATAATAGGAAGTAAAAAGAAAAAGGCAAAGACATCTGCCTTACCATTCAGAGGCATTTGTTGAATATTTCTATTACTAAGCAGGGATTAAAGTTGAAAGCAGTTTCGAATGTAATTTCTTCCCATTAGTCCAATGGTGCACATCAATTACCACAAGCCTAAATGTACCTTCGGCAACTATCCATGAAATAGAAATAATGTTTTAGCCAGTATGATTGCTTTTGCACAGTGTGCACATTTTGACTAACCACACTTGCATTCGAAGCACTCAAAGCAAAAGTCATTGGTTTCAAATTGACTTTGGTCAAACTTCAAAGGGGAATTTCAATGAAATTTTAAGAGCGTTCATAAAGGCCCTCAAAACATCTGCCTACCTGCGCCCTCAATACTGAGAAGCAGCTCATATATTAGCTCATATAGTGCTTTGATTATTAGGTGATGAGTTAAATCTTGAGTGTTATCAGTAAGAACCTTAGAAATGTCTACAAAATGCAGAAGCTACACACAGTCAGTAGCCCATCTAGGCAATGGAAATGAATGGATATGTTACAATTCTGTCTTGGAATCCATGAGTAATGAAAGCCCACTGGGCTCAACAGTGATAATGGTGATGCGAAAGAAGAGGGCTCAATTAAATAGACACCAATGGTAGTCAACATTTTTGGGAGTTTGAAGTTGGTGTGCCAATCAGTAGGATCATTTGCTAAAAAAAAAAAGGTAGATAGTGTGTTCTGCAGGTTTCTTTATGCCAGTGATCAGTTCTGCTATCAAGAGGGGGCACCTGGGAAAGTTGTCTTTGGCCTATGCCAGAAAGGGGCCCAGGGGTTACACTGTCATGTGGAATAGCCCTGTCTGATCAAAATATGTTCATCAAAATTATGCATGGTAGGCCTGCATAATTGAGGTGTGTTATTCCAAAGCACATCTGAAAAAAGAACCAGCCCAAACAAAACAAAAAAAAATCAAAAGAAATTAGTTTCCACCAGCTTGAAAAAATATCCAGTAACCGAGAAAGCACAAAATGCATCAGCATTACAATGAACAATTGATAATATTATCTGCAACATAATTATTAATGTTGCTCATCCCCCTTGAAGTGAAGTAAAAAAAAACCAAAAAACACAGTGTTGCCAAAAGATCAGTGCAATGGGAAAAGGCCTAAATTGCATTCCTACTGCTTTCCTGTAAGGCCATGCCTCTGTATTGTTTAGGCTTTTTGCTTTACTACACAATATTCGAGTCATGCGCTAATTTATAAAGTTCCAATCACAGTGAGAAAAAAACATACCCTAAATCCTGGACAGCTCAAACCGTCACTGCCATTAACTCCTTTCCCTTTTGCCTGTGGGGTCATGTTTGTGCTGTTATTCTAAGAATAACGTCGTATATTGTACATTCGCTCTTGACATAACACATCATGGATTCCATGGCAGATTTTTTTTTAATAAACCTTCATTCACACCACACGTTTGAGCTATTAAAAGCATGTATCTTTTCCACTTGTACATTAACACAGCTATGAGTACAAATGCTTAGAATTTGCCTTGGGACTCTTAGGTGTAAGAAGCCGGATACAAAGTAGTTAAGCACTTAATGTACAGTACAGTGTAATCACTGTATTACATAGTGTAATTATCCTTTAGTTTGACATCCTTTTGGGTCTAAAATCATTATAAAAGAGTGTCTTTGTTTCATCAGTTATGAAATACAATTTTGACTAAGTGGATTCCTTATACTTTACCAATGTAAGTCCAGAAAAGTGTCATGGTGAAACAAAACTATTAACGCTACACGCTATCATCCTGAAAATATATAACTGCAATTTAGAGCAATGTAGGGAATATTAGGCGCAAATAGGATATAAAGATTTCTCATACAGCTATAAATCATTTTCTCATACATCACAAGTCATCCCTGAGTTGAGAAATTACTGTCAATTTCTCAGTTTCTTAAGGTAAAATTATAAGTACACCCTTAAAATTAATGATTAATGATGGCACTATTTTGATGCCTGGTCATACATCTAAAAAGGCTATGCTAACAGGTTGTGACTTTGTCGTTAACAGCCAATGACCAGACAAATTTCAAGCTTTAGCACAAACCTTTCTGTTGCATGTGATTTCGACAGGCATAAAATTGATAATGCAGTCTTCCACATTCTCTAGTCCAGATCATATGCCTTTCCTCTTGTGTATTTCGTTTAGGAAATAGATTAAAGCTTCACTCTATTCTTTTTTTTCCCACACATTTTATGATACACCTGGACACATCATCAATGATGTCATCAGGTGTTTCAGGTCTTTCAATATTAGACCCCTTTGCCCAGATGACCCAACCAGAGTTGATTAAATCCTGATGTGTCCGCGTACGAGGCAGTTTCAGCTGTATTCATTACCATCCAGATTGCCCTTCACTCGGTGGCTCAGCATGATGCCCTAGATATGGACTAGTCGGCAAATCCTTTGCACCCTACATCAATGGGATCACACCTCACTCAATACCCGTTGCTGCAGCACGGCTCTACGAAGTCAGCATACTTTAGTTTCTTCCTCTCATGGGTTTCCTCCATGTGGTCCTCCTAAGGAATGGTAAGTTCCAAGAGAATGACCTGCATGCTTGTTTCGGACAGCAGCACTATGTCTGACCACAGTGATATTACTGTAACTGTCTCTGGGATTAGAGTTGCTTCCCCCGTTCACTAGCCATTGGTTTGGAATTTTTCATGCAACAAGTAGAAATTATGCTGAAGTTGAAGGAGCTTCCTAAAGTTTCCTGGGACCAGCAATAAAAAACAGCCCTCAAATGGAAAAAGCTACAGAGCCAAAGCAAAGACCTTAAGCATCACTTTCAGTACAATTGTTTTTGATAATATGCAGGTGGAAAGTTTATGGAACCACAACTAATCATCCCTGGACAGGTGCACCTTGCAATATTTGACATGCTCTCAGACTAATGATAAGAAAGTTAAGAGCTGTCAGTTGAAAAGGGTTGCAGGATGAGCTGAAAGCAGCGAGAACAACAGTTACACAGAGAACAATAAGCAATGAACTGCATCACAGTCATCTCCATTCCTACACCCCACGCAAATCTCCTCTGCCCATTTTGAAACAATATACTCTGCTCAGACAAATCAGACAAAACTTTGGCGATAATTCAGCTCACGGTTGGAGAAAGAAGGGTTGTGTGTATGATCCCAAGAACACCATACCCACAGTGAAGTACAGAGGTGGAAGCATCATGATATGGGCTTGCTTCTCTGCAAAGGGTAATGGAGGATTACATGTCATTAAAGAAATTGAGTTGTACCCAGATATTTAGAATAGAATTTAATCTCATAGGACAAGAAACTGAATCTCGGGTGATGATAAATGTTTCACAAGACAATGAGAGCCAAACATACAGTCAAAAATGCCTTGCATGGCCTAGCCAGTCTCCTGACTTGATTTTGTGAGGATTTTGCAAGTCCATCCGTTGGACCCTTATAACTTTGGGGAATTGAAGATAGTTTGCCAAGAGGAATGGACCAAAATTGAACCACAATACTGCAATACAAAAACAAAAGTGTTCAAATACTTATTTCCCCTCACTGTACCACGTAAGGCTCAATAGTCCACTGCAGCTAAACAGGCTTCCAGCTCTTGCTGGTTTATCTGAATGGATTCTGCATGATGGATGGAATTGGAGTGAAGTTGAACTTAGTGGTCTTTCTTTTCCTGAAAAACAGTGATCTGGATTTTGCTTTATTGCATCTCATGCAGGCCTCCTACAGATCCTTTAGGATCCACCTGCTCCCTAAAACAAGTGTGTTTGTCAAATTAATCAGTGAAGATCCTCCAATATTTTGGAAATCAGAGACTCAGACTTAACCTCAGACAGTACCTTATTGGGTATACAACTTATTGGTTACTCCCCCTGGTGCTGGGACTGAACTGGCTCTGACTTTCTTGACCACCTCCTGAACCTCCTTCCAACCAGGCTCCTTCATGTCAATCTCTACACTTGTACAGTTGGGTTTATCAGGACACTGCACTGACCTAGGTCTTGTTTGCATGCTTCTGGTAATGGTCAATCTCCTCTTTAGAACAGTTGAGTAGACTGCTGTGCTTCTGGCCTACCAGCTGCTTCCAAAATGTCAATAAGATTTGCTAGAACGGCAGTCCATTTCCTGGCCCGCTCAACCCTCATCAAGAACAGGCAGGAAACTGTACGGCTCTGAGAGAGCTACCCTTTCCTTCTCACCTTCCACCTTGATGAATCTGAGTTTCTCTGTACTTCATTGTCTAGGGGGCCTTCACTGCCTTCTCCCCCAAGCCAAATCTCTAGGCTGCTAGGCCTAGGGATGATTGTTTGTCAAAGTTGAGGCAGGCAGACACCAAAATCAGCAAAAAAAAAAAAAAAAAAAGCTAACTATCTCCAGGGTAGGTAGAGAGGTTGAGTATACAAAGCAGGCATCAATTGGGGGTTAATAAAATGGCCAGACTTTGCAAGGTGCATTTGTGTGAGTGACAGTATATACAAAAATTCTATTTAGCATTATGCGGAACAGATGATTGATCTAATTAGTAGCTTGGTGACAGGGACCAAGGAAATGCCTGGACTTGAGTGGGCGCAGGCCGGATTCGTGAGTCTGGACTGGAACCAAAGAAGCTCTGGTCATGACATTAATGAACTATCCAGGGAATTGGAAAATCTACTGAAAATTCAGACAGCTCTACTACATTGGTACCAGTCAAAATAAGACACTATATGGCAAGTAAGGAGCAAACTCAGACAGGGCTTGAGAGATTTGTTGTAGGAAAAGCTACGACTGCTAACTACACCCTATATCCCTGCCTTAATGATGTGTAAGTTGGGTGATGAGACTGTTAGCTTACTTACTGCCTGTGTTTGAAATTTATTACTGCTTTCTATATTACTTCAGTAATTATGCTATTTGTCACTCTAAAAACATAGCATTTAAATAACTGTGAAAAAGGGACCGACACCTTTTCTGCCAAACATACACTTAATATATATACACACACACACACACACACACATATATATATATATATATATATATATATATATATATATATATATATATATATATATATATATATATATGTATATATATAATATATAATCACTTATCCAAGACAGAAAGAGAGTAACCCTGAGTGGAAACATCTAGAAGATTGTATCTAGATATAAATGAAGGATTATATCAAATGAAGATTTTTAAGCTACCCTACTCGTCTCCCATTTCCAAAACTGTACCTCTGGCCTTCTGGGAGTCTGAAACTGTTTGGTGTGTAATTTTGAACACAGGAGGATAAATAATTCAGCTATACTGCAATATTCATGAGGGAGGTTATTACGTATAGACAAGACACCACAGGCTAAACAGGAATCACTGTCTTGCCAGCTGGCTGTCAGAAAACTTTCCAAACACAAACCCTCTCTGTGTGTGTCTCGGTCTTGCTCTTCATCATTAACACCATCTCTTTCTCTTTTAGTCTGCAATCTGAAAGGTCCCCTTTCCCTATCTGAGGGCATTAATGAGGGTCGTAACCTTCGCTTGAATGAATGCAAAAATAGACTTTTCCCCCCTCTCTCTTGCTCTTTCTTTCTTTCTTTCTTTCTCTCTCTCTCTCTCACTCACTCTCTCTCTCTCTCTCTCTTTGCTTTCATGAATTATTTATCTCTGTATTTGATCTGAATCTAGACTACAGTGCTAGTTATATTCAGTACAAAAAAAGACTTTTAGTAAAGGGATAATGTTCAGGAGAGTTAGTAGAAGTGTACTATAATTGTGCAATTCACCCACAATACTCATTTTCTTAAGTGAGAGTTTTATTCATGTTTTATTAAAGCAGTGTTTTCTCATTTCACTGGTTGCAAGGCTTTCAAGTAATAAAGATGCAATGCAGTGATTGTGACAAACTGCACTCGTGCATAGGCGCACACCTACCCACTGTCTTCTGCATGTGACTGAAAAATTTGTCCCCTTAGTGTTTCATCAAGTGCAACCCTGGGCCATATCACAATGCACACATTGTTAATTCAGCCAGAAATTATGGCACACCCTCAGAGCTGCATATCTCAGCTTGTATGTGTGTCTGCGTGTGCGCCTACCAGTTTCGCACAAGCTAGCGGTTAGCATTTAGAAGAATTAAGAACTGTCAGTTTGCCCTGACAGCCAAGGAAAGTCTTTAAATCTCAACACCACTGTGATCTGTCTCTGTCCGGCAGCTGAGCTGGAGAAAGATAGATGCGTTCAATAAACATGGTCTTGAGGAATCTGTGGGAAATGATTAAGAGTGATAAATGATGGGCTGAGGATTTTTTTTTTCTGGTACCGTGCTTCATTTGACATCCATTATGCCTGTGATGTCCAAAATGCACACCGAGAGAAGAAGTAGATGTGGCTGTCAGACATAATTATAGACTCCTGAAGTAACACAGCATGGAGCAAACCATGTGGAATACAGAGCGAACCGGTGCCTTTTCTATTTTAAACCTTCATAAAACCATAAAACAGTGTTTAAGCATAATTTGAGATAACAGGAGGGACCTGATGAGCCTAGACTGTTTTGTGATTGTGAAAACAGTATCGCAGTTAGTTCATGAAAGGTAACGTAACATTAAAAAAAAAGTTTGAAATGGTTTGTGCTTGACTCTTGTTGCAATGTTTCTTGTACACACATTTGCATTTATTATTTTTTTGAAGCTGTAGAAAAAGGTTGAAGGTTTTAGCCTTCCTACCTGAAAACTGCTCTTGCAATGTTGCTTCTGTAAACAACAGATTTAAAATGCATCAAGAATCAAGGATGTACTGGGACATAACATGGCCACAATGAGCTCTCAAGGCCGTAGAAACTTTCACTGTGCATGCTGAGTGCCTCCTCACTTTAACTGATGCCTTGGATGCACCCTCTGCTGCTCCCTCGCTCTGAGACAGCCATTCAGTTTAGAAGGTCATCCTGCCTCAACCCTAATGACCTTTCCACATGTCCTGTAATGTTATCAGTATATTTATTATCGGCTAGAGGTGGGTTTTTTTTCATAAACCCTATTCCGTTCAGTATGGAGACATAAAACACCTGCCATATTCCTGAGTTGAGGGAAGCGTGCAAAGGTGAGGAATTGTGTACATTGGTATTCATATGTAACACTTAAGAGCCACAGAGAATTGTGTGCGAGTTGTAAATCCAGGACAGAGTGCACCGAAATCAAAGCCTTGTTTCAGACGTACACTTTCCTTATGAGACATTAACACCACTGTAAGACCATTTGTTTTACAGTATTTCATGTAAATACATTTACATAAACGATGTAATTTTATATACTGTTTACATACAGAGTTATTAAAACTGTTAACGCTTATTGGCATCATTTCTCTTTACAATGTTCTTTGAAGTACTGTTGTCTTTTTTTGGTGAAATGGCTACCAGTCTGAAGCAAGGAAGAAAGGTTGTGGCATGGATGGATGTCGTTCAGTCCCCATGATCGTTTGCAGCAAAATTTCTAGAATATATATAGATCATTCCAATTGATAAAACTGGTGCAACTCAGTCAGGTTTGTGGGCCTAAAATTTTTCAGTTCAGTCCACAGATTTTCTATGGGATTCAGGACAGGGCTTTGTGATGGACACTCCCACAATTTAGCTAAACTTTGTCCGTATGCTTAGAATCATTGTCCTACTGGAAGACCCAGTTGTCACCAAGTTTTAACTTTCTGGCTGATGTCTGTCTGGAGGCTTCAATATTTCCGAATAATTCTCCTTCCTTATGACGACATCTACTTTCTGAAATCCACCATTCCCTTTTCCAGCAATACACCCCCACAACATAATGCTGCCACCCCTGTGCTTCGCAGTCGGGATAGGATTCTTTGGATTAAAAGCCTCACCTTTTTTCCTTCCATACATAGCACTGATCATCATGGCTAAATAAATATTGTTTCATCTGACCAGAGAACACTCCTGCAAAAGGCTGGTGATCACCTGCAAACTTCGGTTTGGCATTTTTAATGCCGGTCTTGGACTTGGGGCTTCTTCCGTTCACAGCATGCTTTCAAGCCATGGTGATGTCAGACTGTCTTAATGGTGGGTGTACTGTATATTTTGGTACCTGATACCTCCAGCTCCTTCCCCAGTTTCTTTGCTGTTGTCTTGGGTTTCAGTTCAAGCTTTCAGGCCAAAGTTTGTTCATCCCCGGGAGATAATATGTGCCTCATTCCTGAACGATGCAGTGTCTGTGTGGTCCCAAGATATTTGCATACAATTGTTCGCACATATGATCTTTTAGTCATCCATGCCAGACATTCTGTGCAATCATGAACCCATCCATCCTGCTACATTTTTTCATGTGCATAAGTGAAGTGTAAACACAATAGAAATCAATAGAAGTAAAAGAAATTGCATTACTGTATTACAATAACCGATATCAGTAAATGAATGTAACAGTAAGCTTACGCTAATAAACTATTTACAGTAACACTACAGCAACAGTGTTGCCTGAATATTACTGTAACACAGCAGGGAAAAGTCTAACAGCACACCATTAAAATACTGAAATAAAATACAGAGACAGAGACCAAAAAAATGTCTCTCAGCCAGCTGGTTATTTCTACCGCTAGAAGTGATATAAAATCTGTAAGTGAACTCTGATACTGATACTCTGACACTCTGATTCGTATATCATTAAGACAATGTCACTGTACTGCACACTTCCTAAAGAGTTCTTAAAAGGAAGGATGGGATATTGCAGCAGTATGTCTTACCCCACCTCCTGATAATGTATTCATTCAAACCCCACACTTTTTACACTTACACTGCTCTGTGCCATCGCTGTGCCGATGGTTATAAACATACCAAAAAATATAAAATACACCATTCTTAGGTCTCGTTTTTTGTTCATAAGCTATAATCACAATAATAGAGCCTGGTGTCTGAATTGGAGGTAGCACTTCTCTTTTGAGGACTGAATTTTATATGGCACTTTAATAATTATATGGAATTATGAACTTCACTTACTTAAAGTGCTTGGTCAGCATACCCATTAAAGCGTGGGCATGTGTTCTTTAGAGAAGGGCACAAATGAACCAAAATGTGGGCACTATTTATTAAAGCAGGAACACAAACTAGCATATTGAAAACACATTTTGCACACAGTATGGGTTTTATCCAAAGAGCAATACCTCAGAAACAAATAGGCCTATAAATAATGTCAGTTTGAATCTAATGACAATTTAAAATTGTGTTCTGTGAGTGGAAAGCTCAGAAATAGTCAAAATACTATTGGACACATTTAAATAACGTGCTATATTTGAAGTTCTCTCTGAACTACGCAAGCGTGTCTAATTTTTTACAACTTTTTATAATAAACTTTGCTTCTGATCACTGTATAGCCATTATAATTAACAGCAATGCACTTTTTTTTGGAAAATGTAAATTACTGATCTGAAATAAGGCTATATTTCAAGAAAACTAATCAGTGTTGGTTGGTGTTTTCAATTATCCTGCGGGCATTCTTTTCCTGTACAAATTTGCACCGGAGCTTTAGCACTTCCAAACGAATATATGTGGCCAACAGTGTGCCAGCACTGTGCTAGCGAATCTTGATTGATTTGAAATCTATTCTTAGCTGGCATTTAACGTGAATGATTTTCAGCATGAGCTCCCTCTCCCTGCGCCATCCCCTAATGCCTGATGCAGGACAGGACCTGCACAGGATCAGGATCGAACTTTTACCTTACCTGACCCAAGAGGCCGTGCTTCTGCCTCAATCAGTCTCCCTCCACTGCTTCCCAAAATGAAGAAGAAGGAAGAGCAAGTAGCCATAAAAGGCTGGATGTCGGGATTTTCTGCAACACAGTCACTCATGTCTCATCTTTGCTTATGGGCGCGGGAATGAAGAGTTTGATGCACCAGTAAAAACACAATGACCTCTTTGGGAAATGAACCATGTGGTGGAGCAGATGATAGTGGTGGATGCATGCAGAATTATGATAGAAGTGGAAGCATTGCTTGAAATGTATGCCTTAAGTAAAAGTAACTGTTTAACTGTTTACCTTTTTAACAACAAATGCGAATCAATTACGGATCGATTAGCATTTCATCATCCATTATTACTAACAAGGACACATTTTCACACTCCGTTTTAGTATTTTGGGGTTCAATCCTGAGCTAAAGTTAAACCTTCCTCTAAACATAGAACTTTATATGAACTTAGTAACCACAATGAGTATAAAGCATGGTAGGATGATTGATTTCTAAGTTAATACCCAACTCAATGTTCCCTAGATCCAGTCTAGCCTTTATAACCTTTTTATACTTTATAAAGCAGCATGAATAGAAGTGGGTTGATTCTTATCCTCTATATTCTACCATAAATTACCGATGATCACAAGGCCCATGGGGTGAAACATCAATGCAGCATAAGAACAAGCTAATTGTGGCTAGTTTTTTCAAACCTAACATTCCAAATAGTGCCCTACGGAGATGCGTGGCGAAGCAATTGGAAATCAGTGTGAGTTTTTTAGACATGTCGACTGGAGGAGAGGCAAAGCAGAGTCGGCCGAAATAGCACAAAGCAGCATGCACAAATCTGTGGCTCATCTGCGAAGGGATTCATGCTGCTCTCTTATATTCTCCTCAAAGCCGGAGTTGACTGTGTTGCTGGGGGGACAGTCTGAGCCTATATCATACTGATGCAGAATTAAGATATTCCTTTTTTTTTTAAAATCCTGAAAAATTCTGCTGAAATAAACATGAATTAATAGGATATATCAACCGATAACAAGTAGTAAGAGGAAGCCTACAACATGGGGTCATATTACAGAACGCGACAATGCTAAGATTTAGCACTCTGAAATGTGTTAATGGAAAATTTATGTCATTTGCTGATGGTGTGCATATCCCCATAATTGTGATAACAGTGCTATTCGTGATCCAATGTCCATTTACTCTGTACGAAATCCCATTTCGCTCATTTATTCTTTATATAGGTCAGCCTGAGGATGTGATTTATGATTGTGCCCAGCTAAACTTCTTATCTGTCTGCTTTTATGCTTCCATTAAGGAGATCTATTAGAGTTATTGATGGGCTTTGTCCAATTCATCATTTATGCCAAGTTTTAAAACCTCTTCTGCACCTGTAGACAGGAGATTTCTTAGGACTCAGTGGCCCTTGTTTTTGACATTGCGATTCAGGCTTAAGTCCTAGAATTAAATTTAGATTTTAGATCTAGTTAGCTGAATTTCTGATATAGTCCTGATTTTTTGAAAGAAATGGATCATTATAAATATATTGCTCAATCTAGGTGTAACTCTCTATCTGTTACAGCATATTATCACAATTCATAGCCTCAACTATTCACAGATAGTTTTTCTCATCATCAACTGTCCAGTTTCATTGAGCCTGTAGCCACTGTAGCCTCAGATTCTCGTTCAGGAGTGGAACCTGATGTTGTAGCCCATCTGCCTGAAGGTCTGACATTCTGAGCTGCCTTTCTGCTCAGCATGGTTGTAAAGAGTGGCTATTTGAGTAACCATAGTCTTCCCGTCCCCTCTGAAATCTCGCTTCAACAAAGTGTTTCTCCCTGCAGAACTGCCACTCACTGTTTTTTTTTTTTTTTCTGTGTAGGCCTCACATAATTTCGCATTGTGAATGACATTTAATGACATTTTCTTTATATATTAGTTAAATTATTCATTTTTCTTGACATAACGACCATCAGGTTGTATCTCAGATTATTTTCTCTGTTGTACTGGCGCCATGTTTACTAGAATTATTATTAAAAAGAATAATCATTTCTAACATTTACTTTACTATCAATTATTTTATCCACATCTCCTACATCAGTAAAAATATAGGATTGCAAAAGACAAAGTGCTTGGATCCTTGTATCTTTTCCTCCACTGAAACTGTGATTTAGCTTTATTTCATATTTTCATTTTGTACTCAACTTCTATTCCTTTTTTTATTTTTATTTTGAATAACCTCAAACAAAAAAAAAACACCCTGCATAAAATAAGGTGTGCTTCATGTAAATTATTTTGTATGCGAGGCTAAATTAAGGCCTGTTGTATGCATTTCATAGGTAAAGTAGTGGGCAGGAGCTAGCTTTCACTTCGCAGTTGTTTCTATGTGATGTTAATGAGTAAGGGTCACTGTGTGTCATTGTGTATTGCAGATCTTTTATTATATTTTCAAAATGGATGTTGAACATCCTGCAAAATATTAAGACACTGCCATTTATTTAATTCTAAGAAATATATCATTGTCGGTTCCATTGCAGGCCCAGAAATCAAACTCAGTGTGTGTGTGTGTGTGTGTGTGTGTGTCCCTTCACTCTCAGCAGTTTCTCTTTCTTCTTTTATCTTTCTGCTGACATTCTTACTGACACAGTTGACAATTAGCTTGTTGATAAAGAGACTCCTAACAAAGAAATGGTCTGTAGGGAGCTCAGCCCTTGGCCTCAGTGAGTTCTATAGCATTCAATACTTGGTTTAATACTTTGCTACACCAGACTTCCTCTTTTCTACCTCATGTGCTCAGGGAATAAGAACTACATGTATCTTGCTACTCAGTTTTCTTCCAGATTGATCCTTAGAAACTGCTACCTGTCAGCCAATGAGCTGGCTTTTATTATGACATTTTGTTAAGGTGGTAATGTACTGTATTTCAGTGAAATGAAATCTTAGATAAGCAAAGATAGCTGACCACTACCCATGTGAAAGATGTTTTTTTTTTTTTTCATATTCTATGTCAGACCCCATCATCATACTTTTAGAAGATGATAAATGCAAAGTTCGCCTTAAATCCATCACTACCACCATTAGTCCTGAGATGAGGATAGATCCTTAAAGTGCTGCCCATCTGAAATATGCAGAATGTGGGAACACCCTAATGAGATCTGACAGCTCTATCATCAATGTAACACATCTGCTTGAATTTCTATTTGAGATTTAAGAAAGAAGACACTGGAACGATGGTACCCGAGGCTTGCTTTCATCTATCTGCTAGTGTCTACTTTTGGGACAGATACCTCATCCACCATCACATACCCCATCAAGTTCTAAGGAATCAAACATCCAATGATAGAATCCTGGCCAGCTTTACAATGATTCGATGATAGCGAGCTAGCATATACACAGCAGAATACACAAATCTATTCACAAAATACATGGGGAACACAGATTGCATAGTAAAAATACACACACCGCAAGCGAGCAAATGTGAAAGTTTTGTTCTCAACACTCTGTCTTGGCTATCTAGCAAACATTAGAGGTAGGATTAGAGGTAGTACTCATAGAGCTGTCATAGCAAGGTAATACTAGCTTGTTAAAAGTAAGAAGTTTTGCTTTTTCTCCTAGAACTCAGTAACTGTAGCATATCCACAATTAAGTTTTTATTCTCAGCACACTACACAAATGATATCTGAGCAAGTAAACAGTAATTTAACTAATCTTTCTCTTTATTGGATTGTATTTAAACAAATACAAGATTATTAAGCCTATTTCTAGATATTTTTATTCATTTCTATTGAGGTTCTATTTTGCAGATAGTTTTGATTTCTAGTCATTTATTTCTAGGAAGAGGCTAAATTGTCTGCCAATAGAATAAGTTAATGTTAAGCATGAAATTAGTAAATATGTGGAGAAATAGCCTTAAATGCTTTATCATTTTTATGTAATATTTTTATAACGAGAAATATTAAGTAACTTTTCCTTTAGTCCAGATATCTTCAGTTACTGAGATATCTTTTTTTTTGCAGTGCATCAGATTAATCCACACGGTGAAGAAGTGTGGAGCAAAACCCAAGTGTCGAAATCTTTTTCTTCCAGTAGCTTGAAATGGAGGGTTTTTTTTTTGTTTTTTTTGTTTTGTTTTTTTTTGTGAAGTAGCTTTAAACATATTGGTAATGCTTAAATATCTCATAAGCAAAGGCACATTTAAAGAAGTTAGACAGGAAATGAATTTGTAGTCTGTGCTTAGTTGAGAGTTGTTTACCATGAAATCTAATAATAATGTTTTAACTTTGAGAGATATTTTTTATTTCATATATATATATATATATATACATACATATATTACTCAACTACTTCTGACTCTTCATAATGGTTTCAAGGGAAAGCTGATGATGCAGTATCAGTGAGCAATTATATACAATAAAAAAAAAAACTTACATCTTGCTGTGATGCTGTCTTTATGATAAGTATTACAATGACCAAGAGCATTTAGAGTATCTGTTTCTACTCAAATGAGCCTGTAAGTCAAAGATACACATGCAAAGTAAGGTATACATTATTCATATTATAAGCTGTTTTAGCCGTGGACCATCTGTTTATAATGTTCCTCCTGGGGAAAATACCCATACCCAAAGCTTGTCACGACTTGACAAAATGTGAACTCATTGTGGTCCCTGAATTGATATTAAACCAGCAAAAGTGCTAATTGTCAGATTTGTTAGGGCATCAGCATTATTTTAAAAAGGTGCTTGTGGAAAAAAGGGAAGAGAGGAGGGAGGATGAGGGCTGCCAGAATTGCAGGGAACCATAATAGGCTTTTCTTCTAGATTGCTACTTCACTGCCAGGGTGTCTGGCACGAAGAGAAAGAGCGAGGTTTGAGTAAGTGAGATGCAAAGATAAACATTAATACTTGGAGGAGGGATAGAATGGAGTGCAGTGACTGAACTGCACAAGTAAAGCAAATGTCAAGGCAGTAAATGATAGGATTAGTTGCTGAAGATGAGAGGAAGAGAGTAAACTGCAGTTGCCATCCAATTTTGAATATGAAAATTTTTAGGAAAACCTGCAACAAAAAAAGTTTTTCCTCTTTGAGAAGGGGGGGGGGGGGGGGGGGGGGGGGGGGGATGGTGTCTCAATAAAGAGATTATTAATAGCTTGACAGTGAAACTACTAGGGACAAACTATCACACAAACACACACACAGATACACACACATACACTTCAATGCAAATAGGTAGCTTCAATACATTCCTGTTTTCTAATTTTTGTAAGTGTTTCAAGTCTATAATGCTGTACTGGCTTCATGCCTTTTTCCTCCAAATGCCACACATTGTAAACAGAAAAGTTGCTCAAACCAAAAAGCAATAAACTGTCTTCCAGTTCTGTTGTTTGTCCTTTTGTGTTATTTGTACTTTGTTTGGTCAATGAGTGATGTTTTTAGTTTAGGCATATGGGAGAAAAAAAAAAAGCTTTTTGGAGAGAAAAATAAAAAAGATTAAGTAATCCACCTTGTTTGCGTCCTTTACACCCATGAATGTGTTTGACATGTATCTTCTCCTGTCACTGCCGATGAAATGGAAACGGAGATCATATTACACTCTGCGTAAGCACCTGATCACTGCATGAATCTACAATCTGGGATAGAAAGAAATCAGCCTCACTTCTCCATAGCGTGTATTTATCTTATGAACATTGGGGATGTTTGTTCCACAAAAATCCAAAATAATCCAAAGACTTTTGTTAACAGCAAATAATCTGATGTGCCAAAAATATACTGGGTAGCCAATCTCGAATAATTGATTTCGTTACTTTGTATGGTTTAGAAATGTTCATGCATGTTTCAAATCAAGAAGTGCCTAATTGGCCTGTAGCCTGAAAATGACCTTATTCAGAATTTAGTAAATTATCTACATTACAGTTCTACAGTTGAACTTTTGGATATAAACTGGACATTCTGAGATCCCCAAATAATATAAATACATCATTTCTTTCTGATTAGCTGTTGGTCATTATTCAATACAAGATGCTAAATAATTGCTGACGGTCCAATGTCTACATTTACATGCCAGAATTTATCACTTTCAACAACTTTGATGTAAACTGGACAGTCTTGAATAAGATCCACCAATCACAAGGCAACCACAAAACCTGTATATGATTTATCTTCAACAAGCATAATCCAAACTACACTATGGCCAAAAGTATGTAGACCCCTGACCATCACACCCATATGTGGGTCTTCCTCAAACTGTTGCCACAAAGTTGGCAACTTTCCACAAACTTTCCGCATACTTTGTGTACATTATTGCTACAGTGGTCTCTTCAAGTCAAGAAAACTAGCGAGCGAAAGCTACACTAGTGAACACATCCTACAGTGATCATTCTACAGGGTGTCCCAAAATTCTTCATACATGCATGGAGTATGTATGCCAGCATCACATCGGTTGTGTCTTCGTCAGTGGATGTTCTTGGACGTCCACTTCTTGGTTGGTCGGTTGGTCTTTTTGAATTTGTTAATATCTTTAACAGTGTTGTGTGTGTAATATAATAATATATGTGATATAATGCGATATAATAACTAGCAACAGTATCGTGTGTGACGTGCTTGCCATATTTCTGTTAAAGTCCATCGCAACCTTGCGACAGCTTCCCGATCCAGCCATGAGAATGATTTCAATACGTTCTTCTTTTGTCAAAGGCATTCTTAAAGGCTATCTGAAAAAAAATATACAAACTAAGTATGAGATATTTTGGAAGACGTTTTGCTAAAATTTTGTTAATTTCCTCTATGTATGGAGACTTTTGGGACCCCCTGTATAATTACACTTAAATACGTGCTTAGAAAAGTTCCATCTAGCACCCTTTAAATGTGGAACCCTACAATTAAAGGTTTCACGGAAAACTTTAACATAGAACCCCTTCAGACAGCTAGAACCTACTTTGCTCGTGAACCCGTCCAGAAAACTGGATCTATCTAAAAACCAACTTGAGGAACTCACTTTTGATTGGAGCATGTGGTTAAACAACCCTGCTAGAACTTTCTTCTTGTGGCGTTGTGTACAGTTCTGCCTGAGTGGTGTAGCAGTGTGGGAGTCTGGGACAGAGAGCGGTCAATCAGGTCATAGCTGGATAGTTCTCAGCTTGGTCTGCTGAAAAAATAAATTCAGCTGGTTTTTGAGCAGAGTTTTATCTTTATTATTCCAGCTAAATTTGAAAAGATACCAAGGTTAGGCTTAGGGGTAGGAGTGAGTATTTGTATGACTTTATTCATAAGAAATCAAACACAATCCCACCAAATCGCCCTCTTCTGTTCTAATCAGACATTGCTAGATTTTAAAAATAACATTTAACTTTGGTATCATACACCCATGCAAATATGGTGATGGAGGTACGACATTGTTTAGTTCAGACTCCTGTAGGAAAGAGGGGGGAAAAATCACATCACATGGCAGCTTTAGCAGCCTATAAACCTCCCAAATTTACATGCTAATGCAATATAACTTACACAGTATGTGAAGTCACAAAGTCTTGTCACTATGTAAATGATATTTATTAATTAATAGCCCCGATTAACTAATGTAAATAAAACAATGGACACCAAGTACTCTCCGGAACTAAGAGTATTCTTTTCACATAGTCCAGCCACTGTGTTTACCCAAGATCCTAATAAAACCCTGGCAAGCGTAAGAGATCAGCAGGGCTTTCTCTTTTAATAAGGCAAGAAAGATGCCAATTATGGGCCCTTTGCTCCACTCTTAACTCCCCAACCTCCATCCTTAAATTGGACCCTTTCCACCAGCCTCTCACTGGGCTGATTTCTCCTTGACAAGATGAACGGGATTTCCTCTGTTCTTATTTTCTAAACGATTCCAGGATGTTTCAGCGACAGTTATAGAATTTTTAATCGTGCAGTCGCGTTGCTTATTCTCCACCCAACAAGACCCCCGACAGAGTGATGGGCTTTTATTTTGCTTCAGCATAAATGGTGCATATTTTTGCATGTGCTTAGTGCAATGAATTGTGTGCAAGAAACAAAAGAGCATTATAATATGAATTTGTGCTATGTGTTACATGCAATTACAAAGTATAAAGTAATGGTACTGTTGTTAGCAAAGAATAGAAAAATTGCAAAGGTGTGAATGTGTCAGCTATTATTCCACTATTATGTGAGAAATATCTCTTTAAAAAGTGCAAGTTTTATCCAGAAGAGTGTGAGGATGCTACCCATCAGGGGAGTATTGATTGATGCTAAGTTGCAC
Source organism: Pangasius djambal (assembly GCA_022985145.1). NCBI lineage: Eukaryota > Metazoa > Chordata > Actinopteri > Siluriformes > Pangasiidae > Pangasius > Pangasius djambal. The sequence goes on along the minus strand of CM041000.1, from coordinate 8,649,268 downwards.
TGTGGTTGGGTGTTTAACACTCTGTGCTGCAGAGGGAATTAAGGGCTTGGTGCTAAGGTGAGTGGATCTAAACTGCATAGGCAGTCTGGATTTTAAGGTGGATGATGAAATTAGTAAAGTGTGGGGAAAATAGGTTACAGAGCAGTGGGAAATAAAAAGAATGCACAGATTGGATTACACTGAATTGCACACAAATGAAACCAGAACCAGAAGCATGAAGTGTATCCGAGGCATACCGGTGCTGTTGAGGTGCACTTGACTTTCATTCAGATGAATAAAAAGGCTTCACATTGCAAATGTAACACATGACCATTTCCCTGGGGTTCTGCAGATGTCTAGATTTTGATTCGGCTGGCTTTTCCACTTGTCTGTGCAGCCTGAGGCTGTAATGTGGCTGACGGAGGCCACTTGAACGTCAGGTGCGCTCACCATTAGTGCTGTCCCAGCAAAATCACTCAGTGTCATTATATAAGCTGCGCCTTCTCACTGTCTTTTTTTTTTTTTTTTTTTTTACATACGCACTATCTTCCTGTCTCTTTCTATATTGTCTCTGTTCGACTCTCTGCTTCTCATGCACACTCTCAGCATTTCACTCTGTCTCTTTCTATTGTGTCTGGCTCTCATACTCAAGCACGCGCCCTCTCTCCTCTCCACAGGCCTGATGTTATTTCACCTGACGCAAAAAAATGGAATCAATCACGATGAGACTGCAAAGCCTAGTGCCTAACCGAAAGACTTTTCAGGTTCATTCGAGGATAAAGCCTTCATGGTTTGTAGCTGAACATTTAGAGCCTAATTTTTAAGCCAAGAGATGCTCAGATGTGCTCAAGGGAATTGCAGAGTACCACAGTGCTAAAGATTTACCTCCAGGCAAATACGGTATGTGATTCAAGTAACTAAGGCCAATACAAATTGTTTAAAACGCAAACTCCTGAACAAATGGCATGCCCTTTACAGTACAATAACAGTATTGATTACAGGAACTTGCTCTTAATAGTAATGAAGTAGTTTGAAAAGAAGGGGTCAACCCATGGTGTAATTGCTGCATTAGGAATGAATCAGAAAGACTTTAATTTGATTTAATGAGCTCTAATCACCCTTCATAAAGAAGTACATTGTAGATATAAGGATAGTGGCGATCTGGCCAATTTTCCACACTGTTTTATAGAACATTTTCTAACACACATAATTCTATCGTGTCTTTTTCACTTTATTGTGCATCCCTACACGCTCTGCATTCTCTAACATGACTTTTTTTGCCTGTTTGCCACACCTTGCTGTGCTGTATACCACTTTTTTGGCACTAGTTGTCCTTTGTCTGTGTCAGTGTCAGTTAAAGCTACTGACCGGCTGTGACTGGCTATACGGTTTAACGGATCAGTACAGATTAGTGATGGCAAGCATTACTCTTTTCTGTGAGTCAGATTATTTGGCACATCTCAACAATAAGAGCTGACACTTTCGGCTCCCAATTGACTCATTTGCATTTTATTAAATGCACAAAGTCTGCAATATTATGACCAGCTAATGTTTGCTTGCTTAACTACTGAAATTCTAATGAACTCTTACTCTAACTTCTAGAGTAACACTTTAATTTGCATTGTTTTTTTTTTTTTAAATAAAACTTATTTAAATAATCCGCAGTCAGCAAGGCACTACAAATGTGAATCCCTGCATAGGACCTGATAGGACTGTGCTTAATTAAGGAGATTTATTTCCATTTATATTGATAACTGATTGCCTCCCGTAGGACACTGACTGCATACTTCAACAAACAGCTTCAACAAACAGCAGTGAAGCATATCCTCCCTGCCCTACAGCCTCATTCACACAGGAAGGAGTCAGACACACATCACACCATTCGTGCTCACAAACAGCTCAGATGTTGAAAAGAGGTCACCATAGGCGCATATTGATTACATTACACTATAAGAGTAACAGTGTTGCCTACAAAAAAAAAAAAAAGGCTCACATATGCAAATAGGATCTCAACATTTGCCTTGAAGTATTGTTTGCAAAGGGAAACATTGTCAGTGAGGATGAAGAGAAATGAAAACCAGTGAGGCAAGCAAACAACTCTCACGAAAGCACAGGCTTAAATTCTGATCTATAGCTATATCTATATTTCTGCAACAAAATGGACAAGCAGACTGACTGTAAGTTGTCATTACGGTGGGCATCCAGTAAAATAACAGTCTCATGTTTATTATCGGTAATTGTTATGATAGGTGTCAGAATGTTTGATGTCATGACAGCTTACATATGTCATATGCTAATTTATGCTAAACATGAACTTGGTCCTGTATTGCTTAAGACAGATATTATTACACATACTATATGACAACTGTCATAACATTGATATCATATGTCACATCTTGAAATCATTCTAAAGTAAGAAGGTCCGGGAAGCCTATTCTCTTGAAATTAATAAGCGCCTCAAAGTCCTCAATCCTGAAGGCCCTCCAGTGGTGGAAAACTTATATTAATAGCCTTAGATTATGGAAAGTCCCTGTGAGTGAGTTGTTACAATAGAAACAATAACCTATTAGAAAGAATGCTTTAATATAATTTCATTTGAGTTACAGCCGGCACTTCGGTCTTAGCCATGCTGTTATAGAAGATGAATCAACACCTTCTTACCAATCAGATTCGAGAATTCAGCAACATGTGGTTTAAAACATAAATACTTAAATATGTACTGAATATTCTAATATCAGGTTCAAATTTGCGTAACAGATGGAGCATTGGGAAGCAATTCTCAGTTGCCCATGTTTGAAACTAGTTCTTCAACTTGAACTTGGTCTCAAAATCCTAAAACTTGTTATTGTAAAAGACTGAGCTATTGATTAAATCTGGTGGCCAGGCTGTGGAAGAAAACCCCTAACCCTTAAGACAGACTAGTCTAGTGCTAATTATAGACGTGCTTAAAATGTGAAATATGTATTGTGTGTGTGTGTGTATATATATATATATATATATATATATATATATATATATATATATATATATATATATATATATATATATATATATATATATATAATGTTTTGAGTTTAAATATAAATTATACTCTGTCCATTCTCACTTCATCTCACTTTTCCCATCACTGCCTCCTCCACCAACTGTGGAAACAGCTCTTTTTATACTGATATATTAAAGGCAACCAGGTGTAAACGTTCAATGATAGGCCTTGGCCCACAAATCAAATCAATATGTAAAATGATGGGCTTGGTGACTGTCTGCAGGGAGGCAAAAACAGAATATCCTCCCGTCAGGAAGGTGCAAATGAAATAAAAACTGTGAACAGGATGGTGAAGTGCTCAGACTTAACTAGGAAAACACTTCATGGATGAGTGCATAAGAGATGAGTGGCATCCTCGAGTGGAGGCCAGTCAGGATGTCTGTATATTTCCTGTTGGAAGTAAGCCTACGGAAATGGGCCTTGCGCTATTGTAGTGCTTGCAGGTCCAGTTTGTACAGTGGATTTATCGCTTACCTCTAAGGCTCCATACTTCACAATGTCTGGAAACTGCTTTAGTTATTATGCCTACAAAGAGACCAAACACAACTACACTGATATGTAATGAAGATATAGATGTATGATGTTTAAATCCCCCAGTTTAAAAATATTCCCAACTATTCTTCACTTTCTTGGTACCATATCCACTAAATCCACTAATGCAAATTAATTCAGTAGCCTGCAATTTGTATACAGTATTTGAACAAGCCATGAGAGAGAGTGAGGTAGATATAGTAAGTTATAGATATATAAGATATAGTAAGAGTTCAGTATACATAGTTTCCAAAGGAACAAAGGAACAAACAGGAACAAAGGTTCTTCATCAGCTGTGTCACAAAGCACAAGTTGTCTCAAACTGATTCCATGAACATGACAGTGAGTTCAGTGTATTTCAGTGACCTCTCCAGTCAGCACCTATGGGATGTGGTAGAACAGGAGATTCAAAACATGGCTGTACAGCTGAGAAATCTGTAGCAGTTTAGTGATGCAATCATGTCAACAGGGACCAGAATCTCAAAGGAATGTTTCCAATCCATGCCATAAAGAACTGAGGCACTTCTGTGAACAAAGGTGGGGTCCTACCCAATACTAATATGGTGTTCCTAATAAAGTCACTGATGAGTGTGTATACAGTAGTAGGTGTAGTAACAATTACATGTAGTATGCATGTTTTGGACAGGAGACCTTCATTGGCTGTCTAGTGTTTCTGTAGGAGTTGAAACCAGTAAATACGCTTTGATATGCTTGGTGATTATGTAATAGCTTTTTTTTTTCTAAACATGACAATCATCCCACGGGGGACCCTGGAGGACTAGTGGTTAGGCCATGGATCTCTCACTGCTGCAGCCCGGGTTTGATTCCTGGCCAGGGAACCAACCCTAGCCACTGGGGTTGCACACGATCCCAAGCCTGGATAAAAATTGGGGAGGGTTGTGTCAGGAAGGGCATCCAGAGTAAAAAACTGTGCCAAATCAAATATGTGGACCAATGATCCACTATGGAAACCCCTCAAGAAGAAGAACAACAACAATCATCCCCTGGGATTACAGAGCTCTGAGAGTGTAGATGACCTGTTTCTCCTTATGTTTTCTCACTTCATTGCTCCCATAGCAACAACTAGCAATGCAAACTGAGATGTCAGTAATGCTATGTCCATCAATGTTGAAGGGTCTCACTACTGGAAAGGAGAAATCCTTCATTCTGATGGTACAGAGGTGTTCAACAAATCTATCAGCCAGTCTCCTCCTGGTTTCTCTGATGTACAGCTGATTTCGTCTCTTACAGGAGAGACAATAAACAGCTCCTGCAGTGATGCATGGGGAGTGATGAGTAATAAAAACGGATTTTTTAAGGCCTGTGATTTTAGTGGCGGTATTAATAAATTGCATGGGGCATCTAGAAGAGTTGCATGCAAGAGTGATGCAGATTCTATATCTATATTAGAGATAATAATAATAATAATAATAATAATAATAATAATAATAATAATAATAATACATAACACTTGTATAGCGCTTTTCAAGATACTCAAAGACGCTTTACATGAAGAGACAAACTGATATATATTCTGTATGTGCTGCTGTGAATCTTCTGAATCTCCCATTGGAATTAGGCATTATAAGATGGGTAAATTGTTGCCATTGGGATACACATGGTCAGCTACAATACTCAGACAGCAGGTATTAAGGGGCCTAATTTGTACCAAGATATCATTCCCCATACCGTTACACAACTATCACCACCGCCTAGCCTACACTGTTGACAAGTCAAGTTAGCTTATGCATTCATGCTGTTGACACCAAATTCTGACCCATCCATCTGCATGTCACAGCAGAAATCAAGATTCATCAGGCCAGGTGACATTTTTCCAATCTCTCAAGTGAACTATCCAGTTTTGGTGAGCCTGTGCCGACTGTAGGCTCCGATTCCTGTATTTGGCTGACAGGAGAGGAACCTGATGTGGGCCTCTGCTGTTGTAGCCCATCCATCTCAAAGTTCAATGTGTTGAGCCTTCTGAGTTGCTTTTCTGCTCATCTTGGTTGAAAAGAGTTGTTATCATAGTTACCATAGCTTTCTTGTACCATAGCTCAAACTAGTCTGGCCATTCTACTCTGACCTCTCTCATCAAAAAGGCATGTCCGCCAACATAACTGCCACTCACTGGATGTTTTTCGTTTTGCACTGCGTAAACTCTACAGACTGTCGTTCGTGAAAATCGCAGGAGATCAGCAGTTTCTGAAATACCTAAACCAGTCCATGTAGCACAAACAACCATTCCATGGTCAAAGTCACTGAGATCCCTTTTTTTTTTTGATGTTTGATGTGAACATTAACTGAAGCTCTTGACTTGCATCTGCATGATGTTATGTATTGCTCTGTTGCCACATGATTGGCTGATTGGATAATTGCAAGAGTGAGTACCAATCAGTTCTCTGTGAGGTCGATACTGATTGTCAATTTTTATTAAGCATGATTGACTAATGCTGATTTCGATTTGGGGCAGATACTGGGAAACCTACCTACTCAAGCAGACACCAAACATGGTTTAAATTGGTTTATTGAAACATGTCATCAAACCCCAAAGTCTGCAGTCAGACTGGCAGCTGTGTGAGAGGCGGTGAATTCTCACGCATGCCGAACTTCACTGTGCAGCTCATAGCTGGGATTGATCCACTGAGCTCTTAAGCTTAACATGAATATGGGACTGATGTCTGAACTCCATATATCATTTTTAAATGGGGTACCTCAATGATTTAAGGTAATGTTAGTTTGCAGGAGGCTGTCTATGTGGTCATAAACTGTTTGACAGAGCTAGGCAGGGGAAACATCTGAAAAAAAAAACTGCAGGCGAGACATTATTAAGTGACAGACTCTCACATCCTCAGCAACTGCGAATGGCTGGTTATCTAGCACAGATAGATTACATGAGCTACAGAGCTTTCTGTTCCTGAACTTTCCACAGACAGAACACATTAGGTCCAAGCTGACATTATTTATAATCCTACTTGTTTTTGAGCTACTGAAGTTTGAATTAAACTCATTCAATTCAAGTGACACCTCAAACAGAGGCATGATAATATCTGTAAGAACTTAAGAGTAAATAGAATAACTTTGATAATCATGGGTTGTGAATTCCACAGCTGGAACTATAATAAAAAATAGGGACTCCATGCCGATGATTCACGGACCCCTAAAAGCAAAGAAGCCTATGAATATAAAGGTCTATCCATACACTGTTGACTAACCTGATGTGTGTTTTTAGCTTAGCTCGTTTTTGTGTTAGAGAAACCATCATTTCTACTACAGTGTCCAAAAGTTTGAGTCCAACAAGATTTCTGAGTGAAAAAAGTGCCTCTATTTGATAATTATCTCCAAAAAAAAAAGATGGAAAAGAAATAACATTCCAATACAAGTTTTTAAAATATAAGGGTAACACGTTTAAGAGCACCCTGCTCGACAGACCCAGGGTCAAAATCCGACGTTTTCGATCTCATCCCTTTAGCGCAACAGCAATGCCATGACACAAAGAGAAATAAACAAATGAAAACACATTAGCAGCCTTTCAGCTTGATCTGGATTGCAGAAGCTCTGTTGGGCTAAGGTCACTGTATTTCATACGAGCATCTCAGTGCTTCACTTAAAGTGCTTTTACTTTATTCTGAAATATTCTACTAATTATATCTAAGTGAATAAACTGCAAACTATGTCTCCTTATCTTATATCGGTAGCAGCACAAGACCCCAAACTATTGATCTCCAATAGTGGTATAAACTATAGTTTTGGATTGCAAACTAGATTTTTTTTTTTTTTTTTTTT